>OZ023315.1:43778766-43781266 GCA_964007375.1 Ophion obscuratus | reverse complement strand
ATCAAGGACCTGGAAGAGGATGCGACGAAGGAGGAGATATTGGCGGCCCTGCAGAGAGTCTTGGGACCGGACTATCCAGCCACGGAACACTCTCTTAAGTCTCTGCGTAAAGCATATGGCAGGACTCAGACCGCGGTATTACGAATCATGGTGCCCGCTGCCCGGAAACTTCTGGATACAGGAATCATCCGAGTCGGCTGGTGTAATTGCAGAATCCGAGAGGTGGTGAGGCCACTCAAGTGTTTCAAGTGCTGGAAATTTGGACACTTATCACGGAACTGCAAGAGCAGCGTCGACCGGGCTAAAGACTGCATCAAGTGCGGTATCACTGGCCACAAAGTTGCCGAATGCACAGCAAGCGCAAAGTGTGTCATATGTGCAGAAGCGGGAGATGGGGCACCCACAGCCCACATCGCAGGTAGCAGCCGATGTCCAGCGTATACGCGGGCTCTCCAGGCTCTCCAGGCACTCCAAAAACGCTGCAAATGAGAGTACTCCAGCTCAACCTCAACCATTGTGAAGCCGCACAGGACCTGCTCATGCAGACTGTGCGCGAGCTGAAGCCTGACTTGGCGATACTCTCGGAACCATATAGACATCTAGACACGCAACGCTGGGAATCTGACGCAAGTGGGAAGGCCGCAATTTGGTCTTGCGGAAAGCTTCCATTTCAGGATCTTGCGAGTCGGATGGAAACTGGTTTTGTGAGAATAAAAGCCAAAGGAGTTCATTTCTACAGTTGTTACGCACCGCCTAGCCTGACGACTGATGAGTTTGAGAATTTTCTCGACAACTTAGTCGCAGACGCTAAACAACGATTCCCGGTAGCCATAGCCGGAGATTACAACGCGTGGGCTGTGGAATGGGGTAGTAAAGTGACGAACAGGAAGGGTCAAGTCCTGCTTGAGGCTATGTCCTTATTGGATGTAGTACTACTTAATGCAGGTACAAAGCCCACTTTTGTTAAAGGTGAAGCCTCGTCTATAGTGGACCTCACTTTTGTGAGTAGTAGCCTGGCCAGAGGCAACCAGTGCCACTGGGTAGTCAGTGATATCTACACTCACAGTGATCATCAAGCCATTCTCTGGGAGATTCGCGGAGACTTCAGCAGAATAGCGAAGGCACCGAAGACAAACGGGAAGGGCTGGAAAGCGAAAATGTTTGACGCGGACTTGTTTCGTGAAACTTTTGACACCAGCCCCCTCGCAGCAGAAAGTGCAACCGAGAAGGTCGAGGTGGTCATGCAGAGGGTCGCCGAAGCATGCGATGCCACAATGCCACGGAAACGTGATGTCGACTTCCGACCAGCGGTACACTGGTGGAGCGAACGAATTGCCGGCCTCCGAAGGGAGTGTCATCGAACTCGCCGCCGAGCGCAACGAGCTCGAGGCAAACGCTCGTTCCCCGATTTGGAAGAACAGCACAGGAAGGCGCGCTTGAAGCTTAAAAAAGCTATCAAGCAGAGTAAAGCTGAAAGCTGGGGCGAACTGCTCAGCGAGGTGGAAGATGCTCCCTGGGGCAGGCCATACAAAGTAGTAATGACTCGGCTGAAAAGCCAGCCGATGCCATCGCCTGTAGACGCAGCCCTGCTGGAAAAGATTGTTACACATCTGTTCCCTGAGCAACCCGAGGAGGACTACCAGCTCGCGGAGGACGTCGATGAGGACATCCCAGCCATTACTGAAGAAGAGCTTCTTACGGCGATTGCCAGGGTGGGCAACAATAAAGCCCCCGGTATGGATGGGATACCCAACATCGCACTCAAGGCAGCGATCAAGTTGGCACCGGCAATATTCCTGGGCATGTACAATGGGTGTCTCAAGGAAGGAATCTTCCCGGACAAGTGGAAGTGGCAGAAGCTAGTGCTCCTCCCGAAAGGGAAGAAGCCGCCGGACGAACCTTCATCCTATCGTCCACTCTGTATGCTGGATACCGCCGGAAAGATCTTCGAGCGCATCATCCATAACAGGATTGAGAAGTTCGTGGACCCTCTACTGGCGGAGGGCCAGTTTGGCTTCAGAAAGGAGCGCTCTACGCTGGATGCCATTAACACAGTGGTGAAGCAGGCGCAGGAGTCGACTGCGGGTAAACGATGGACAAGAGGGTCCAAGAAGTACTGTGCAGTTGTCGCTCTCGACGTCAAAAACGCTTTCAACTCGGCGATATGGAAGTGTATCATGGATGCCCTAAAAACATTAGGTGTAGCATGGTACCTCCGGAGAATAGTGGCGAGTTACCTATGTAATAGGTGGCTCATGTACGACACAGAGGATGGACCGAAGACGTATAGGGTGACTGGAGGAGTTCCTCAGGGCTCTGTACTTGGACCGCTTCTGTGGATCATCATGTACAATGATCTGCTGCTATTGCAATTGCCAAAAGGAGTGTCCGTCGTAGCGTTTGCAGATGACGCGGCGCTGATTGTCATCGCCAAATTCCTGGAGCAAATCACCGCACTCTTCGGCGAAGCTTTCGCCAAGATAAAGGAATGGATGTCTTC
>OZ023315.1:43268766-43773766 GCA_964007375.1 Ophion obscuratus | reverse complement strand
AAACAATTGCTCAAACACATTCATACTTGTAAAAAATATGTACATTGTAAAAAAAATAAATAAAAATTGACATAATTGTATTTATGCGTACAAATAAATGTAACTTGATCAATTCAATTGTGATTTCCATTTACCTCCTTCTCTATATCCATACAAAATATCTATCAAACAAACAAAATTAAAATTTTCTTTTGAAAAATGAAACCATTCCATCAGTATTTTCTTATGACGTTGTCACGTTCAACTATCGTCAGTAAACCGACTTTTTTCGTATAATCCGGATACTTTAATACAGGATCATTCGTGAGGATATTCTTCAACGTGTCGAATGCTACTTGACATTTATCTGTCCATGTTATTGGTCCACTTTTGTTTTCCTGATAATTTTTGGTTAGGTCAGTCAAAGGTATAGCTATGGATGAAAACTTCGGGATAAATTTTCTGTAGTATCCTGCGAGTCCTAAAAATGATTTAATTTACTTAGGTGTTTTAGGTATTGGGAATTCTTTTACAGCTTTGCATTTTTCTATGTTGGGTTTTACTCCGTCACGTGTAATAACATGTCCCAAATATTCGAGTTCAGATTTCGCGTATTCGCATTTATCTGGCTGCAATTTTCAAATTTGTATCTCTCAGTCGATTGAAGAGTATTATCAAATTTTGATTATGTTCTTCCATGGTTTTTCCAAAAACTATTATATCGTGCAGATATGCAAAACAAATTATTCCTATTAATCCTCTTAACGCAGTGTTCATCATTCTTTGAAATGTTGTCGGTGCATTTTTTAGTCCGAAGGGCATTTGTAGGTATTCAAAGTGTCCTTGGTTAGTACTAAAAGCGGTATACTTTCTCGATTTTTTCTCCATTGGTATTTGGTGGAATCCTGCACTTAGATCGAATGCAAAAAAAACTGCGGCTTTTCCTAGGTCGTCGAGAATATCTTCTATAACAGGCAAGGGGTATGAATCCTGAGCTGTTTTTTCGTTCAATTTTCTATAGTCAATCACCATTCTCCATTTTGTCTTTCCTGACGCATCTTTCTTCTTTGGTACTATCCAAATGGGTGCATTGAATGGTGATTGAGAATGTTGAATTATTTTCTTTTCTAATAACTCTTGCACTTGTTTGTCCACTTCTTCCTGATGGATTTTAGGTGGTCTGTAAGATTTGATATTGATGGGTTTCGTTGGTTCATCAATTACGATTACGTGTTCTGCTAAGTTGGTACTTTGTGGCTTGTCATGGTCTAATTGGAATAGATCTGAATAGTTCTGTATGATTTTCCAAATTTCATCTTTTTCTTTAATACTCTTTATGTGGTCCAGTCTAGTCTTGGTTTTCAGTTCCTGAATTCTTTTATTACTTTGGTTAATTTTATTGCTCGTTAACCTCGGTTTTACTTCAAAGATTTGAATGTTTTTTGTTTGAAAAGTAATGTTCTTCTTTCCTTCGTTTGCTAATGGAATATTTACAATACCTTCCTTTATATGATGGATACTGTCTCCTTGAGGGGTTCTTACTAAGACTGTTCCTTTCCGTTTCTCTACTTCTACGGGGATAATTATAAACTGTCCGGCAGGCACAGTGAATTCGGATGATTCTATTTCTTGATATTTTTTGTTAACTATTAGTTTCCTCCGGGGTAAGTCAACTATGACGTCGTTGTTTAGGACGAAAGGAGTTCCTATTAAAGCGTCTTCTCTAATCGGATAGTCTGATGGGACTATATGAAATTTGTCACGTCGGTCGTTAATGTTTCCTTTGCATTTGATAAACGTATATCCGAGTGTTTTATTTGTCGTTTTTCCCGTGTTAAAGAGGATGGGTTTTTTAATAATGTGCTTTTCTTTCACAAGATGCTCTTTGATTATGTTAATGGATGCTCCTGTGTCAATTAATGTCGTTAGAGTTTTAAATGTTGTCTGTTCGAAATCGAATTTGGCAGTGAAAAGATGTCCTCGATCTATTGCGGAGATGTACTCTCGTCGTAAATGCTCTCGTCGTCGCTTGTGCTTTCTTGCTCTTCTTTCGTCGTGTTCACTTCCTGTTGAGGAGGCCTCTTCGGATGCGGAGCCTCCCGAAAATTTTGATTTCCTTTTTGAGTGGCTTTCTTTTTCTGGTTGGTAATTTTGTTGAAGGGGCTCGGTATACCTTTTTCCTTCTGATTGCAGTAAAGTTCCATATGACCGGGCCTTTTGCAATAGGTGCACTTTCTGTATGGATGATTCATTACCATAATATATTCAAGTGCCTTTTTCATCTGACTGGTTGTGTTTATCGAGTCAAGGTCGAATTCTTGGATATCGTTCTGATATTGTCGTTCTTCTTCCGTCATGCTTTCTTGTCCCTCCTCTTCGTCATGTGAGTCGTATTCGTTGTACTCAGTGTGGTGGACGTTTGGTTTGTTCATCGAGAAGAATTTCCTGTATTCTTGTGGTTTATTACTGAATCTTGATTTGTCGTGGTTGAATCTGGGTTTTTCCAGTCTTCGTTGGGGTTGAGGTTCACGAAACATTCCTCGTTATCATTGGGTGCTTCTTTTGAAATCTTCATGTTCTCGAGCAGTTGCTTCTGCTTGTGCGAGCGAATATATGTCCTTCGTTCTGAGATAGGCTCGTGTCTTCCTTGAGACTTTGCAGATACGTCTGAATGATGTCTTTGTCAGATATTTGTAAATATATGGTGATTGATTCATCCGTTTGATGAGCTTGTTTAAGTTCGAGGCGTTTAGCGTTTAGCCAAGATATATAGATTCTGCGGAATCTGGTGTTGTGTTCCTGGATCGTTCCTTGAGTGTGGACGCATGCCGTCAACTCGTTCATGAGTAACAATGACGATTTCACCGGGTTAACTCGTTTTATCAAGACGTCTTTCAATTGGTCGTATGTACAGATATCAACGTTCGAGATGCAACTTTGTACTCTTCCTTTGATTTTCATTGTCAATATTTTTTCCAATAGTAACCCATGTTGCACTGGCAATGTCCAGTGTCGTGCTCTGTCAACTTTCGTTGTCCATTCCGAGATGTTGACTGCTCCTTCTTCCGTGTCTCCGGTAAAAATGGTTACTATATCAATAGTCTCCTTGGCTGGTGCGGTTTGGTTCGGTAGCAGGTCGTGAGGCATTCGATGTGGTCGGTAATAATTTTCTCTGGCGTTAGGTTGGCTATCAGGGTCTTCATCATCATCATCGGGGTCGTCATCATCTGGATTTCCAGGTGATGGTGCGCTGGGTTGATTTCGATTAGATCGATTTGGTGGTCGTCTGTTATCCTGGGATGGCCTTTTGTCTGGTTGTGAGGAGGTAGGTTGCGACTCCTGTTTCTGTATAAGTTGTCTCATCATGGTTGCGAGATTTTTCATTTGGTCTTTTATAGTCTGTAGGTCTTGTTGGAGCTGAGTATTTTCTGTTTTCAGTATTCGTATTTTGTATTCGTTCGTCCTGTCTTGTTGGTCTTTGGTAATAGTCAGAGTATTCATTTCTTGTCGGTGTACTTGTTTTAAGTCTTTTATCGCGGAATTTAAGTTTTCAATGTGTTGCTCTTTTTGTTCAAGTGTAACTCGTATTTCTGAGATGGTGTTCTGTAGTCCTTCTTTTTCTACGTCATAAGCTCGTAAAATAGTCTTCTTATTTTGTTGGAATTCTAACCTTTTTGTTTCTTCGAATTGCGGTTTCTCTTTTATAAGCCTGTCTTCCGTTTTTTTGGAGTTCTCGTATTTTCTCATTTAGTTGTCTGTCAAACTGAACGTCGTTATGCTTTTTTATTTCCTTAATTACTTGTTCTTGTCTGTGAGCATTTTGTTCTTGTAGGGCTTTAAATTGATCTTGAGTTTCACTGGTTTCTCTTTCAAGGTATTGTTTCTGTGCTATAATCTGCGATTGTAGCGCGATATTCGTACTCTCAAGGGTTTCGATATGTTGCCGATATGTTGCCGATGCCTTGAGCCTCTTGCTTAATGATTTCTACCTGATCTTGTGAATATTTTTGTTTACTTACTTGGTTTGATTTTTCCCTTTCTAATTGCTGTTTTTCTGTCTGGGTCTCTTGTAAATTACGTCTGAGCTCATTTATTTCGTCGCATTTTGCTGAGAATTCTATTTGTTTTTTCTGTAAAGTTTTTTCGAATTGGTTCTCGAGGTCGAGGTTTCGAGTTTCAAAGGTTTTAACAAGATCGTTTTGTTCAAGGTTTGCTTGACCTATTCGTTCTACAAGGTCAAGATTACTATCGTAACTTTTTTGTACGTGAACTAGTTCGGTTCTTAATTCGAGTTGTGTTCTTTCAAATTCTAGTCTCTCAATATCGAATCGGTCGATTTGTTGTCCTTGCAGTCTGATTTTTTCTGTCAATATCCTTATTTTGTTTTCTGATTCCTGAAGGGCGCGCTGTAATTGTTTGATTTCTGTGTCTCGTAATTTCACTTCTTCTACCGCTTTGTCTTTTAAAGTAAGTCCTTCGTCAAAGTATTTGTTTGTCAAGAGAGTGAGTTGAGAGTTTGCTACTTCAGCATTTTCAAGACTTTTCACAAGTAAAGTGTTTTCAGTGGATTGTTTTTTTCGTGGTGGTCTAAGTTCGCTAAGGCTGGATGTTTCTGATTCTAATTCTCTTGTCTTAGGGATAAGGATTTGATTTTCTAAACGTAGTGCTATGGCAAGATTTTGTTCTTGAACATCCTCAATCTTCTTTTTACCCGTGGTTACTAAAATATAATCTAAGGAATGAGGTACATCGTGATATGCTAATAATTGTGGGTGATTCTTCGGATCTTTGTGAAATTGCCAAGTCATTTTTTCTATATGCTCAGATTTTCTCAGCGTGTATAAATCTTCTGCGGGTGCCCATTCGGGGTGATTTTTATAATACAGAAAATAACTGAACAGGATGCGTGAAGTGTCTTTTTTGAGTTTCGTTACATAGTTGGGGATTTCTTGAACTATAATGCTTCTTCCCGATATGCTCTTTTCTGCTGTGGACATTATTTTTGGTTTTCGTCGCGTCTACGTATGTTTATTTTCATACGTTATTGTTATTTTTTTCGTATCCTATATATATATATAATTATTTTTCTTATTCCACATATATATGTATTAGTTATAATAAATGTCGGGCGATGTTGTGTCTCAAAGCTTCTTGTGATCTGAGATGTTATGTGGTCGAGTAATTAGATGATTTTTTTCATGTTGTTACTCAAAATAATTCCAGAACAGGCGGTATTTGTCATAAAAGATAAACTTCGACTAGCACCACTAGATTTATGAATTTACTTATTTTCGGTACCGCCGGGTCTTTTATTTATTGTAATAACGAGACACTATTATTTTGCCGTATCTCTTTTCGTTATTTTTGGACTGGACATAGCTTCCAATGCTAGGGGTTCTTTTAAAGTTAAACACACAAAATTACTTAACTACGTTGTTTGGGAATAAGGTAGTTACAATTTCCTATTTTTAATTTGTCGTGCGCAGAATATTAACTGCGGAAAAGTTTTGTCGCAAGAGTCTCTAATTTCCTTATATTGGGTTGGTAAGAAAGTCTTGCGACACTTTCCTTTCGATTAAAATATGTTTTCTTCTAACGAAGTTCTACAACATTCGAGAGTAGTATATTCAAGACTAGTCTAGAACCTTCCATGCCGTAGGGTATATAAGCGAGTCAGTTGTTCCGCGCAGACAGTACGAGCGAAGATGGATCATAGTGCACTTCGATCGATTGCATATTACGAATTTTTACAAGGGCGTTCTGCAAGAACCGCAGCCGCTAATATGTGTAGTGTGTTCAAGGCCAACGTAGTTCATCATTCAACGATATCCCGTTGGTACCAGCGTTTCCGTTCTGGCGATACATCTTTTGAAGACAAACCTAGGTCCGGCAGGAAATCAACTGTTGACGATGAAAAACTACGAGCACTTACAAAGGCAAAGCCTAATACGTCGTCACGGGAATTAGCTTACAAACTCGGCTGTAGCCAGCCCACGATTCTCCAACATTTACAAAATCTCGGATACAGAAAAGATGTTTCTTCTTGGATACCACATGATCTCAGCGAATCAAACAAAGCGACACGCATGTCCATCTGTCTTTCACTTCTGCAACGTCCACACAGAAAGGATTTTCTTCAAGAAATAGTCACTGGAGATGAAAGCTGGGTGCTTTATGTTAACTACACACGTAAGCGACAATGGCTACCGAAAGGAGAAAAACCAGATCCGACCCCTAAGCTGCCCCGTGAAGTGAAGAGAGTTTTACTCTGTTGTTGGTGGGATTCTGAGGGCATGCTATATTACGAACTGCTCCCATCCAACACCACGATAAATGCAAATACTTACTCTGCACAACTGCAAGAGCTGGCTGACATTATCAAACAAAAAAGGCGTAAACGTCTCCAAGTTCGGCTTCTCCACGACAATGCTCGACCCCACATAGCTAAGATGACACAACAATCTATTTCGCAGCTGGGATGGGAAGTTTTACCGCATCCACCGTATTCACCAGACCTAGCACCTACCGACTACCATCTGTTTCGAGCTTTAAAAAATTATTTACAGGATAAAAAATTTAATGATGTCGCGGATCTCAAAAATACACTGGTCGACTTTTTCAATTCACGACCCAAAGAATTCTGGAGTGCAGGCATGCAAAGTCTACCAGAGCGTTGGGCACGAGTTGTAGATACAGAGGGAGCATACATTACTGAATAATTGTTTACTGTTAAAATAAAATGTTTTTATATTTTACTCATGTTGTGTACCGCAAGACTTTCTTACCAACCCAATATAATGAGCGGGATTTTAAACTTACTCTTACTCAGTGTTCGCATACAATACTGGCCGAATGATGTTGATCTCGGTGTTCTTGAAGCGGCGAACGCTGTTACAACGATCGGTTGTAGACTTTTCGCGTCGATTGATGATCCAGCATACCGTCGGAGTTGAAGTTATTTTCTGAAGGCGTGTCTCCCCCAGTTTTTATTCAATCCTTCCCGTGCTCGTGCTCCTGCAGCGAAATCTTATAGATGCGCGGTACGTGCAAGTTCCTTAATACACAATTATCCGTCACTCACTTACGGAAAATTCAGCGTGGCAATGTCTTTTCCGTTAATACAAAATTAACTAAGTTAAATGTCTGTTTAACGTTCACTCATGCACAGGTTTAATGTTCGTAGTTTTACACCCTCCGTCGTGGAGTTTTGGTAACCAGTTTTTCACTTGACTTTTGGTATTACGATTTTTCATTCAGTTATCCTGGCAGGATCGCCAATTTTATGTTACGCAAAATGGATCGATGACTCGAATCCAACTAGCGTTCGTTATAAACTCTGTCATTGTGCAAAATACACATCACAAGGTAACGCGTCTTTATAAAGAACCTCTGGTTTTCGAATCGCCAGGTTAAGTTTTCGGTAAAGCCTTTCCAGGGCTGTATTACGTGTCAGGATGGTAATACGCGTAACAATAGGTCTGTAGCCCAACGGTGTCTTTATCGACGGCGCAGTCTTTCCTCGATGTCAGAATCAGGACCAATATTGGAAGTGAGATGAGTTTCACGTGTATTTTGATACTTGCCGAAATGTTGATCAAAGGTCTCTTTCCTTGGGACTCCTGTTATAACAAACAGTCGACGTCTTTACAGAAGGAGGACGAACCTTGGTGCGTAGGATGCGAAACGGGTGAAGAATCAGAGCTTGCCCGGATTTGGAACAAGGTGTCTTCAGGTTAACACAAAGGAGAAGATCACGAGTTAATTGTGTCAATGATTTAATTACACTTATATCAGTTCGTTACATCGATGTTATTTTTACTCGGATGCGGATAACACTCTTCCGGTTTATTAGCGCGATGGTTTAAACGTTACAACAAACGCGTTCACGTAATTTACGGAGTTTCTTAATGAAAACTTGCGCATGTTATCCCGTGTACTGTACGGAGTATCGCTAGCATAGCAGCTAAGATTAGAGGTCTTCAGGAGAGAACCTCTTCGTAACAGTGATTTCACGATTCTGGCTTATAGGTCGTCAGTCCCGTGCTACGCAGGGCCGATATTCGTCGGATAGCGATAGTGGGGCAAGGGTTTACGTGACTGCATTTCTGGGAATGCATCCGTGGGACCCATCGATAAGTATATATTCCCACGCGCTAGTCTGACTCAGTGTGCATTGTTTCAACGGTTTTGGACGACGGACTCACGCCGAAGGCGAAGCGCAATAAAATTTAATCTTATAAAATATTTATGTAAACGTTGAGAGCTCGGGCGCATATGCAGGCCGAAAAATATCGATACTTAATCCTAGACAAAGATGCTTTGTGCGTTGGTCGCTTGGTCACTTACGCAAGCCATGAGACATAGCGAGTTATATTAACGAAAAAATATATGAGCATAGATTTTTACTTTGTATTTATATTTGTTCTTATTCTATGGATATGAGAATAAACTATTTGCTCTAATTAAAGCGATTTATGCGGTTGGCTTAACACGGTTCACATAAACACGGGATTTCAAAGAACCGAATAAAAAAATCACAAGGGGCCAAATCGGGAGAGCGGGCCGGCCACTCCAAATCGCCCTTAATTGAGATGAGGCGCTCTGTGAAGTGTTCCCTCAAAACATCCGTTGATGCTCTTGGAACACCGTGGCGATAGCAACATTGAAGCTCTCACTGCCTCAATTTTATCAGGTGATCTAATGGGCCGAGGGTCTCCAGTTCTTCGTTCTTGTTGCACTTGCAGTTAGTCTGAACGAAGTGACCCACGTAACAATTGATTTTCGGTCCGGGACAGAGGCCAACGGGGCTAAATTAAAGCGATTCCGAAAGGCACGCTGGGTTGCGATCACAGAACATCCACTCGAAAAGTAGGCCTCAGCGGCAACAGCACGCTCTCCTCACTGTTCCAACGCATGATGGCGATTGAACTGTGTCGGGATAAAACTTTAGCCCCCCCCCATGGAGACTAGAGGTAAAGGAGCCCGAACGCAGTGTTGGAGAAATGGTCTGAAAAAGCGATGACGGCAACGACTTATACCACCTACCGCGTGGCGGCGCCTCTACTGCGGCGATACCGGAAATGCTGGGAAACGCGGTGATGCAAAATAGTTTGTCGTACATTTTTTCTATAATATTGATGAGTTATATTGATATGCTTTTGTTCATAGTTATTAAATGTCAATATATCAGTCGTTTGTCGACTTGGAGCCGATCGATACTGCAAATATTTTATTTTTATTCGGTGACATGAACGATTAAATAACCATAACGCAACCTAACCCCTAATGCAACCCAACCAAATCCTAATCGCTTATTCGATCTCAAAGAAAAATATTTTTTTAAGTCACGACAAACAAAAATAAAACTCTATCCGGGGGGAACTGCTTAAATATTAAAACACTATTTATTCTAGTGATGCAAGTGATAGCTCAATGGTTAGCACGCTGGAGTAACGTGCGCCAGAGCCCGGGATCGCACCCTCGGCGGGAAAGTTTTTTTTCGCAATAAATATTGCTCATAAACTGTCGAAATAAAAAAAATCACTTTTATTTTTGCTCCTAAATGTAGTTTTTTAAAAAATTGAACGGAAATTATGGACTGCTAATTATAGACAAAAACTCTTGCAAAACAAAAATACTGACGATGAATGAATAATAAACGTTAATTTCGGGACCACCGATATTTTGTTTCTTACATGCCCATCAAATGTTCACAATGCTCAAAAACAGATACGAAGGTGGCAGAGATGTTGTGGTATTAAAAAATGTGTACATCTTCCCGATTAGATTGTACATTTAAGATGGTTGGTTGTATAATTAATCATTTGTAGTTCGTTGATTTTTTTTTCACAAAAATGGACACGACTTGTATTTCATGAAATTATATATTTTGCAAAATATTTCGCGTTGGTGTGGAACAGCTCATACATTGATGTAGCACAGAACAGGCTGGAGGCTCGTTGGCGGTTCGTCGAACTTTTTATAGCCATCTGACTTTTTCTGGATACAAGAAAGTCTCACAAGGGAACAGTACGGCAGTCGGATTTTTGTAATTTTTCGTACTCATGGTACGCGAAGTTCAGAGCTCGAATATTAACATCCCAAAGCAGTTCGACGCCATATTCAGAAATTTTCGAGAAAATTGACTTTGAAGTTTTCGAGCGCACTCTTATCCCACAAAGATGCAACGATATTCGAACCGGGCTCGTGGCGTACCCGGTAGCGCTCGAGTCTAGTAATCGCGGGGTCGCTGGTCGAGTCTCACTTCGATTTTTTTTTTTTTTTTTTTTTTTTTTTCATTTTATCAAAATGAAAAACGCAAGTCATATTTTTAATTATCTCTTGATTATAAACATACATTTTCAAGTATCAATATTTATAACCAACAACATTTTTAGGATGAAAATGAAAAACGTCGGGTAAGGAATTGAATACTTTATTATTCGGTCTGTATTCGTTTGTTTTATACATCGGGTGTAATGTTACACGAGCCAGAGTGATCACCATCGTAAAAACAAGGAAAACAGTAATTTTCACGGCATCTCGCACAAACGCTGCATTGTTACATTCGCAATTTTTTTCAATACATCGATCGGAAAACAAACTTCATTCACGTTCATGAAGATCTCTCTTTGATCGCAAAGTTTCGAAGCAAACCACGCATATCTCATCATGTTATTGAAGACCGGAGAAGACAACTGATGATGAACAATAGAATGAATTTTTATGCAATCTTCTCTATCATTAATTTCACGTCCTTGTTCAATCAGATAGGCGCAGTTCTGCAGACGCTTTATGAAATTTTTTACTTGGCGGTAAAAATACACGTCACAAGGTTGCACTAATGGAGTGCATTTTGGTGGAATTACCTGCACCGTGCAAGTAGGCAGACGCCTGTCATTTCGAAACCCCTCATTGTAGATCACGGTATCGGTTTAGCCTCCCCAGGAATCGATAATTAAGAAAAAGTTTTCTTTTTTTACGTAGGGTTTCAAAACGTTGATTAAAAAATCTTTGTATAACTTTGTAGTCAATTTTCCCGATTTCGATGACGTGACTACGACGTTTCCGTAATTTTTAGGTACTCGTTGACCGATTTTTGAACTCTGGGACTATATGAACCTGTTGTTTCTTGTAGGCATACGAACACCAGGGGCAACAATTTTCCTGATAGGGTGACAGAGTACTGCGCAGTATAGGAATGGGTGACTTTATTCATATTCTGCCGCTTTACCAGCACTACTTTTGATCCTTTGGTCGCCAGAGTTCTGTCGAACGTCGACTGGTATTGGCATCCTGAAAAAAATAGAAAAGGAATAAATTGAAAATACTATATACGAAAGTCTACATTAATTTATTATGGAAAATGAGAACAAATTTTGAATACCTGTTTGGTCTGTATTAATGACGAAATCGGGACCAAAGTTTGGTATGACATCACGAGCCTGGATACGAAAATCTTCTGCAGCAGCCAGGATTTCATCCAGCGTTGCGGTTTCTCTTTCCGTTACAAACTTCGTGATTTTTCTTTGGCGAATTCGATGTCTCCGTTTAAATTTCACAACCCACCTATCGGAAGCTTTGAAATCAAAATTTTCAAATTGACTCGCAGCCGATAAAGCCCACTGCTGCAAGTTCCGGGTTGTAACTTGTTGGTTGTTCTGTCGCGCTTCCTCAAAGCGATCGTAAGACCACGAATCGATGGTCGCGTATTTGTCTGTCATGGTTCCTCCGCTTTTTACATGTTTTTCCCATTTTGGCAATTCCTTCATGCGCTTTAAGCGGCTGCACCCGTTTTTTTGCAGAACTTTTAGGCTCCATGTCGGATGTGCTCAAACTATATTGATAACTTTCCTTTTATAATCCAGCGGAATATTGTCCATGTACGATTTCGCCCTTTTCTCCTCTGGCTCATAATTTTCAGAAGAATCTTCGTTGTCAGATGAAGGTTCGTCAAAAGCGTATTCTTCGTCCAATTCATCAAGCATAATTAGTTCTTCCTCCGTTACAAACTTTTTTTCGTGTAAAGTTTGTACTGTATAATGGAACAAGTCTTCTGCTAGTAACATTCCCTCTTCAGTAATTACTTCCGATGGTGTTGGTGCCACAAGATTATTTTGTGTGAGAATTTGCTCGTAATATACGAGGGCATCCTTCAATCGTAATTTTGAAACTTCACTGCACAAAGAATATTCAATATCATCTTGTGCCGTCAAAGGCCTAGGCACCTCGTCGTCTCCCACGCCCGACATTTTGATATTTTTTTATCGAATATTCTACAAAATCGTGCACCACGCCGAAACACAGTACTTGCTGCTCCGAAAACCAACGGTCGAATGCTACTTCAAACAGGCATTCCTTGCGGAAGACGCCGTATCCCTTCCACCCGTTCTGGAATTCCCAGAAATCTTTTGTACACAAGCAGCTGTGCCCGCTTCGCAGGTAGTTGATCAGGACAAAGGGAAACGATGTACGCAGAACTGTTATTCACAATATCGACGGTTGCCAAAGCAAGCGTTATATTCACATATTTCAACATTTATTCTTCTATTTATATTCCTATTAATCTACAAGGGAGTTTATGTAAATATTATTACTGGATATTTTTACGTCGCCTATTCGCAATTTCAAGCAAGAGATAATCAAAAATAAGACTTGCATTTATCATTGACAATTATAATTACATATATGTGAATTAGCATAGATTTTATGATTTTTGCGCCGGGATTATTTATTTATTTTTTTATAAATAATCACCTATTGTTATATATAAATAATATATGATCATATATGAGAAAATATATAATTATGTATAACTATAATGAATTTTGTACATAAATAACTATATATGGATTTTGTCCATATATAAACATATATAGATATATTATATTAATTATATATAACAATATGTGATTATATACAACAAAAATTTATCGGGATATTTAAATGACGGAGGTATGCGAATTAAAAAAAATTAAAAAAAAAAAAAAAAAAAAAAAAAAAATTTCGAAGTGAGACTCGAACCGGCGATCCCGCGATTACTAGACTCGAGCGCTACCGGGTACGCCACGAGCCCGGTTCGAATATCGTTGCATCTTTGTGGGATAAGAGTGCGCTCGAAAACTTCAAAGTCAATTTTCTCGAAAATTTCTGAATATGGCGTCGAACTGCTTTGGGATTTTAATATTCGAGCTCTGAACTTCGCGTATCATGAGTACGAAAAATTACAAAAATCCGACTGCCGTACTGTCCCCTTGTCAACCGCGTATATCAAATGCATTCTGATAATGAATTCTTTTTCGTTTTCAATGAATTAATCTACAATATCTGCGTGCGTACATGAAAGGTATCAAAATTCAGAAATTAAACATTGCAAAAAGTGTTTCGCCGATTTCGCGTCTCGGAAATTCACCCCGAACCCCGCATTTAACGGATGACATTCTATCGTGGGACACCCTGTATAACATAAAATATTACTATTCTTACACCGTTATTTACTGCGATGGGCAATGCATCTGTAACCAACGAATAGTTCCTACGGGGAATAATAACGATTTCTCCATCACGCATTTGTGTACGATCTTCTTTGACCACATCGGAGTCAGAGAAGTGAAGCTCGCACACTAAATCACTCGAAGCAAGCTGGTGTTGGATGGCCTAGCTCCATCGCTGCGGCATATTCTGTAATTTAATATAATATTTAATTTCAAACCACAAAAACATGTCAGTGACATGCACTGATATTATAAGTACAGTGAACTTCTGCTAACTCTCGCACTGTCAGGATCCTGATCTGCGCGGTGCGACAGTAACCGAAGGACCCTTCTCCGCCACTAAAGAGCAAAAGCATGAGCGAGACTTTCCCCTCAAGCGGGAGGATCAGCGGCAGTTATTCATTAAACAGTTAGCGGGAGTTTGCTGTATTGATCGCATAATCGACAACAAAGCACTTGGCGGCACTGCTATGCGATTTTTAGCTCGACAGGGGAACCGCGTTGACTCGATACTGAGCAGCGCTGCTAAGTGCTTTACTGTCGAAAATAAGAAAAAAATGTAGAGCAAAAGACTTACTCCAGGTACTTGAAAAACTGATAGCTGCCGTAATCCAGCACGCGCCTGTTCCGCCCTGACGGCATGTCGCGCAGTTCAGTATCCCGGATACGCACACGGTTTACCCATCTCGACCTCGATGAAGCAATCTGCAAAAATAAAGAAATTCATTATTGTAAATATTAGATGTCTTACGGGGCAATATTTTGTTATTGTAATATGCAGGTTGAATAAATTGAACTGGCGTCTAATGTCCACGCTGCAAGCAAGTATAATGGTCGAAATTGAAAATAAGTATTGTTTATTAATTTTGTTCATATTTCAACTCGAAATATGCACATTAATCCCTCACTGCAATAGAAATTACGCCGGCTTCGAGCGTAGAAAAAAACGTTACATATGGCGCCATAACCTCAATTTATTTAACCGGCAAATTATAATAACAAAATATTACCCCAAATGTCATTAAAGATCTAAAAAAATGCCTTCTCCTTACCAGTACGTTATCTTTTACGAGGTAACGAGTCACAATATTTTGCAGGAGCACTTTTTTCACTTTATACACACTTTATACACACGCGACAGAAATACCCTGCGAATAAAGACGTATAAAACGGAAATAAAACTCAGAGCTCACTTCGTTGTATGACCAACACGAAACTTCACAGCGGTATCTTTGGAACAAGAGCGCTACCGTGGCTGAATTTCAAACTAGGAAATATCATCGCTTTATATGTCACTTTTTCACCCATTCCGCCATATGCGTTCGGACCACGGTCGTACATACAGGTCTTGAAACGTCGCGAATTTCCTACAGCGCGGTTTGGCTTGTTTTTAGTACCGGGGCGCGGCGCTGTAATCTAAGGATGGACAAAGGTGGGGATGGAAATGCGTTACGTATGACGCACAAGCCACGATTTTCGCACCGTTTTAGGCTGGGAATAGACGTCCGATTTTTTCTTTCCGACAATCCGATCCGACTATCGGAAGGCACCCGTGACATACATTTGTTTGAGCATGCAATACACATCCGATCCGACTATCGGAACTCGGATCCGACTATCGGATCGGATGTGTATTGCATGCTCAAACAAATGTATGGCACGAGTGCCTTCCGATAGTCGGATCCGACTGTCGGATCGGATTGTCGGATCCGACTATCGGAAGGCACTCGTGCCATACATTTGTTTGAACATGCAATACACATCCGATCCGACTATCGGAACTCGGATCCGACTATCGGATCGAATGTGTATTGCATGCTCAAACAAATGTATGGCACGAGTGCCTTCCGATAGTCGGATCCGACTGTCGGATCGGATTGTCGGAAAGAAAAAATCGGACGTCTATTCCCAGCCTTACACTGTTGAGCTGCACCGCGCATGTGCTGATTTCCATCCCTAGATCACAGCGCTACCCTGGTGGTCACAAGGTGAGATAATTTAGCGCCCGTGAAATGAACCATCCCCACCGGCTCCGTTTCAAGACCTGTATGTACGACCGTGGTTCGGACTTCTTTACTCTAGTCTCCATGGTCCCCCCTTTCAAACGAAACCACTAGCCATGGAGGCTAGAGTGGGAGGAGTCCGATCTCTTATGGAGAGACTTGAAAAAAGTGGCTACAAAAATGTGGTCATACCGGGATGGCGCCACTATCGCTAAAACCTCGAGACACGAGCTGGGTGTGACAGAGACGGAACAAGTAAATAATTAGAAGTGAGCTGTGCATAAGGCAGCATGATACTTGAGAAGTAGGCTGCGTGCGAGAGAGATGCAAAATGATATATAGCCAGACGCGCGCAAAAGTTACCCCCTCTCTAGCTCTTACGCGCCCATCACACAATCATAGTAGCGCGTGTCCGTGAGCGAGCGACGCTCGGACATCTTCGGAAAGAGACGAGCGCGCCGAAGTTTCCCGACCGCGCCTTCGGCACCTACACCAACACATGGACGCCGAGCTCGTTCATGTGCGGCCAAGCCGAAACGAAGGTTTCGAGGGAAAAAGCAATCTGAGCACGACTCGCGCGTGACGTCACCCGACGGAACGCGCGAGGCTTTTAGATGATTTCAATGCTTATTTAGCTCTTGATTCTCTGCGTTATTGATGCTCTTGATTCTTTGATCTTATTGATACTCTTGATTTTCTGCATTATCAATGTATACAAAAAAATGTATCGCGCACCCTGATCGCTTATTTTTATGAGTCTGAAGTTTGCATCGTTGGACTCCAACGAAAATCTTTGACTTTTTTTTTTATTTTTAATTAACTTTTTTCGGGTACATTATGACTCCACAATATCTGAACAGGCTATACAAAACGTTTAAAAAAATTTGGGGGCCCAGAATCCACCCTTTTTGAGGGGTTGAAAGTGAAAAAAAATTATATCTCGGGTGATAATGACATTCCCAGTTTTTTTATTTGCGGCATCATTTTTAGGCGTCTGCGAAAAGCCACAAAAAAATTAGCAACGATTTCCAACTTCCGGAACCCACCCTTAGGGGGAAGTGAAAGTCGAATGAAAATCATATTTCCGCTGGTAAAGAATTTATTAGTTTTTTATTTGCGCCGATTGTTCCTAGTACCTAAAGAGACCCACAAAAAAATTGGGAACGATTTTCAACTAACGCAACCCGCCCTTATCGGGGGTGGGAGAGGGGGTGAAATTCGAAAAAAAATTGTATTTCCGGCGATAAAGGGATTCCCAGTTTTTTTATTTGCGCCGATCGTTCCTAGTACCTAACGAAAGCCACAAAAAAATTGGCAACGATTTCCAACTTCCGGAACCCACCCTTATGGGGGAGTGAAAGTCGAATGAAAAGCGTATTTCCGCTGGTAAAGGATTTCTCAGTTTTTTATTTGCGCTGATTGTTCTTAGTACCTAAAGAAACCCACAAAAAAATTGGGAACGATTTTCAACTTTCAGAACCTGCCCTTATCGGGAGTGGGAGAGGGGGTGAAATTCGAAAAAATTGTATTTCCGGCGATAAAGGGATTCCCAGTTTTTTTATTTGCGCCGATCGTTCCTAGTCCCTAACGAAAGCCACAAAAAAATTGGTAACGATTTCTAACTTCCGGAACCCACCCTTATGGGGGAGGGAAAGTCGAATGAAAATCGTATTTTCGCCGGTGAAGGATTTCTCAGTTTTTTTATTTGCGCTGATTGTTTCTAATACCTAAAGAGACCCACAAAAAAATTGGAAACGCTTTTCAACTTTCGGAAGCCGCCCTTATCGGGGGTGGGAGAGGGGGTGAAATTCGAATAAAAATTGTATTTCCGGCGATAAAGGGATTTCCAGTTTTTTTATTTGCGCCGATCGTTCCTAGCACCTAACGAAAGCCACAAAAAAATTGGCAACGATTTCCAACTTCCGGAACCCACCCTTATGGGGGAGTGAAAGTCGAATGAAAATCGTATTTTCGCCGGTGAAGGATTTTCCAGTTTTTTATTTGCGCTGATTGTTCCTAATACCTAAAGAGAACCACAAAAAAATTGGGAACGATTTTCAACTTTCGGAAGCCGCCTTTATTGGGGGTGGGAGAGGGGGTGAAATTCGATTAAAAAATGTATTTCCGGCCATAAAGGGATTCCCAGTTTTTTTATTTGCGCCGATCGTTCCTAGTACCTAACGAAAGCCACAAAAAAATTGGCAACGATTTCCAACTTCCGGAACCCGCCTTTTATGGGGGGTGGGAGAGGAAGTGAAATTCGAATAAAAATTGTATTTCCGACGATAAAGGGATTCCCAGTTTTTTTTATTTGCGCCAATTGTTTCTAGAACCTAAGTAAAGTCACCAAAATATTGGCAACGATTTCCCACTTCCGGAAGCCACCCTACTGGGGGAGTGAAAGTTGAATGAAAATCGTATTTCCGGCGGTAAAGGGATTTCCAATTTTTTTGCACCGTTTGTTTGTAGTACTTAAGGAAAGCCACAAAAAAATTGAGAACGATTTTCAACTTCCGGAACCCACGCTTGTGAGGGAGTGAAAGTCGAATGAAAATCGTATTTCCGGCGGTAAAGGGATTCCCAGTTTTTTTAATTTTCGCCGATTGTTACTAGTACGTAAGGAAAGGCACAAAAAAATTGCCAACGATGTCCAACTTCCGGAACCCACCCCTATGGGCGCATTATGCCGAATCGATAACCTTGCGAGGCTTTATCACTATCGGGCTACCCACTTAAGAAAATTGCTCGGCTTTTTTCACAGTGAAATTCGCAAATAATTGTCAACGAAGAAACATGCACTTTTTCAGAACCCCATCTTATTGGAGTAAACAACATGAGGCGACTTCCGTCTTTTCCCACGTCTTTTTCTAAGAAGATTCAAACTATCATGGTTAAAGTGCGATGCGAATTAGTTTTTGGATATGCTCAAGGTTTTCCTGGAAAACTTTGCCTAAAAAATCGTTTACTTATTTTTCAAGATGCTCATTTAATGATCTATCATTCAAAAATTCAACAAAATTTGATGAGTGAAAATAAGTCCGAAAAATATAAACTAAATCATTCTTCACGTTCGAGCAATCCAAAAAAACTCCAACACCATATTTTCTTTACGCGGGTCAATGGATAGTAAAAAATCTCGACAAAAATGAACAATAATCGACGATTAGACGCGGACCAAGTCCGCGTTAACGAGACGCGGCCTGAAAAAGAGTAGTGGGGGTAGCTTCGGCTAGACAGGCTGGTTTGTAGTAGTGAAACACGCGGCAGGGTGTCAACTCTGCACCGTGCAACTCGCCCCGTTCAACTTGCCGCCTGTTCAACTTGCCCCGCGGGCAACTCGGCCCAGACCCAAGTGGACACCGTAGCAGCCCGCCATTTCCCCGACGCTCGCGTATCCCCACTCCTCAGATTCGGGCCGGACATTTTTTGCTGCTGTGTGAACTCGCACGGTGTCTCAACTCGCCACGCGTAGTGTGCTCAACTTACGTTTCCATACCCGGGAATGAGAAATATACAAGCAAAATGTTTTCACATGTACCGACTACCCGCTCTGTCAGTTCTCTAGTTTATCGACTGATTTTGAATGGAAATTTCACGAGCGGTATTTTGTTATAGCTTTATTCTTTAATAATGCCACGAACATATGGGTAGTCTCCTAAAATTTTAATTCTTCCATAATTCGCGGAAAAAAGCGTCATTTTTGAGTACTTGAGAATAACGATAAGCAATACTAAGAGAACTGAAAACTCATATAATAATCGTGTGAAAGAAAAACTGGTGGCCTCGTACAGTTGGACAGATTTTCGTATGCTTTTTTTCATAGCGAAAGAACCTTACCCCCCCCCCCCCCCCCTTAATGATTCTGCGCTTTTCAACACAGCGTATTCATGTTATACGATGATTCAATTTTTTCGTACATAGTAGACGATATGTGACACATTAATGAATAATAAATATATCCGACATGCACTTTTCTTTGGCATTAAGTATATGAACAACATGGATAATAATAATGTGGACGTATCAATCTGTAATGAAAGGAATCTTTTCATGATATTAATTTCTTGTAAATGCATATGATGTTTTAAGATAATGATTTTTAAGAATAAATCAAGAGCCACAAGAAATGAAATTCAGAACAAAATTAAACATCCTCTTCAACGGCAACGAAAATCCTCCTCTCGACGGCAACGAAAATCTGTCCAACTGTACGAGGCCACCAGTTTTTCTTTCACACGATTATTATATGAGTTTTCAGTTCTCTTAGTATTGCTTATCGTTATTCTCAAGTACTCAAAAATGACGCTTTTTTCCGCGAATTATGGAAGAATTAAAATTTTAGGAGACTACATACATGTTCGTGGCATTATTAAAGAATAAAGCTATAACAAAATACCGCTCGTGAAATTTCCATTCAAAATCAGTCGATAAACTAGAGAACTGACAGAGCGGGTAGTCGGTACATGTGAAAACATTTTGCTTGTATATTTCTCGTTCCCGGGTATGGAAACGTAAGTTGAGCACACTACGCGTGGCGAGTTGAGACACCGTGCGAGTTCACACAGCAGCAAAAAATGCCCGGCCCGAATCTGAGGAGTGGGGATACGCGAGCGTCGGGGAAATGGCGGGCTGCTACAGTGTCCACTTGGGTCTGGGGCGAGTTGCCCGTGGGGCAAGTTGAATAGGCGGCAAGTTGAACGGGGCGACTTGACACAGGGGCGAGTTGCACGGTGCAGAGTTGACACCCTGCCAAACACGCATATCGTCACATTATCGCGCTCGCTGTATCGCACGCTATGTACGCACGAGAGTGAGTAAAGGTGGTGTTCCGTTTTTTGGTCGGTCCCACTAGAGCTGTTGAAGGTACCCGAACCTAACCGACGGCACTCCAGCAATAACCGAACGAGCAGACGATCAGGCGAAAGGAGAAGGGATGGACTCACCAAGCATAGCAATACGCGTGGGGGCGAGTGCAAACTCAACATCGTCCGTAGCAGGGGGCCCAATCGAGAAAGCACCATAATCCCAAATATAGTAGGGCGCGCTTCGTATGTTTATGCTATTTCATAAGCACGGCGCAAGGGTTTACTGCAAGTAGTTCAGTCGAAATAGGATTTCACCTGGAATTAATTCGGGGGTTCGATTTTTTTTATACTTAGGGGCGCGGGGGGGGGGGGATTGGTAGTGTAAATCTTGATTTTCGGGAAAATATTATTGACAATGACAATGACAAATTTATATTTTGCCACGATTGTGACACTGTGGGACAATTTGATCCGGGTAGTACTTTATCCACCTGCCATAAACAATCCTACAGTCGGTGTTTATTTTTAAAAATCAGGGATATGCTTTCAACATTTCTTAATATGCCTGCATACCTGAAATTTGGAAAGTATGAAATTGAAATATTGTACAAAATTATTTAAAACTTCCAATTTGGGTAACACCCCAAACCTCTTTCTATAATACCAAAAAGAAAAGAAACAAAAAATGAAGTAAAAAATCGTTTCATTCCAACGATGGAAACTTCAATGTTATGAAAAATGTCCTTTCCTAAAGAATATCCTTTACCAACGTTATCGAATAATTTTAACATATAAAAAATGTGGAATAATTAACGCATAAAAAAGTGATCAATATGAGGCTCTTTCCTGTAAAGAAGTCATTTTCTTCATTTTGAGAAAATTAGCCGGCGCGTATTATATTCCCAACTTAGATGAAAGATTTGCTGGATAAAAGTGGTGAGGTTAGGCCCGACGTAATACGCCGGCTAGTAATAGTGGGATACCCATAGTCGAACATGAAGGAACTCGGTGAATCGCATGCATATACTTTCGCACGGTCGCAATTGTCGAAGGAAGCCGAAGACACCCGAAGGCACTCTAGCACTGCTTTGAAACAGAAACGAATGAATAGATAATGTAAACATACGCGCACGCGAGAGGAGAATAGTCGCTGTGCAAAACGTAGCGCAGCGCGCGGGTGCGAGTGAGAACGCACCATCGGTCGTACATGGGAGAGACCCGAGCAGTGCAGCCAGATCGCGCGTAAAAGTTACCCCCTCTTTAGTCTCTTATGCGCCCATCGTGCAATCATAGTAGCGCGTGTCTGTGAGCGAGCGACGCTCAGGCATTTTCGGCAAGAGTTGAGCGCGGTCGAATTTTCCCGACCGCGCCTTCGGCCGCTACACCAATACATGGACGCTGAGCACGTTTATGTGCGGCCAAGCCGAAACGAAGGCTTCGAGGGAAAAAGCAATGTGAGCACGGGTCGTGCGTGCCGTCGGGTGACGTCGGGTGACGGAAGGCTTTTAGATGATTTCAATGCTTATTTAGCTCTTGATTCTCTGTGTTCTTAATGTATACAAAAAAATGTATCGCGCACTCTGATCGCTTATTTTTTTTGTTTATACGTTAATTTAAATATAATAATAAATCTAAATTTCAACTTATTTATCTTCTATAAAAATTGTTTACGCTTTACTCACACCCGTCCTTATGCCAAATAAATTATAATTCATAAACGTAAGAGGAAATATATTTATATTCGTATTATTATATTAATTCTCATACTTTCATCAAGCGATAAAGCATTATCCCCAAAAACAAGCCAATCATCCATCCGGCCGCGAATCGTAAGTACCAGAATTCTACAAACGATGAGATTGTCCCGTTGGTAGCGTTCCTGGCGTCGGCCCGCAGGGGCGCGGGATCATTCCCTGCGCTGTGCTTTTTTTATTTTTTTATTATTATTACTATTAATTCTTATTTGATTAGTGATTTTTATTAGTTATCATTATTATTCTAATTAGTTATCTTTTAGTGTCGAAAAATGTATCGCGCACTCTGACCGATTATTTTATTAGTTTGTACGTTAATTGGAATATAATGATAAATCGTAATTACAACTTATTTATCTTCTAGAAAATTGTTTACGCTTTACTCACACCCGTCCCTATGCCAAATAAATTGTCATTCATAAAAGTAAGCGGAAATATATTTATATTCGTATTATTATATTCATTCTCATACTTTCATCAAGCGATAAAGCACTGTCCCCAAAAACAAGTCAATTATCTATCCGGCCGCGAATCGTAAGTACCGTTGTGAGTAAAACGTAATAAATTTTTTGGAAGATAAATAAGTTGTAATTTAGATTTATTATTATATTTAAATTAACGTACAAACTAATAAAATAAGTAATCACAGTGCGCGATAAATTATTTAACACTTAAAGATAACTAATTAAAATAATAATGATAACTAATCAAATAAGAATTAATAGTAATAATATAATAATAATAAAAAGCACTGAGCGCGGGGAACGATCCCGCGCCCCTGCGGACCGAAGCCAGGAACGCTACCAACGGAACCGTCTCATCGCTTGTAGGATATGTGCACTTTTTGGTACTTACGATTTGCGGCCGGATGGATGATTGGATTGTTTTTGGGGATAATGCTTTATCGCTTGATGAAACTATGAGAATTAAAATAATAATACGGATATAAATATATTTCCGCTTACTTTTATGAATTATAATTTGAACGAATTATAATTTATTTGGAATAAGGACGGGTGTGAGTAAAGCGTAAACAATTTTTTAGAAGATAAATAAGTTGTAATTTAGATTTATTATTATATTTAAATTAACGTATAAACTAAAAAAATAAGCGATCAGAGTGCGCGATACAGTTTTTTGTATACATTAATAACGCAGAGAATCAAGAGTTTCAAGCAGAGAATCAAGAGAAGTCACATACTCTTCTCATTACATAAAGAGCCGTGAAAGCCTTAAAACTAAAATCAAGAGCTTATTTATAAGCATTGAAATCATCTAAAAGCCTCGCGCGTGCCGTCGAGTGACGTCACGCCCGAGTCGTGCTCAGATTGCTTTATCCCTTGGAGCCTTCGTTTCGGCTTGGCCGCACATGAACGTGCTCAGCGTTTATGTATTCGTGTAGCTGCCGAAGGCGCGGTCAGGAAACTTCAACCGCGCTCGGCTCTTTCCGAAGACGTCCGAACGTCGCTCGCTCACGGACGCGCGCTACTATGATTGTGTGATGAGCGCCTAACAGACTAGAGAGGGGGTAACTTTTACGCGCGATCTGGCTGCACTGGACCCAAGTATTACAGTAGACCCGAGTATAGTAATACACGCTTCCTATACTATGCGATTTGAAGCGAAGTGTCGAACCGACCAAGAGGCAATGTGTGGGACAAACAGCCGATTTGAACATATTCAATCTTCTCCGAGTCGGTCGATATTTCGGTGACGCCTCGAAAGGCTTTTAAGGGGATTCTTCGGGAGAGACTTCAATTGAAGTTCGCAATGCTATTAGATTCACAGAACCCACCGTTGTTCAGAACCGGGAATTACGGAAAAAATAATTGTGAAGCTAAGTCCATCTGACTCCTGTTGATAATGTGTTTGGCTAAACATACGAAAAACGAAAACCGAATTTCATTCTGAAATTTGGCATACACCTTCCTTTCAATATTTAAAGAGATCCTTTAAAAGGATTTTTGGCGACGCGCCAAAGTTTTCGAGATATCAATTTTTGCAAGTTGTTTTTTTACCGCGCTCCTACTATGTCTATATTACTATCTGAAGGGTAAAAACCCTTTTTCCATCGCTGCAGCGCCCGGCTACCAAGCATTATAATGATGTACCACGTGAAATAGAATTTAAAAAATTGAAAACTACAAAATCCAAAAAATGTTAAAAGCCATGCAAAATCCCAAAAATTAGAAACAGGCAAAAACAAAGAAAAATCAGCCACTAGACAAGCAAAAACATATATAAAATCCCAAAACGATTTAAAGTTAATAAATGAACCTCAAAAATCTATTACACCTGCAAAAAATAACCTGGGGGATAACAAACAAAAAATGAATTTACGACGCTCTGTGTCTAACTCAGTATTGCACGTAGATCCGCGGTGATCTGCGCCTACACTAGTGTTTCGCGCACCCTACCATTCCACACGCACATCCGAGGTGCTCTGCGCCCATACCAGTGTTCCACGGACCCTACACCATTCGCACAAAACGGAGCGCGCGAAAACATATATAGGTATACACAGAGCTTAGCCTGCTAGTTAGATATAGTAGGAGCGCGTTAAAAAAAATGACGTTCAAAAATCGACATCTCGACAACTATGGCGCCTCGCCTCCAATCCTTTTAGGGGATCTCTTAAAGTATTAAAACGAAGGTGTATGCCAAATTTCAGATCGTAATTCGGATTCCGCTTTTCGGAAGTTTATCCCGCAAATTATTCATTGGGCGGGACTTATGTCTGTTGGCTGAGAGCGGTGGGGGAAGGCTTCGCACGCTGCGCTAACTCGATGAAGCGAGGCATATTTACTCGCACACGAAGTAATACGGTCCCTTCCCGTAGACGCACTGCCCGTGCTGCCTGGGATGCCAAAAAAATCAAGCGTGGCACTGTAGCTAGATGAGAGCGGATTTGAAGTGTAGGCAGACGCTCAAGCGGGAGTGAGAAAACAGTACAATCTCAAGAATAGTGTGAAAAAACGCCTAAATGACCCGTGTATAGAAAGGATGGTGTTGGAGTTTGTTTGGATTGTTCGAACGTAAAGAATGATTTAGTTTAAATTTGTATTGCCTTATTTTTACTATGATCAATTTTTTTGCATTTTCGAATTGTAGATCTCTAAATGAGCATCTAGAAAAATAAGTAACCGATTCTCGTAGGAAATTTTGTCCAGAAAAACCATCAGCCAACCAAAAAATTAATTCGCATCGCACTCTAACGATGGAAGTATCAATCTTCTTAGGAAAAGACGTGGGCGAGCGGGGAATCGCCCCATGTTTTTATACTCCAATAAGGCGCGGTTCTGAAAAAGTGCATGTTTCTACATGCACTGGAAGGTGGAAATCATTACCAATTTTTTTGTCGCTTTCGTTTGGTATTAGGAACGATCGGCGCAAATAAAAAACTGGGAATCCCTTTATCGCTGGAAATACAATTTTTATTCCAATTTGACCCCCTCTCCCGCCACCGATAAGGGCGGGTTCCGGAAGTTGGAAATCGTTGCCAATTTTTTTGCGGCTTTCCATAGGTACTAGGAACGATCGGCGCAAATAAAAAAACTGGGAATCCCTTTATCGCCGGAAATACAATTTTTATTCGAATTTCACCCCCTCTCCCACCCCCGATAAGGACGGCTTCCGAAAGTTGAAAATCGTTCCCAATTTTTTTGTGGGTCTCTTTAGGTATTAGGAACATTCAGCGCAAATAAAAAAACTGGGAAATCCTTCACCGGCGAAAACACGATTTTCATTCGACTTTCACTCTCCCATAAGGGTGGGTTCCAGAAGTTAGAAATTGTTGCCAATTTTTTTGTGGCTTTCGTTAGGTGCTAGGAACGATCGGCGCAAATAAAAAAAAACTGGGAATCCCTTTATCGCCGGAAATACAATTTTTTTTCGAATTTCACTGCCTCTTCCACCCCCGATAAGGGCGGGTTCCGGAAGTTGAAAATCGTTGGCAATATTTTTTGTGGCTTTCGTTAGGTACTAGGAACGATCGGCGCAAATAAAAAAACTGGGAATCCCTTTATCGCCGGAAATACAATTTTTATTCGAATTTCACCCCCTCTCCCACCCCCGATATGGGCGGGTTCCGGAAGTTGGAAATCGTTGCCAATTTTTTTGTGGCTTTCGTTGGGTACTAGGAACGATCGGCACAAATAAAAAAACTGGGAATCCTTTTATCGCCGGAAATACAATTTTTATTCAAATTTCACCCCCTCTCCCACCCCCGATAAGGACGGCTTCCGAAAGTTGAAAATCGTTCCCAATTTTTTTGTGGGTTTCTTTAGGTATTACGAACAATCAGCGCAAATAAAAAACTGGGAAATCCTTCACCGGCGAAAATACGATTTTCATTCGACTTTCACTCTCCCATAAGGGCGGGTTCCGGAAGTTGGAAATCGTTGCCAATTTTTTGGTGGCTTTCGAAAGGTACTAGGAACGATCGGCGCAAATAAAAAAACTGGGAATCCCTTTATCGCCGGAAATACAATTTTTATTCGAATTTCACCCCCTCTCCCACCTCCGATAAGGGCGGGTTCTGGAAGATGGAAATCGTTGCCAATTTTTTTGTGGCTTTCGTTAGGTACTAGGAACGATCGGCGCAAATAAAAAAACTGGGAATCCCTTTATCGCCGGAAATACAATTTTTATTCGAATTTCACCCCCTCTCCCACCTCCGATAAGGGCGGGTTCTGGAAGATGGAAATCGTTGCCAATTTTTTTGTGGCTTTCGTTAGGTACTAGGAACGATCGGCGCAAATAAAAAAACTGGGAATCCATTTATCGCCGGAAATACAATTTTTATTCGAATTTGACCCCCTCTCTCACCCCCGATAAGGGCGGGTTCCGGAAGTTGGAAATCGTTGTCAATTTTTTTGTGGCTTTCGATAGGTACTAGGAATGATCGGCGCAAATAAAAAAACTGGGAATCCCTTTATCGCCGGAAATACAATTTTTATTCGAATTTCACCCCCTCTACCACCCCCGATAAGGGCGTCTTCCGAAAGTTGAAAATCGTTCCACATTTTTTTGTGGGTCTCTTTAGGTATTAGGAACAATCAGCGCAAATAAAAAAAACTGGGAAATCCTTCACCGGCGAAAATACGATTTTCATTCGACTTTCACTCCCCCATAAGGGTGGGTTCCGGAAATTAGAAA
The DNA here is from genome assembly GCA_964007375.1 of Ophion obscuratus. NCBI lineage: Eukaryota > Metazoa > Arthropoda > Insecta > Hymenoptera > Ichneumonidae > Ophion > Ophion obscuratus. Next base: position 43,746,575 of record OZ023315.1, on the reverse strand, counting down.
TCGTTGCCAATTTTTTTGTGGCTTTCCATAGGTACTAGGAACGATCGGCGCAAATAAAAAAACTGGGAATCCCTTTATCGCCGGAAATACAATTTTTATTCGAATTTCACCCCCTCTCCCACCTCCGATAAGGGCGGGTTCTGGAAGATGGAAATCGTTGCCAATTTTTTTGTGGCTTTCGTTAGGTACTAGGAACGATCGGCGCAAATAAAAAAACTGGGAATCCCTTTATCGCCGGAAATACAATTTTTATTCGAATTTCACTGCCTCTTCCACCCCCGATAAGGGCGGGTTCCGGAAGTTGGAAATCGGTGCCAATTGTTTTTGTGGCTTTTGTTAGGTACTAGGAACGATCGGCGCAAACAAAAAAACTGGGAATCCCTTTATCGCCGGAAATACAATTTTTATTCGAATTTCACCCCCTCTCCCACCCCCGATAAGGATGGCTTCCGAAATTTAAAAATCGTTCCCAATTTTTTTGTGGGTCTCTTTAGGTATTAGGAACAATCAGCGCAAATAAAAAAACTGGGAAATCCTGCACCGGCGAAAATACGATTTTCATTCGACTTTCACTCCCCCATAAGGGTGGGTTCCGGAAGTTAGAAATCATTGCCAATTTTTTTGTGGTTTTCGTTAGGTGCTAGGAACGATCGGCGCAAATAAAAAACTGGGTATCCTTTTATCGCCGGAAATACAATTTTTATTCGAATTTGACCCCCTCTCCCACCCCCGATAAGGGCGGGTTCCGGAAGTTGGAAATCGTTGCCAATTTTTTTGTGGCTTTCCATGGGTACTAGGAACGATCGGCGCAAATAAAAAAAATGGGAATCCCTTTATCGCCGGAAATACAATTTTTATTCAAATTTCACCCCCTCTCCCACCCCCGATAAGGACGGATTCCGAAAGTTGAAAATCGTTCCCAATTTTTTTGTGGGTCTCTTTAGGTATTACGAACAATCAGCGCAAATAAAAAAACTGGGAAATCCTTCACCGGCGAAAATACGATTTTCATTCGACTTTCACTTTCCCATAAGGGTGGGTTCCAGAAGTAAGAAATCGTTGCCAATTTTTTTGTGGCTTTCGTTAGGTGCTAGGAACGATCGGCGCAAATAAAAAAACTGGGAATCCCTTTACCGCCGGAAATACAATTTTTATTCGAATGTGACCCCCTCTCCCACCCCCGATAAGGGCGGGTTCCGGAAGTTGGAAATCGTTGCCAATTTTTTTGTGGCTTTCGAAAGGTCCTAGGAACGATCGGCGCAAATAAAAAAACTGGGAATCCCTTTATCGCCGGAAATACAATTTTTATTCGAATTTCACCCCCTCTCCCACCCCCGATAAGGGCGGGTTCTGGAAGATGGAAATCGTTGCCAATTTTTTTGTGGCTTTCGTTAGGTACTAGGAACGATCGGCGCAAATAAAAAAACTGGGAATCCCTTGATCGCCGGAAATACAATTTTTATTCGAATTTGACCCCCTCTCCCACCCCCGATAAGGGCGGGTTCCGGAAGTTGGAAATCGTTGTCAATTTTTTTGTGGCTTTCGATAGGTACTAGGAATGATCGGCGCAAATAAAAAAACTTGGAATCCCTTTATCGCCGGAAATACAATTTTTATTCGAATTTCACCCCCTCTCCCACCCCCGATAAGGGCGTCTTCCGAAAGTTGAAAATCGTTCCACATTTTTTTGTGGGTCTCTTTAGGTATTAGGAACAATCAGCGCAAATAAAAAAACTGGGAAATCCTTCACCGGTGAAAATACGATTTTCATTCGACTTTCACTCCACCATAAGGATGGGTTCCGGAAATTAGAAATCGTTGCCAATTTTTTTGTGGCGTTCGTTGGGTGGTAGGAACGATCGGCGCAAATAAAAAAACCGGGAATCCCTTTATGGCCGGAAATACAACTTTTATTCGAATTTCACCCCCTCTCCCACCTCCGATAAGGGCGGGTTCTGGAAGATGGAAATCGTTGCCAATTTTTTTGTGGCTTTCGTTAGGTACTAGGAACGATCGGCGCAAATAAAAAAACTGGGAATCCCTTTATCGCCGGAAATACAATTTTTATTCGAATTTCACTGCCTCTTCCACCCCCGATAAGGGCGGGTTCCGGAAGTTGGAAATCGGTGCCAATTGTTTTTGTGGCTTTTGTTAGGTACTAGGAACGATCGGCGCAAACAAAAAAACTGGGAATCCCTTTATCGCCGGAAATACAATTTTTATTCGAATTTCACCCCCTCTCCCACCCCCGATAAGGATGGCTTCCGAAATTTAAAAATCGTTCCCAATTTTTTTGTGGGTCTCTTTAGGTATTAGGAACAATCAGCGCAAATAAAAAAACTGGGAAATCCTGCACCGGCGAAAATACGATTTTCATTCGACTTTCACTCCCCCATAAGGGTGGGTTCCGGAAGTTAGAAATCATTGCCAATTTTTTTGTGGTTTTCGTTAGGTGCTAGGAACGATCGGCGCAAATAAAAAACTGGGTATCCTTTTATCGCCGGAAATACAATTTTTATTCGAATTTGACCCCCTCTCCCACCCCCGATAAGGGCGGGTTCCGGAAGTTGGAAATCGTTGCCAATTTTTTTGTGGCTTTCCATGGGTACTAGGAACGATCGGCGCAAATAAAAAAAATGGGAATCCCTTTATCGCCGGAAATACAATTTTTATTCAAATTTCACCCCCTCTCCCACCCCCGATAAGGACGGATTCCGAAAGTTGAAAATCGTTCCCAATTTTTTTGTGGGTCTCTTTAGGTATTACGAACAATCAGCGCAAATAAAAAAACTGGGAAATCCTTCACCGGCGAAAATACGATTTTCATTCGACTTTCACTTTCCCATAAGGGTGGGTTCCAGAAGTAAGAAATCGTTGCCAATTTTTTTGTGGCTTTCGTTAGGTGCTAGGAACGATCGGCGCAAATAAAAAAACTGGGAATCCCTTTACCGCCGGAAATACAATTTTTATTCGAATGTGACCCCCTCTCCCACCCCCGATAAGGGCGGGTTCCGGAAGTTGGAAATCGTTGCCAATTTTTTTGTGGCTTTCGAAAGGTCCTAGGAACGATCGGCGCAAATAAAAAAACTGGGAATCCCTTTATCGCCGGAAATACAATTTTTATTCGAATTTCACCCCCTCTCCCACCCCCGATAAGGGCGGGTTCTGGAAGATGGAAATCGTTGCCAATTTTTTTGTGGCTTTCGTTAGGTACTAGGAACGATCGGCGCAAATAAAAAAACTGGGAATCCCTTGATCGCCGGAAATACAATTTTTATTCGAATTTGACCCCCTCTCCCACCCCCGATAAGGGCGGGTTCCGGAAGTTGGAAATCGTTGTCAATTTTTTTGTGGCTTTCGATAGGTACTAGGAATGATCGGCGCAAATAAAAAAACTTGGAATCCCTTTATCGCCGGAAATACAATTTTTATTCGAATTTCACCCCCTCTCCCACCCCCGATAAGGGCGTCTTCCGAAAGTTGAAAATCGTTCCACATTTTTTTGTGGGTCTCTTTAGGTATTAGGAACAATCAGCGCAAATAAAAAAACTGGGAAATCCTTCACCGGTGAAAATACGATTTTCATTCGACTTTCACTCCACCATAAGGATGGGTTCCGGAAATTAGAAATCGTTGCCAATTTTTTTGTGGCGTTCGTTGGGTGGTAGGAACGATCGGCGCAAATAAAAAAACCGGGAATCCCTTTATGGCCGGAAATACAACTTTTATTCGAATTTCACTGCCTCTTCCACCCCCGATAAGGGCGGGTTCCGGAAGTTGGAAATCGTTGCCAATTTTTTTGTGGCTTTCGTTGGGTACTAGGAACGATCGGCACAAATAAAAAAACTGGGAATCCCTTTATCGCCGGAAATACAATTTTTATTCGAATTTCACCCCCTCTCCCACCCCCGATAAGGGCGGGTTCCGGAAGTTGGAAATCGTTGCCAATTTTTTTTTGGCTTTCGATAGGTACTAGAAACGATCGGCGCAAATAAAAAAAACTGGGAATCCCTTTATCGCCGGAAATACAATTTTTATTCGAATTTGACCCCCTCTACCACCCCCAATAAGGGCGGGTTCCGGAAGTTGGAAATAGTTGCCAATTTCTTTGTGCCTTCCGATAGGTACTAGGAACGATCGGCGCAAATAAAAAAACTGGGTATCCCTTTATCGCCGGAAATACAATTTTTATTCGAATTTCACTGCCTCTTTCACCCCCGATAAGGGCGGGTTCCGGAAGTTGAAAATCGTTGGCAATATTTTTTGTGGCTTTCGTTAGGTACTAGGAACGATCGGCGCAAATAAAAAAACTGGGAATCCCTTTATCGCCGGAAATACAATTTTTATTCGAATTTCACCCCCTCTCCCACCCCCGATATGGGCGGGTTCCGGAAGTTGGAAATCGTTGCCAATTTTTTTGTGGCTTTCGAAAGGTACTAGGAACGATCGGCGCAAATAAAAAAACTGGGAATCCCTTTATCGCCGAAAATACAATTTTTATTCGAATTTCACCCCCTCTCCCACCTCCGATAAGGGCGGGTTCTGGAAGATGGAAATCGTTGCCAATTTTTTTGTGGCTTTCGTTAGGTACTAGGAACGATCGGCGCAAATAAAAAAACTGGGTATCCCTTTATCGCCGGAAATACAATTTTTATTCGAATTTCACTGCCTCTTCCACCCCCGATAAGGGCGGGTTCCGGAAGTTGGAAATCGTTGCCAATTTTTTTTGTGGCTTTTGTTAGGTACTAGGAACGATCGGCGCAAATAAAAAACTGGGAATCCCTCTATGGCCAGAAATACAATTTTTATTCGAATTTGACCCCCTCTCCCACCCCCGATAAGGGCGGGTTCCGGAAGTTGGAAATCGTTGCCAATTTTTTTTTGGCTTTCGATAGGTCCTCTTGTAAGCAACATGAGTGAGTTACATACATTTAAACATTGAATGCGGACTCAGCAGTATTTTACAACTAGTTTATATATTAACCTGGAAAGTTGAAACCCAAATAAAATCTTTCTATTCAAAGCGTGTTTTCTGTTACTCTCATATTGTCAACCTTGGAAGTATTTTGTTGTAGAATTGCTACATGGATTCATATACGCACAATGTACAACGAAAACCGTGAATTACTATAAGCCGTGAACGAACCGAATAACCTAACCGAGAATCGAACCCCAAGCGCCGCTCCGACTTAAATACCAAAAGAGTAGCGCCTAGCCGAATAAGTCCGATGGCCGAACGGATAGCGCACTGCTACCGTATCCCGGACGATCTGAGTTCAAATCCTCGTCTTGTTTTTTTTCTAAGCATTGTTTTGTTATTCTAAGCATCTAGTTAGCTATTATAACCCAACTAAAACTGCTCTCCTAATTTTCATGGATACAGCAACGCTTGGGTTTTGATTGGAGGCACTATGCTCGATCAAGTATCGCCTATGTCCAAAGAACCGATTGAAATTAAAAAGTCACTACAATTAACTACATTGAATGTAGTTACACATGGAACAATGGTTCAAGTGGTTTAAGGTTATTCAATGCGAATTCAACCTTATGGAAATGGAATTACGGCTGAAACTCACCTTAATCAAAAACTACAAATATAAAGAGTTTAACTACACTAAACTACATTCCCAACAATAGACGTAACATGTGTTTGTCGTCAATTTCGAAGAAGAAAAGAAGAGGGAAGTCCTCTTCTAAGCAACATGAATGAGTTTGTTTGGGTTTGTTTGTTAAATGTAGTTAAATGTAGTTAAATGTAGTTAAATGTAGTTAAATGTAGTAGAATACATTTTATTTGTAGTTCGGGAATAAGATAAGTTTCCGCACTACTCTCATTGTCACAATGAAGAAATTTTAACTCTGTGACCTTGAATCACCCGAAATATCATTTCATTTTAAACTGCATTCACTGTAGTTAATTATAGTGAAGTTTATATTTCAATCGGCTCGTTGTACGTAGGAGAAACTGATACCCGATTTGGTAAGCCTCCGTAGAAATTTTTATTCATTCATTTTTGAAATTTAATTTTTCTAAAGAAAAAACGACTACATCCAATGTAGTCAAGATGGGCGAACAAAAAAAAATCCAAGATCAAATTTTATAGAATGTGTACAAGATCAAGTAACGGGAGCCTTCTATAATGTTTTGTGGGCATAGTAACACCGAATAAAAAGGTTACTACGATTAAGGAGTAAGGCCACTGTAACGGCCCAAAATAAAAGGTTTTTTCACTAATTTTTTGCTCCCGAAATTGAAGGTATTTGAAAAAAAACTTTTAATGGTGTTATCGGGCATACATTAAACTTTATTATAAAATTTTTTTACAGTAAAAAAAAACAAAATGGCGGTTCCACAGCTATCTTCCCGGGACATGTTTTGCTTCCAGGGCTCCGCGGCACGCAGCACCACTGGTGCACTTTTGAATCTAGAACAAAAAAAAAACCATTAATCTAGAGGGCTATAGCTAGAGAATGTCGATCGGATTTTAAAAAGTATCAATTTTTGTGGATTTGGCGTGCGTTTGAAAAAAAAAATTGATTTTTGACGAAAAAAACGGCAAGTTTTTTGTTAATAAAAAATCAATAAATAAAGTTCTTGAAAATTCCGATCGACATTCTCAAGATAATGTAAATGTTCACATCTGGTTAAAATTTCAAGTAAAAAAAATGAAAATTGTTCGAGTTATGCTGCGTGCCATTTTGAAAAACCATGTTTCGAGAAAAACGCGTTTAAAGTTTTGCGAATAGTTTTTTATTGGAGAAAATTTAAAAAAGAAGTTAAAAGGATTTAAACTATTTTTAAACTAGAGGGTTTAAACTATTTTTTAAGCCAATAAAAAAAAATCGATTTTTCAAAAAATTTACAGTGGCCTTACCCCTTAACTACATTGAATGTAGTTACACATGGAACAATATTTCAAGTGGTTTAAGGTTATCCAATGCGAATTCAACCTCATGGAAATGGAATTACGGCTGAAACTCGACTTAATCAAAAACTACAAATATAAAGAGTTTAACTACACTAAACTACATTCCCAACAACAGACGAAATATGTGTTTGTCGTTAATTCCGAAGAAGTGAAGAAGAGGGAAGTCCTCTTGTAAGCAACATGAGTGAGTTACATACATTTAAACATTGAATGTGGACTCAGCAGTATTTTACAACTAGTTTATACATTAACCTGGAAAGTTGAAACCCAAATAAAATCTTTCTATTCAAAGCGTGTTTTCTGTTACTCTCATATTGTCAACCTTGGAAGTATTTTGTTGTAGAATTTCTACATGGATTTATATACGCACAATGTACAACGAAAACCGTGAATTACTATAAGCCGTGAACGAACCGAATAACCTAACCGAGAATCGAACCCCAAGCGCCGCTCCAACTTAAATACCAACAGAGTAGCGCCTAGCCGAATAAGTCCGATGGCCGAACGGATAGCGCACTGCTACCCTATCCCGGACGATCTGAGTTCAAATCCTCGTCTTGTTTTTTTTTCTAAGCATTGTTTTGTTATTCTAAGCATCTAGTTAGCTATTATAACCCAACTAAAACTGCTCTCCTAATTTTCATGGATACAGCTACGCTTGGGTTTTGATTGGAGGCACTATGCTCGATCAAGTATCGCCTATGTCCAAAGAACCGATTGAAATTAAAAAGTCACTACAATTAACTACATTGAATGTAGTTACACATGGAACAATGTTTCAAGTGGTTTAAGGTTATTCAATGCGAATTCAACCTTATGGAAATGGAATTACGGCTGAAACTCACCTTAATCAAAAACTACAAATATAAAGAGTTTAACTACACTAAACTACATTCCCAACAATAGGCGAAACATGTGTTTGTCGTCAATTTCGAAGAAGAAAAGAAGAGGGAAGTCCGCTTCTAAGCAACATGAATGAGTTTGTTTGGGTTTGTTTGTTTGTTTGGGTTTGTTTGTTAAATGTAGTAGAATTCATTTTATTTGTAGTTCGGGAATAAGATAAGTTTCCGCACTACTCTCATTGTCACAATGAAGAAATTTTAACTCTGTGACCTTGAATCACCCGAAATATCATTTCATTTTAAACTGCATTCACTGTAGTTAATTGTAGTGAAGTTTATATTTCAATCGGCTCGTTGTACGTAGGAGAAACTGATACACCATTTGGTAAGCCTCCGTAGAAATTGTTATTCATTTATTTTTGGAATTTAATTTTTCTAAAGAAAAAATCACTACATCCAATGTAGCCAAGATGGGCGAACAAAAAAAAATCCAAGATCAAATTTTATAGAATGTGTACAAGATCAAGTAACGGGAGCCTCCTATAATGTTTTGTGGGCACAGTAACACCGAATAAAAAGGTCACTACGATTAACTACATTGAATGTAGTTACACATGGAACAGTGTTTCAAGTGGTTTAAGGTTATTCAATGCGAATTCAACCTCATGGAAATGGAATTACGGCTGAAACTCGACTTAATCAAAAACTACAAATATAAAGAGTTTAACTACACTAAACTACATTCCCAATAACAGACGAAACATGTGTTTGACGTTAATTCTGAAGAAGAGAAGAAGAGGGAAGTCCTCTTGTAAGCAACATGACTGAGTTACATACATTTAAACATTCAATGCGGACTCAGCAGTATTTTACAACTAGTTTATACCTTAACATGGAAAGTTAAAACCCAAATAAAATCTTTCTATTCAAACCGTGCTTACTGTTACTCTCATATCGTCAACCTTGCAAGTATTTTGTTGTAGAATTTCTACATGGATTCATATACGCACCATGTACAACGAAAACCGTGAATTACTATAAGCCGTGAACGAACCGAATAACCTAACCGAGAATCGAACCCCAAGCGCCGCTCCGACTTAAATACCAAAAGAGTAGCGCCTAGCCGAATAAGTCCGATGGCCGAACGGATAGCGCACTGCTACCGTATCCCGGACGATCTGAGTTCAAATCCTCGTCTTGTTTTTTTTCTAAGCATTGTTTTGTTATTCTAAGCATCTAGTTAGCTATTATAACCCAACTAAAACTGCTCTCCTAATTTTCATGGATACAGCTGCGCTTGGGTTTTGATTGGAGGCACTATGCTCGATCAAGTATCGCCTATGTCCAAAGAACCGACTGAAATAAAAGGTCACTACAATTAACTACATCGAATGTAGTTACACATGGAAAAATGCTTCCAGTGGTTTAAGGTTATTCAATGCGGATTCAGTCTCGTGGGAATGGAATTACGGCTGAAACTCACCTTAATGAAGAACTACAAATATAAAGAGTTTCACTACACTAAACTACATTCCCAACAATAGAAGAAACATGTGTTTGTCGTTCATTCCGAAGAAGGGTAGAAGAGGGAAATCTCTTGTGAGCAACATGAATGAGTTACATACATTTAAACATTGAATGCGGACTCAGCAGTATTTTACAGCTAGTTTCAAGGTTTATACATTAACATGGAAAGTTGAAACCCAACTAAAATCTTTCTATTGAAAGCGTGTTCACTGTTACTTTCATATCGTCAACCTTGGGAGTATTTTGTTGTAGATTTTCTACATGGGTTCATTTAGGCACAATGTACAACGAAAAACCGTGAATTACTATAAGGCGTGAACGAACCGAACAACCTATCCGAGAATCGAACCCCAAGCGCCGCTCCGACTTAAATACCAAAAGAGTAGCTTATAGCGTAATAAGGCCGATGGCCGAATGGGCAGCGCACTGCTATCGTATCCCGGAAGATCTGAGTTGAAATCCTCGTCTTGTTTTTGTTTTTTTCTAAGCATTGTTTTGTTTTTCTAAGTATCCAGCTAGCTATTATAACCCAACTAAAACTGCTCTCCTAATTTTCATGGATACAGCTGCGCTTAGGTTTTGATTGAAAGTACTACGCTCGATCAAGTATCGCCTATGTCCAAACACCCGATTGAAATAAAAAGGTCACTACAATTAACTACATTGAATGTAGTTACACATGGAACAATGTTTTAAGTGGTTTAAGGTTATTCAATGCGAATTCAACATCCTGGAAATTACATTAGGACTGATACTCACCTCAATTATAAACTACAAATATAAAGAGTTTTACTTCACACAACTACATTCCCAACAATGGAAGAAACAAGAAACTGCGGCAATAAAAAGTCTTTATGAATTTGATATGTCAATATACCGTTCCCATGGACTTTTCATTCAGGGATAATTAATCTATTAAAATATAAATTTTACTGCAATTAACTTCCTGGACTGTAGTTTCACATGAAACATTTGTTTAGAAGGTTCAAGATCACTAATTCCTCTGTCATAATGACATAACTTCTATTAAGGCACTTCGAACCACCCACAGGAATGATTTGCATAAATCTGCATTCGATGTAGTTGATCGTAGTTAAATGTATGTATGTTCGTTGTACATAGGAGGGTGATGACAAATTCCGATTTTGCCTCGCAACTTTTTTATTTTCCATTAATGTTTATGTTAACATTTTTGTTCTCTATACTTACACATATACTTTTAATATCATAAAATAAAAAACCGTTAAAAAATCGCCACTGACAATGGACAAAACGTATTCAAAGTTTTACAAAAAAAAATACGTGGAATTTTCTTGCCTCAAACCGAGTGGCTTTCAAAGCTTTTTTTGTTACTGATGCAGTCATTAGCCCGTCGTGGTCTTCCCAGCGACCAGTCAGTCTTCTGACGAAAGGTCTATAGTGACCGGTTCCCCCTCCAATGAACTCAATTGCACTTGTTAACCGGTAGGCAGAGTTTTTGAACTGTATGTCTACTGGAATATCTTCCAAAGCGAATGTCTTTTTATAGGGTCGTTTATATCCGTCACGATGCGCAACTAAACTCCACTGCAGTGCTTCGATGTCTACGATAAGATGAGAGCCTCCTGCACTCCAGATATTTTTTGGACGTTTACATTTGGAACATGTCCGTTTGAAATTGTCATCTTCTTTATTGAGAGACTCTTGCAACCCGGCTAAACCATTGGTGTAGAGTGGTCGCGAATCAGGAGTTAGCACAGCAACCTTTTCGCTTTCCTGATCCTGGCACATGTCACATTCGAAATGACGTATTGCGCTTGGCTCTTTGTCAAATAGAGCGGTAGCTAACTGACCAATATTTATATCACATTTAACAATCGCGCTGTTATTAGTATTGCGTACAAATGGAGTCATTGGAATTAGCATGTTCGCCCGCCGCTGATACAGTTTGACACTAGGACCTTTGTCTGCAAAATCTCGAATAAAACCCATGAATGGGGAGCCACCGTCTTTTGTTCGAGCGATGTATTGGGGCCAATCAACCATTCCACAGCGAACACTATGTGCTAATGCATCAAACACGCACGTATTTTCGATTTTACGAAGGCCCCAGTCAGTTTTAACATAGGTTAAACTATTTCCATTGGTTAAAAGAGGTAATTTCCGAGCAATCGTTGGATTTTTCACTCTATGATCGATGTCGGGACAGGATCTAATATACAAACCTCTTTGTTTCATCGGTTCTTGCTTTTTTTGCTCGTTTTGCTTGTTTGTTTTATTTAAGCCCATCCATTTCTCCTCTTCCTGTAAATAGGCATGTGCATCCAGCGTAATATCGCTTAAAACTTTCCGAGGCTTAGAACTGGAAAGTTTACTGGCTGCTGTAGATACTTTTCTTTTTTGATTCGGTGGGAACCGTGGTATCTCAATCCTTGTTGACTCGAACTCAGGCGTGTCCTCTAAATTCTCGGCATTATTGTCAATTTGCTCTCGCGCAAGCGCAGTTGATGGAGGAATAGTGGTGTCAAACGAACAAGGGAGATTCTCACTGTTGTTCTCAGCATCAGCTTGTGGTTTCGCCAGTAGCATTTCGGTTTCACTTAATGATGATAGCTTCTGGATTTCCATTGATTCACCTGGGAGAAAAAAAATTGATATTCCATGACTCGAATATCACTATTGAATATCACGGTAGTAAGTGTCTGTGAGTGTGAGTCTTGTACTTGCATGTGTGCGTGTATGTGTATTTTGTTTGTAAAACGTTATCACATGGAAAATTGCAACTTCCTCGTGCGTGTGTGTATTTGTTTGAACATCTGTGGGTACGTTTAAGTTGTGCGTATCGGTGTATACCTGTGTGTGTGAGCTTGTCTGTGAATCTGTGTGTGCTTGTGAGTGTGTGCGGGCATGTATGTGTGTCTGTGAGTATAAGTATGTGCGTGCATGTGCGCAGTGTGTGTGTTTTGATTGTAAAACGTTATCGAATGGAACATGGCAACCTCTCCGTGCGTGCGTGTTTGTGTACACCCGCATGTGCATGTGTCTGTATGCGTGTGTATGCGTGTTTTGTTTATAAAACGTCATCGAATGGAAAATTGCAGCCTCCCCATGTGTGTGTGTGTGTGTGTGTGAGCTTGTGTGTGGTAGGTGCGCGCGTGTGTGTGTTCGTTGTGGGTGCGGGTGACGGAAAATTATTATAAATAGTCACCGAAGTTATTTGTTTTTTCAGCGATATTCGTTAAGTAGAGCGATCCTGGCTGCAATTCCGGTAACACGTTCGTTTTCTCTGCAGTTACTTGTCGAAACTCTGACTCCGACTCTAGAGGCAACTCGAGCTGTCGAAACTCGAACTCTGACTCTGGAGGCAATGATGTGTGCTGTGATTTGTCCGAGAAGTCCAAAGAGTCTTCTGACGCGCTGGATTCGTTGAAAACAACATTTGCCTTGTTTTTCGTATGTCGAATCGATTCTTGTTCCACCCCTCGCAGTTTGACGGTGCCCGACAACACTTTTAAATGTTGTATCATCACTTTATCTGCCCGCTCAGGACCTCCAGCGAAAATGCAGTGTTTGAGTGTTCTAAAGTAACTCTCACTGGCTGCTGACGTTGCCGTGTACAAGTTTTTGTACTGGTGAATCTTTACTTCATCATACAGGTACGCTATTGTTGCCGTCCAGAGTACCATATATTCCGATAATGCGAGCAGTCTCTTTGCAAAATCAGGACTGAAGAACAAGTTTCTCTCTCCACTTTTGTTGACGGATCTCTTCGCCACTTGTTCAATTTGCGAGAGGAATATCAAGATCGGTCGTTTAGTGACTTTTTTTTCGATTAGACTCGTCTCGAAATCGTTGGACTCAACGCAAAGATGCTCATCGTTTTCATTGACTATCGTCTCGTTACCCTTGATGAGATTCATGAGTCGTCGACGCGAATTGCAGCAGCTGTGATCGTCTTTTTCGTGTCCATCTTGTTCGGAAAAGGCGACACACAGGATGTCTATGAGCAATCGTTCAAATTCGTGAAGAGCTGTTACCGTTGTGAGAATTCCCACACATCGCACAAAAAAATGTTTCAATGGCAGGTTCTTAGTAAAACATGGCCATCGAGTAACCAGTTTTATGACGTGGGCTATGTCCAACCGTAGCATGCACATTTTTTCCGACTGTGGCACCGGTAACGCTGATTGTAATTGTTGAAAACAGTCGTCGACATATTTAGACAGTCTCTTTTCGTTGAACGCGAGAGCTCCTGCATTCAGTAATGCTAGCGAGAAGTCACTGACAAACTGTTTTGGCGTGTGCGCACCACTCCGCAAAAACTCTCGAAACGAATAAGCCAGCCAATTGGAGTAGTGACGACTTGATAACATCTGGAAAATTGGGACACCTGTACTTGTTATGCCCTGGTACAGATAAATCACTTTCCCAGGATTGTTGGGATCCGGAGGCTTACAAAATTTCCCAGAAGCATCGAAGCTCACGCTGCCCACTTCGTCCTTTTTAATGTGTTCATTATGCAGCGTTACTTGCTCTGGAAGCCAGTACATGACGAAAAAGTTATTTTCGCTGTAATCTCGGATGCTTTCGGCGAACTCAGAGGTCAGTTGCAATTCTCGTAATGACTCTACGACACGAACTGCAGGCCTCACTTGCAATTCTGTGTCTTTCTCGAGTTGTTTCGCCTTTCGTAGGACCTCTTCTGAGTATAGAAATGCTGGCTCGACACCTCCAAATTTCATTTCGCGGTTGGCCATTTCATGTCGCCACGTATAAGTTGATTTTGCATTAACTTCTGTAATGATAGCTTTCCTCGTCGGCTGTCGCAGTTTCCGCCTCTTTTTGTGAACAATGTCACGGGTGTCCCATGCCGAAACGTTGATATTGAGTCCATTGTCGGTAGGAGCAGTCTCACTATAGAGGTGAATATCGGCATTGCACTCGCCGCAATGACCCTTAATGGTAAGGTACGGTTCAACCTCATTCGTATTGATTCGGCATTTAAAGGCGAAAGGACACGGTAGTTCGAGTTCTTTCCAAATTTTGTAATAAATCTTGTCGGCCCAACCTGGCTCCAGTACCTCATAAGAACGAGCATTATACGTTTTGAGGTGAGCTCCTAGAGCGCTCCAGTCTTTTTTAGAGAGGTGGAACGAATGCCGTATTGATTTCAATTTTTTTTCCGGCTTTGACATGGACCAATTTGGATCCATGGGCGTTCGCTTCTTGACAGTCTTCTTATCGCCATCGTCACTAATATCACGAAGACGGTTAAACAGATTATTTCTGTTTTGTTTTAAATAAGTGTACAGGTACTCTTTCGAAAGACGAGAGTTGAGGTTATATACGCCTAAATCCCAAACGGGATCTTGCCAGGAGAGAAGCTTTTGTTCTTCGTCGCAAAACTTCAATCCTTTCAAAGCTTCGTAAATTTCGTCAGGAGTCTTGAGCGGTTTACGACCAACCATTTTTAAAATGTTTCGAACGTTTGGTCATTGAAATAGCCCTCGAGTACGAATCAAGTTATACAAAACAGTGCAGCTGAAAAGAACGAAAAACAAATGAAATTGAGTTCATCGAAGTCTCACTGGAAAGCGAAATGAAGAAAAAAACAAGATAAATGTATATGGCGAGCAAAGTTACCATTGGGAAAATGTTCGCGAACATAACCCCTAAAATTTGCCAATGCTGATTGATATTGACTATTGATATTGAGTCAATACTACTTGAATTGAAAATAAGGACGAGTTTTTTTTATTTCAATTGATTGAGTTGAGTTTTTTTTTCAATTGTTCAGATTGTTAGTTGATTTCTTCGTCGGAGAAAAAAAATGCTGCATTGGTGTATGTCGAGTCCAAAACAGCTGATGGTGGTGCTTCAGTCACATTATGCCAAAAGCGCCACCTCATCATCTCTCGGAACCTTGGATTTCAGTCAGAGATGGCGCTAGGAACTAAATCCATGCTCATACTTAACCCATTTAATTTCGAATTGCCAATATGTTAAACTCGATACTTTGAAATTAAAGAAGCACTGCTATGCATTTCGAATAATGTTATTACAGATTGATTAAGTCTGTAGATGTTAAGATGCCTACAAATTTTGTACCAACAAAATTCAGAATTTTGAACATGGATTTTATTTTTGTCTATGTTTTCTCCATTGGATGTAGTCATTGTTTACACAAAATAAATGCAATTTTAAAACAAATGAATGAAAATTTTTACGAAAACTCACGAAATCGAATAACAGCTTCTTCGATATACAACGAACGAATTGAAAAATTAGTTTCTCTACGATTAAGACGGAATGACACCCGACGGGAACCCCCGACGGGGCCCCGGCTCTCGACCGGTAGGGCAGAACTCGATCGAGCTTCTCCGCCCCACCGGCGGATGTCACCGCGCGCGTTCGTCGCCGACGCGCGCAGAAACATTGCTTCTCGCCTCCCACGGGCCGCGCCGGCCCCGACACGCTCCGCAACGCAGGTGCGCGTGCGCGTCGGTGCGCGCTACGTGGATACGGTGTTCAATGCCTCGGGCCAATGGCACCCCTTTTTCGATGGCACTTACACACACAGCCAAATATCAGCTGTGACTTTGCCGGAATATCGAGCTCGTGCACATCGATGCGCGTCGTCTGCGGAACACATGACGAGCGCCGCGCGCGGAATTCTCGTGAACTGAGCACATCAAAGTTCGGGCGATATTTGCTCGCAATTATCAACAATTACACGATAAATCTAGATTACCTCTTTTCTCCTAAGATATCCAACGAAATGCAGTGATTGAGAGCTCATCGCAGTTGGTATGGTAGCACAGAATTATAGATACCCGAAAAACTCTGAAACGGCTCTTCAGATCCTGTCAAAACTTTGCCAAACGACGTCAAATAGATAAACGAACGGCAGTCTACTCCTCAAATTTTCTGAATTTGAGAAAAAAAAAGTAGATTGGTTTATCATGTGGAACTCGTGACCGAAAGGATGAAAAATCAGACGTTTGGCTAATGTCACGACTTGGAGATAGGCTGAGCCGGGTAGCCACATAAAAGATGAACAATATGAGCTCTCAATCACTGCATTTCGTTGCATATCTTAAGAGAAAAGTGGTAATCTAGATTTATTGTGTAATTATTGATAATTGCGAGCAAATGTCGCCCGAACTTCGACATGCTCAGTTCACGAGAATTCCACGCGCGGCGCTCGTCACGTGTTCTGCAGACGACGCGCATCAATGTGCACGAGCTCGATATGCCGGCAAAGTGACAGCTGATATTTGGCTGTGTGTGTAAGTGCCATCGAAAAAGGGGTGCCATTGGCCCGAGGCATTGAACACCGTGTCCACGTAGCGCGCACCGACACGCACGCACACCTGCGTTGCGGAGCGTATGGGGGCCGTCGAGGCCCGTGGAAGGCGAGACGCAATGTCTCCGCGCGCGGTGACATCCGCCGGTGGGTCGGAGAAGCTCGATCGAGTTCTGCCCTACCGGTCGGGAGCCGGGGCCCCATCGGAGTTTCGCGTCGGGTATCATTCGGTCTTAACTGAATCTAATGTAGTATCACATAAAATCATTTTTCGACTAGTTCTAGGTCACTTAATGCAAATTCCGTTATTACAACAATAAAATTAGTGACTTTGCCCTGCCCAAATGCCCGTTTTATGCAAAACTACGTTCGACGTAGCTAATTGTAATGAAATTAATATTTTAATCAGTTCGTTAGATATCAAAGAGACTGGTGCCTAGTTTTGTCGATCAACGTAAAAATTTGCACGATCTTTTCTAAAAATTCGACTTTTTTGTGAAAACAATGACTACATAAATGTAGTATATATACAGACGAATAAAAAAAAATCCTAGATCAAATTTTATGAGATGTATAATACGGGGTCAGGTAGTGCAGCTTCCTGAAATGTTTTATGGGCACGATAACATCTACAGAGTTAAGGGGTTTCGTTACCGGCGATACTATGGTGCCATTGTAACATAACATTTCAAAATGATTACAATTTAATAAAATTAGGTGATATATTGTTTAGTATTATATATGACAGTACAAATTTTTTCAGATTTTTCTTCTAACCAGTTCTCGAGTAATTGAACATTGAAGTTCACGTGTATAAGCATAGCATTTTCATATATATAGATATACATTCCGGGGATAAGAATTCTGCTTTAATGCTGAATTACTCGATAACTAGACAAATGAAAAATTTGAAAAAGATTGACATTTCGCTCCTGATGTTGAAGAACGTTATCACCAAATTTTATCAATTTCTCAATATT
Organism: Ophion obscuratus; assembly: GCA_964007375.1. NCBI lineage: Eukaryota > Metazoa > Arthropoda > Insecta > Hymenoptera > Ichneumonidae > Ophion > Ophion obscuratus. The sequence continues at coordinate 43,729,012 of OZ023315.1, read as the reverse complement.
TTGATTTTTTTATAGAAACTCCTTAAATAGTTTGTAATTACATCAATCAAAATGCATAATAGTTACTTTTATTTTTATTTTAAAGTACTAAATACAATTTCATAGTAATTCGAAACTCAATGGATTGAGTACGGGCGTAGATTTGACTCCTAGCGCCATCTATTGCTGAAATCAATGGTTCAAAAAGAGATGCTGCGGTGGCGCTTCCTTAGCGAGTGTGACTGAGGCCACCATCATCTCTTTTTGGAATTAACTCACAATCCAGTGTTTTTATTTCTTCGACGAAGAAATCAACAAAGAAAACAAAAAAATCAGAAAAACCAAAGCGAAATCAATTGCAACAAAAAACAGATTTGTCCATTCATTCAGTTTAAGGACGTTGTATGCAAAGATTTCTATCGGTAGAATTCCTTCAAATAGAAGAATAGTGATATCTAAGCTCGCGCCATTTGAAGAGGGTTCACCACGTAGAAGTCGAGATATTTATTTATAAAAATCACCATTTTCAGTAGTTTCTCGTAAGAGTGCGTGTTAAAAAGTCCAATTTTCAACATTAAATATTTCGATTTCTAAATGATGAAGCCTATTAAAACTTTGCATACGCTGTTACGTAACATCGAAGAAGCTTTATTAAGTTTTTCAAACAAATCTGTCGAATTTTTTTTTCGAAATTTTGCTTTTTATATAACTAATGCATTTTACCTTGGACGATCTTAAATTTAGAGTATGTTGTTCTTAAGTCAATTTATAACAACTTTTCTTAATGAATTTAAGCTCACAAACCATTTTGTATGTAAGAAAAACTGAAAACAACAATTTTTATTTGACCGTCACCATACAACGTCCTTAAGGACTATTGACAGTCAATACCAATAGGTTGCATTGACATAGTTTGTAATTTCCAATATGGTAGAGTATTCAAGTAATTATGGCTATATTCTATTTTATTGTTCAACCCTGAAATTATGTTATACATAGTAGAAGCTCACTTCTTTAAAATGAATGAATTAAGGTAGTTCCTCTGCGAAAATCGCAACCAAAAGTTTACATACCATGTTCATGTTTAAAAGATTGATAATTGGTTTAATAAGTAATAAATAAAATTAAAAACTACGCAATATTGACTCGATAATAGTAGATAATACGATGGATATCATTTCGTGCCGTAAAATATATTTTATATTGTGTTTTTGATCTACTATTGCAGTGAACTTTTTGCCGGGACTGTCCAGGCTTTGCCCGAATTGTTTTTTTTCCAGGCTTTGCCAAGCTTTGCCAGGCTTTGCACCAAAATTGTGAGGGCTTCTCATGGTTATATCTTGGAAACTAGATGGTGAATGATTCTCATTTTTTTTCACATTATTCGTGATATCTTACTCTAAGCTTATCCTCGTTTTTCATCAATTTCTTAATTTTAGTTTTGGCGGTAGAATTAATGATGCTCTGTTTGCCCATCATAACGCATTTGTTATGTGTAAACCAAGCCAACTTTAAGTGTAAATATCTCAGGTTTGGAGTGGTCAAACTTATTCAAATTGCACAGATGTTTGAATAATGTATTAAATAACATATATGTCAAATTTCAACCATTTCTTAATTCAACTCTCCTGTGGAGGTACTACCTTAAATATGCTTCTTCGATTATTGGAAATGTAGGTGTGTAAAGTGAAACTCATCATATATGTAGTCTGTAATTACAACGAGTTTCAGCACTAATTTCGTTCTCATAATGATGGAATACACATTGAGCGACCTCGAACCAAATGAAGTATTGTTTCATGTGTAACGACCATTGATATAGTTAATTGTAGTAAAATTCATATTTTCATCGGTTCATTATATCTAGGAGAAACTAGTACCTAGTTTGGTCGATCTCCATAAAGAAATAATATTGATTTTTTTTCAACATTTAATATTTTTGTAAAAATGACGACTACATTCAATGTAGAAAATACGGATGAAAAAATTAAACATGCATCAAATTTTTTAGGAAGTGTGATACAAGATCAGGTAGGTAAGAACTTTTAACCAATGGTTTCTATGCACAATAACCTTTACTGAGTCGATCTATATATAACTACATTCGTTGGAATACTTGAAATACAATAGAGTATCTATTAATTATAAGTATTCAAGTAATTATGATTTCATCATATTCATTATTCGGATTTAAAATCAATTTGCTTAGAAGGGAACCCCTTTCTCCACCCCTTCTTTGAAAAGAACGACAAACACGTGTTTCTTCTACTATAGGGAATGTAGTTTAGTGTAGTGAAACTCTTTATATTTGTAGTTTTCGGTTAAGGTGAGTTTCAGCCGTAATTCCATTTACATGAGGTTGAATTCGCATTGAATAATCTTAAACCGCTTGAAACATTGTTCCATGTGTAATTACATTCAATGTAGTTAATCGTAGTGACCTTTTTATTCGGTGTTACTGTGCCCACAAAACATTATAGGAGGCTCCCGTTACTTGATCTTGTAGACATTCTATAAAATTTGATCTTGGATTTTTTTGTTCGCCCACCTTGGCTACATTGGATGTAGTGATTTTTTCTTTAGAAAAATTAAATTCCAAAAATAAATGGATAACAATTTCTACGGAGGCTTACCAAATCGTGTATCAATTTCTCCTACGTACAACGAGCCGATTGAAATATAAACTTCACTACAATTAACTACAGTGAATGCAGTTTAAGATGAAATGATATTTCGGGTGATTCAAGGTCACAGAGTTAAAATTTCTTCATTGTGACAATGAGAGTCGTGCGGAAACTTATCTTATTCCCGAACTACAAATAAAATGAATCCTACTACATTTAAATACATTTAACTACATTGAATTACATTTAACAAACAAACCCAAACAAACTCATTCATGTTGCTTAGAAGAGGGTTTCCCTCTTCTTTTCTTCTTCGAAATTGACGACAAACACATGTTTCGTCTATTGTTGGGAATGTAGTTTAGTGTAGTTAAACTCTTTATATTTGTAGTTTTTGATTAAGGTGAGTTTCAGCCGTAATTCCATTTCCATGAGGTTGAATTCGCATTGAATAACCTTAAACCACTTGAAACATTGTTCCATGTGAAACTACATTCAATGTAGTTAATTGTAGTGACTTTTTTATTTCAATCGGTTCTTTGGACATAGGCGATACTTGATCGAGCATAGTGCCTCCAATCAAAACCCAAGCATATCCATGCTGTATCCATGAAAATTAGGAGAGCAGTTTTAGTTGGGTTATAATAGCTAACTAGATGCTTAGAATAACAAAACAATGCTTAGAAAAAAAACAAGACGAGGATTTGAACTCAGATCGTCCGGGATACGGTAGCAGTGCGCTATCCGTTCGGCCATCGGACTTATTCGGCTAGGCGCTACTCTTTTGGTATTTAAGTCGGAGCGGCGCTTGGGGTTCGATTCTCGGTTAGGTTATTCGGTTCGTTCACGGCTTATAGTAATTCACGGTTTTCGTTGTACATTGTGCGTATATGAATTCATGTAGAAATTCTACAACAAAATACTTCCAAGGTTGACAATATGAGAGTAACAGAAAATACGCTTTGAATAGAAAGATTTTATTTGGGCTTCAACTTTCCAGGTTAATGTATAAACTAGTTGTAAAATACTGCTGAGTCCGCATTCAATGTTTAAATGTATGTAACTCACTCATGTTGCTTACAAGAGGACTTCCCTCTTCTTCACTTCTTCGGAATTAACGACAAACACATGTTTCGTCTGTTGTTGGGAATGTAGTTTAGTATAGTTAAACTCTTTATATTTGTAGTTTTTGATTAAGTCGAGTTTCAGCCGTAATTCCATTTCCATGAGGTTGAATTCGCATTGAATAACCTTAAACCACTTGAAACATTGTTCCATGTGTAACTACATTCAATGTAGTTAATCGTAGTAACCGTTTTATTCGGTGTTACCGTGCCCACAACACATTATAGGAGGCTCCCGTTACTTGATCTTGTACACATTCTATAAAATTTGATCTTGGATTTTTTTTTGTTCGCCCATCTTGGCTACATTGGATGTGGTGATTTTTTCTTTAGAAAAATTAAATTCCAAAAATAAATGAATAACAATTTCTACGGAGGCTTACCAAATCGTGTATCAGTTTTTCCTACGTACAACGAGCCGATTGAAATATAAACTTCACTACAATTAACTACAGTGAATGCAGTTTAAGATGAAATGATATTTCGGGTGATTCAAGGTCACAGAGTTAAAATTTCTTCATTGTGACAATGAGAGTAGTGCGGAAACTTATCTTATTCCCGAACTACAAATAAAATGAATTCTACTACATTTAACTACATTTAACTACATTTAACAAACAAACCCAAACAAACAAACAAACGCAAACAAACTCCTTCATGTTGCTTAGCAGCGGACTTCCCTCTTCTTTTCTTCTTCGAAATTGACGACAAACACATGTTTCGTCTATTGTTGGGAATGTAGTTTAGTGTAGTTAAACTCTTTATATTTGTAGTTTTTGATTAAGGTGAGTTTCAGCCGTAATTCCATTTCCATAAGGTTGAATTCGCATTGAATAACCTTAAACCACTTGAAACATTGTTCCATGTGTAACTACATTCAATGTAGTTAATTGTAGTGACTTTTTTATTTCAATCGGTTCTTTGGACATAGGCGATACTTGATCGAGCATAGTGCCTCCAATCAAAACCCAAGCGTAGCTGTATCCATGAAAATTAGGAGAGCAGTTTTAGTTGGGTTATAATAGCTAACTAGATGCTTAGAATAACAAAACAATGCTTAGAAAAAAAACAAGACAAGACGGACTTATTCGGCTAGGCGCTACTCTTTTGGTATTTAAGTCGGAGCGGCGCTTAGGGTTCGATTCTCGGTTAGGTTATTCGGTTCGTTCGCGGCTTATAGTAATTCACGGTTTTCGTTGTACATTGTGCGTATATGAATCCATGTAGAAATTCTACAACAAAATACTTCCAAGGTTGACAATATGAGAGTACCAGAAAACACGCTTTGAATAGAAAGATTTTATTTGGGTTTCAACTTTCCAGGTTAATTTATAAACTAGTTGTAAAATACTGCTGAGTCCGCATTCAATGTTTAAATGTATGTAACTCACTCATGTTGCTTACAAGAGGACTTCCCTCTTCTTCACTTCTTCGGAATTAACGACAAACACATGTTTCGTCTGTTGTTGGGAATGTAGTTTAGTGTAGTTAAACTGTTTATATTTGTAGTTTTTGATTAAGTCGAGTTTCAGCCGTAATTCCATTTCCATGAGGTTGAATTCGCATTGAATAACCTTAAACCACTTGAAACATTGTTCCATGTGTAACTACATTCAATGTAGTTAATTGTAGTAACCTTTTTATTCGGTGTTACCGTGCCCACAAAACATTATAGGAGGCTCTCGTTACTTGATCTTGTACACATTCTATAAAATTTGATCTTGGATTTTTTTTTTGTTCGCCCATCTTGACTACATTGGATGTAGTCATTTTTTCTTTAGAAAAATTAAATTCCAAAAATAAATGAATAACAATTTCTACGTAGGCTTACGAAATCGGGTATCAGTTTCTCCTACGTACAACGAGCCGATTGAAATATAAACTTCACTACAATTAACTACATTGAATGCAGTTTAAAATGAAATGATATTTCGGGTGATTCAAGGTCACAGAGTTAAAATTTCTTCATGACAATGAGAGTAGTGCGGAAACTTATCTTATTCCCGAACTACAAATAAAATGAATTCTACTACATTTAACTACATCTTAAATAATAGAGGAAACATATTTTATTTTTATTTTTGAGAGAAGTGGGGTTCCCAGTTCACACACCTGCGCATTCGTCGATTGTTGCCATGTCCAAAATCCACGAATTGAAGTTTGAATTGATGCCGCATCCTCCCTACTCTCCAGACTTAGCCCCCAGCGACTATTACCTGATTCCTAACCTCAAAAAATGGCTTGGCGGAAAAAGATTTAAGAGCAACGAAGAAGTTATCGACGCTGTAAATCAGTATTTTGAGGAGCTTGACGAATCTACGTTTAAAACTGGTATAACTAAATTAGAACACCATTATGAGAAATGTATCAGTGTTGATGGAGATTATGTTGAAAAATAAAACAAAAAAAATTTTTAAACATCGTTTTTCTTGGTCAGGCCGGAAACTTTTCACCCCACCCTCGTACACTCTTATTTTGATATCAGAGCAAATGGTTCTTGATTTCAATATACTTGAATGTGATTATTTCTTTACACGTGCGTTATTTTTCAAACGCACAAGTATATTAATATTACGGAACTACACTTTCATTTTTAAAATAACCTGTTTTGGAATTTCAAAATCGTATCTGAAATTTCATAAGCGGTATCCGCATAAAAACGTCCTACACTTGTATATTAATTTTTAAACAGACATTTTTTACAGTGTATAAATGGTAAAAGGTACCACGATGTATTTTATTTGATAATTGAGAACAATATAAATTCGCATTAAGTCGAAAGAACAATTGGAGAGGGAGACCACGCGCGGTGTGACTCCGTGACAAACTTTTGGAGTACGGCTACGAATAAATACTGCTCCGACACTTCGTGGCGCACAGAGTTCGCAGTGCCGCGTGGCTTTACAGATTGTTCACGGTCTGCACAGATCGAGTAATACGGGTTCACACAACCCGTTTTACTCGCACTCCCACACAGTCCTTTCCACCTAGTCAACACAGTCACACAGATCTTTCGCCTCGCACGCGTGGTACTCCGATCACGGTCCACGGGAGAAGACCGGTCCTCTCGGCCAGGGATGGTAGATGACTCTCCGGCTTTTCTCGTACCAACCTAACCAAATTCGCGTACTAGATAAAAAATTCTCGTACGTCATGTACGTCATTAATCCACCAAGGGAATATGGCTGCAGCATTTTATTATATATATATATATATATACACACACACACACACATACATACACATAAACACATATACACATTAAGATGTTTCAAAAAAAAAAAATTTAATTTTCTTCCAAACAGGTTTAAAAGTTTCATTTAGGTATACAAAGACGCCAGTTAAAATGTAAGATTTTAATATTGATATTAAGGGGTGGCGCATCGCACTTTTCGATTTCCCATAAGAATAACATAGGAAACATTCTTTGCTGCTTCTGATTCTTATAACTAGCTAACAAAGCATCGTACCAAAAATCTCAATACATATTTTTATAGGAAATTGAACGCTCTACAAAAAAGGTCTCTTGTCAAAACTTCATAAAACTAACTGTATCAAAGTTACAGCCTGTCAATAGTTGAGTTACCTATAATTTGACCTTTTTTTAAAATATTACAGCGAATGCAGGTCTTATAAATAAAGTGGACATGAGTTTCGTTGTAAAGCATGCATTTTACTATGAATAAATGATCACTTATAATTACAGCAACAATGAAACAATTTTTGAATAGAAATTTGGTCGGAAAATGTTTTTATCGTTTTATTTATTTATTTTTAATGGTAAATTTTTTTTTTCATAACTGTAATTAACGGAAGAGACAAGTGTTTTTCTTTTATAAATCTATTAATTTTATTAATTTGAATTGCTATTTGCCCTCAAATATTTATGCAAATTTACATTAATTTGTTATATGAGATTTTTTTATAACAATTTGGATAACATCGCTGATGTTTTCGGATTACTTGTAGTAGGTATTGCAGCTGTTGTTCATCCTTAGTTAGGCAGCTTGAATATTCTCCGATTAATGCAATACCTCGTTCCGCAACATCGTTATTGACGCTTAATTTAAAAAAAATCGACATTTTCTTTATAGCTATCATCCCTGGACCATATTGAGATATCTTTTTCCAAAAAATCGTATAGTAAATCGAATTTTTTATACAGTTCCAACGAATTTTTTGAGACGAATTCGCTCAAATCTATTTCTAATAATGAGTCCAATTCGCTTTCGGTTATATTGTACCGCAAATTAATTTCCGTAAATCTTTCTCGACTCGTAATTGCGACTACTATTTTTTTTTAAATATTGATGGAAACATGGTCGTCAAATAATGAGATCGTAGCTAACTCTTCATTGAGGTACCACAAATGCTCCATCATTTTTTTACAAACTTGGTGTGAGACTGTTGGATTAACTTTTTTATACAAAATCAATTTTTTAATGAATTCCAAATCATTGTTTGGCGCCGAAATAGCAGACATTGAAGTATACCAAGCTTTTATATAAAATAAAATAACAAAAATAGAAACTTGTCTCAAGCTTTTTTTTTCGTGGATCGTAAGAATAAATTCGTCTCGAAATAAAAACATCTTTAAGCTGTAGATGGCTTTGAATATCCATCGAGCATGGTGCACGGCACCGGGAAGATTGAACGAAGCTGTGTCTGTTGGACAACTATCACGAAAATTAAGCGATAGTTTTAAAAGTTCTCGATAATCATCGCGAGGCTGAAACATCTAAAGGGGAAAAAAATGAACAGTTGAAAGTAATAGTCTCGATTTTGACAAACAAATTAAAAATATTGTTTACCTGCAAACAATTATTGATAAAAGTTACGACTTCAGATCGTTCTTTTTTTATAACTTTTGCTACAGCTTTATCTTCCATTCCGTTTTTATATTTAAATTGATCAATGTTGTCCCAATTGTTTTTGAAGCGAACGAACATCGGTACATTAGGACCAGATGTCGTATTCCAAAATATTTCGAAAACTCCTCTTAGAATAATTTCCATTATATGATGGCGACAGGGAAGCCATACTAGTTTTGTGTTCAATGCTTTTTCGATCAAAACACATGTACCTTTATGCATACCTACAATATGAATTTTTTATACAGCACAAATCAATCAAAGAAATACACAAATAATCAAAAGAAAATATATTTAAACATTGTAATTAAACAGAATAATTTGAGAAATCACTTGAAGGCATATTTATTTAACCAATTTTAAATCAAATGTAATTGAAATAGAATTTTACCAGTATTGACAGCTGGCGTATCAAAACACATCGCTTTGACGTAAGGACCAACTCGCCATTGATTTAAAGTCGTAACAACAGCTGAAGCTTGTTGATATGCAGTTCCGTTATCAGCTTTTGGAACTCCGAGGAGTTGATCAACTCCAGAGACAGATAAAATAATCGCGATACGATCCACAGATTTGGTACCAGCAATATCACAGAGTATTTTTCCGTCCCAATGCACAACATAACAGTCTTCAATTTGAAATTATTTTTTCAAATCTTTTGCGATATCTGTTCTGAATTGAATACGCCCCCGATGAATCGTACTATGACTGCGATTGACAGTAGAGAGATCAATCCCTGCACTCTTATAAGCAGCAACTAAAATAAAAGTAGCATTCCTGCTACTAATTTTTGCTCGATCAAGTACGGCAGAGAGCTCAGATGTCATGACATCAATTTTATTTATTTGATTTGGTTGGCTTAGCTGATTCTCGCAGTAAGAAATAATAATCGATGTTTGACTAGATGTTGTGGCTGATAATTCTGATATTGCTGATTTTTGAGTATGTGACATCGTACTGCTACTAGGCTCATTTATATCTATAAATGTTGTTATTGATTCAGTAATATTCATTTAATCAAGGCATCAATTAACACATTCAATATTTAACAATTTCAGAGGACGCAAAGTAAGGACGCAGAGGACTCAGAGGACGCAATTTCGACATCTGATTTTGAGCTGTCGCCATGTGATGAATTCGAAGACAAAAAAATCTGGAATCAATGTTCCCTATGTTTTTAAGTGTGCTCTTTCGAATGATTATGGTTAAAATTGCGCCAAAAAATATGTAGCCATAGAACTGCAATATTGATTGGTTTTAGGCATGAAAAAAAATCGAAAGGGAACGAAAACTCGATTTAAAAAAAAACATCATCGAAAAATCATGTCTTTATGGCGTATTTTCTATTTTTCTATACCCGTGCAGAAATTTTGGCAGGGATACAGCTGGATTCTGACTTGTATCCCAGGCTCCCAGTCGGGATCTACTCCGATATCGGATCAGATTCCAAGACTAAATGTAAGATCCGTAAACTGGAATCCATTAGGGATCCAGAACCGGATCCTTTAATGACTCTAAATAGATTCCCCATGGAATCATTGAGGTATCTGGGAAGGATCACGGGTAAATACAGGCTGAAATAAAATGTCAAAAATGGAATTATGACATGTTAAATTTATTATAAAAATAAATAACATTTATAAAGTTTTGGTGCATTAAACTATCAATAAAAAAAAATTGTCCAAAGATTCAAATGGCAGATCGCGCTCATTTCCTTTGTCGACTTGTTCGACAGTTATATTTGCAGATTGCACCATATCATTCATATTTCCCATCGTGGAGAGCCTGTCGGGGAGAGCATTGATCGCAGCTGTGTTTGCTTGTAGAGCGGCGGTGAGATTTACGCTGAGACGTTTAAGTTCTCCTAATATAAAGAGAGTATCTGAAAAATATGAATGAAATATACAATTTTTTAATGAGATGAAAATCGATAGTGATCATTAAATTTGAAGATGAAATGAACCTGGTGTGAAGCTGTTCGTCGATTTATTGGCATCTCCGAGCTGCGCCCCCGATTAGAAATATTTTGTTGCCGTACACGCTATTCGCTCGCAGTTGTTATTGCCGTCATTAGCTAAAAAAATACATCAAAATAAAATAGAAATATGGTAAAATAGAAATATTGGCGAAGAGAGAGTTTCTATGCTTTCTATTTATCTCTATGATCTCGTTGATACAAATTCGTAAAATTATAAATATGAAAAGTTAGAATTAATTCTTACGTGTTGATGCGATTACTTGTCGCCGCAGACTCTCTTCATCCCATGACGACGTGTCTTGTATTTCGCGATCCTTGATTGTCCGTTTACCTATGACTTTTCGACGAACTTGCTTCTTGTTTGAATGTTTTGAAGCAGCTGGCTCAGACATGAGTCGTTCGACAATCCAGAGATATTAATTTTATCAGCTGCATCTCGGTCTAGAACAAGAACGAATAAAAAAATGGATGAGTTTAATACAATAGATTTTCTAAATAACGTAATAATAAAATATGTTGTTGATAGCAATATAACCACAAATATCAAAATGAATAAAGCGTACCACGGTATTGCGACTTCCAGTCATCGTTTAATTCTTCGACTTTTGTGATATCAAACAATTCTCTGGCCGATTTTTTTATGATTTTCTGAATGGCTTTTTCTGACTTCGTCGACGGGTCCACGTCAGTGTCTGACATATAAGCGTACGCAGATGTTTTTAATTTCTCGATGCGCTCGAGAGCTTTCTCGTAGGTATCTGTAATATTTTTTAAAAAATATTTCATATACGGACAGAGCGGTCTGCATATAAACCTAGACTCTATGCAGAGACTACGGTGAGACTAGACAATTATGCATGTCATAATTTTTAAGGTAGGTTTACACTACGACACTTTGGTGTATACACTCAATGTATACATCGAGTGTCTGTGTGTGAACACCACTGTCTGATCTCGGGACATTTATTGCGACACCTCGCTAGGTGTCGCGTCGAGCGCCGTGTGAACAGGTTGTGTCGGAGTGTCTGCGGCAGTGTCCAAGTTTTCGAACCGGCGCGAAATTATCCAGACACTCGCGACCCGCGTTAAATCAAAATGGCCATTACGTGGAGCAAGGAGAGCATTAAAAATTTGATATTTTTTGTGGAAGGACTGCCTGAACTTTGGCAAATATGTTGTACTGATTATAACAAATAGAGTAAAAAAACAGGCAGCACTTCAATGCTTGGCGGAACAGTTTGGCACAATATCGGCTAAAGTTGGCAGAAAAATTCATAATTTAAGAACACAGCTTAAGGGGCTATACCAGTGTGAACGCTGGAAATTTGGGTGATTTTCAGGACTTTTTGGACGAAAAGTACTCAATTAAATCGTTTGGTAAATATTGAGATCCAAGCGACTAATGCACTGCCTTCGCAGGCGCAAAAAAAGTTCGTCCACTGCTGACATGATTCCGGCTGATTGAGTAGCTGAAACCGAAAAAGGAAAAAAATGTCGTTAAACTAGAAGGTATTTCCTGTACAATGACGTAGGATTTTTGAAAAATATCAAAATCTAACAAAATAGCGTAGTTATGAAAAAAAGTCTCTTTTCTTGCCTACAAAATGGTCGTTTTTTTCAATGCCAAATCGTCAATTTTTATCCAATCAAAAATATCCTACGTCATTGTAGAGTAAATATATTCAAGAGTACTCAATTCAAATTTCAAGTCAATCGGATCTATTTGAGTTACACTGTCAGCATATTTGAAAAATCTCATTTCGAGAAAAATGCGTTTAGAGATTGAACTATCGATTTTTGCAAGATAAAATGATATTGACATATATAATTTAAATGATAATGATATTCTTGAAAGAATAAACTGTCGAAAAAGGCAAAAAAAATCGATCTTTTTAAAGTGTCGCACTGGTATAGCCCCTTAATAACAGCGCACGAAATTACGGCTGCCGCCGCACGACGTTTCTCCATGGCGTCCGAGCGGGTACTGCAGCTGTGTCAGTAGTTTTGTGTGTGAACACCTGAGACACTTGTGTAGCGACATCACAGTACAGACACTTTCTGGGACACCGAAACCGTCTTATGTGTGAACAGAACGGACATTAGTGTCAGACATTTGTGTCGCAATAAGTGTCGTAGTCTATGCAGGCCTTTACACTATATGAAGGCAAATTTTTTTTTTTTTAATGAACAAATAAATGAACCAGTAATTGTATAATCCAAATCTTTATCTAATTTCGTAACGTATAAAATGTTTTTAGGATAGACATTCAATAGATGCAATTTCTTTTGTTCATAAAAAAACATACCTTATAGAAAAAAGAATCAAGTTAACTGGACGTATAGCATACAAAAAAATATAGACGTTACGGGATTAAATAAAGATTTGAATTGAAAAATTCCTGATCTATTTGTACAGTCATTTCTTTTTTTTTTTTTTTTATAAAATTTGTTTCCATATGGTCTAAAGATCATAATTTTTCAGTCTCTCAGTAGACATCTGCGTAGAGTCAAAAGTTCATACGCTGATCGCTGCATTACTCTTTATAAATTTTTATGTCCGTAGAGATTAGTTAGCGTAGCTTGACATTTTATTCGAATGAAAAAAATTTAGCTACACCAAGTATTTCTTATAAAACAAAAGAAATTTTAATTTCATTCAAAAATGTAATGTAGAGTCTTGAGTCCATATGCAGACTGCTGCGTCAACTCTGTAAATTTCACAGCTTCTGTCTCCGCTGACAAATTTCTTAGCTGTTGTCTCCGCTGAAAAAATTTTCAGCTTTTTTTCTACGCTGAATCATTTCTTAGCTTTTTTCTACGCTGAAAAGTTTCTCAGCGTAGCTTGAATATCTCATTTCTATTTTATTATATTTCTATTCTATTTCTATTTTATTTGTAATTTTAATCCTATTCAAAAACTTAGCGTAGACTCTAGAATCCATATGCAGGCTGCTGCACCAACGATGTAAAATTGTATACTTAGAAAAATGGTTTCTACACAGCTTGAGTTCCGCGGAGTCCATCGGAATGAAATGTTCAAGCTACGCTGGGAAACTTTTCAGCGTAGAAAAAAGCTGAGAAATTTCTCAGCATAGAAAAAAGCTGAAAAATTTCTCAGTGGAGACATAAGCTGAGAAATTTCACAGCGAAGAAAAAAACTGAGAAATTTCTCAGCGGAGACCAAAGCTGAAAAATGTACAGAGTTGACGCAGCAGTCTGTATATGGACTGTAGACTCTACGCTACATTTTTTAATGAAATTAAAATATCTTTAATTTTATAATAAATGCTTGGCTTAGCTTGAATTTTTTTCATTAGAATAAAAAGTTAAGCTACGCTAACTAATCTCGACAGACATATATGTTTACAACGAGTTGACGCAGTGGTCTGCGTATAAACTTTTGACTCTACGCAGATGTCGACCGAGAGACTGAAAACTATAACTATATCTTTCGACTACATTGAAACGAATTCTATGAAAAAAATGAAAATACTGGAGAAACATTCATAAAAATAAATTGAATTTTTTAAAGTTCTATCGAAATAATACTTACTTGCACCGCCTCTTATGTTGATCTCCCACCATGGCCAAGAATTTAATGGAGATTTTTCCGTTTCAACTAGGCGCTGTAGCTGCATACAAACTTTGGCGTTATACAGTGGAGATGGATATCTCGTGACGCATTTCTTTTTTGTTTCGTCCCATGACAACCACGATGCCAGTACAATTTCAAGGTCAACGAGGCCTTTTTTTTACTTTTACAAAATTGTATAAGTTGAAATTTGTATTCGGCATATCTACAAATCAAAGAAACAAAATTCTAATTATAACCTTAAAAGAGACCAAACATGAATCACGCATGATGGGCAGTACATACCAGACGTTTCGATCGTTTTGCCCTTAGCATGCTTTTCAACCATTTTCAATGTTTATTCTTGTCACCCTCGTTTGCCTTGAACTGCGCTTCATTAAAATAACGGAAATTACGGGCGATTATTTTATGCATCATGCTGTCCACTTTGTATCAATAATGTAACAATGTCTTCAAAATACTTACAGATGAATTAATTTTGTATCACGAACAGGAAACACAAATTACATTTTGGAAAAAAAAACGAAAAGAGAGAAGAGAGAAAACTGATAGGTACACTGAAACATTAGAGAGGCACATACGAATCAGAACGAGTCCACGCGTGCAATGCCGGCTTTTGCGCGGGAATCGGGACGGCACATGGCACCAACACTAGAGAGCTCGACCAAACCTGACCACACACGTACACAACGACCGCTACGCCCTTATATATACATCGATATGCGGAGTCACATGGTTTTACGTCGTTTTTTCGGCATAGGGACCGAACACACTAACATATTCTCATCGTCGTGTCTATGTATATTACATACTTGTACATGACTACACAAACTCACTTTCGTAAGAGTATATCAGTGTGCGCAGTCCCGCATCCATTGTCACCGGCAGAGTTGGGCGTAATTCTATATATAAATACGAATACGAATTTATTCACGTCCTGATTTTCATGTGAAAATAAATACAAATTTCTTCATACTTCACTTATTGTAAATACGAATTTATTTTTATTCACATGCATGCATACAAATACAATTGTATTCACAAATATTCTGAATATACAAATAAATTCACAGAAAAAATTGGGAATATTCGCAAAAAATGTGAATATTAAAAAAAAAAAAATTCTGTGAATTAAAAAAAATCACAACAAAATCTGTGAATGCAAATGTATTGACAAGAAATTATCAATACAAAAAAATTCACAAAATTAGTTATGAATTTTTTCGTATTTAAGACAAATTAAAATCAAATTCAAAATAATTAGATTAAAATTTGCGCCGAAAGTGAGTTCGTACGTATTTTGAGAGAAAACATCGTCTCGAGGCAAAGAAATTTTTGCACAAAACTTTTTGTGCGAACATTTCTTTGCCTCAACACAATGTTTTCTCTCAAAATACGTTTACACTTGTGGTGTAAATTTTAATATAACTGTCGTGAATTCGATTTTAATTTCTTCAACTTGAGGAAATTCACAACTCATTTTGTGATTTTTTTTTCATATTTATAATGTAATATTTGAAACTCACAACTTTTTTTGCAAAAATGTCTTTGCCTCGACGAAATGTTTTCTCTCGAAATACGTAAGAACTCACGGTTGGTGTAAATTTTAATCTAATCATTATGAATTTGATTTTAATTTGTCTTAAATACATGTTTATACCCACCGACATGTCGGTGGGTAGAAACAGACTTATTCCCCAAAACCGGTATCCTGGTTAGAATCCAACTTGCATCAGTATCGGAATATGTACGACGACGATGGCATAATTTTGAAAATTTTGGCATCACGTGTATTTTCGGTATTACTGTGTAATTCCTATCTATAGATACGAATTCTATAGTAATACAGAAAATACACGTGACGCCAAAGTTTGCAAAATGATGCCATCGTCGTCGTACATATGCCGATACTGATGCAAGTTGGATTCTAACCGGGATACCGGTTTTGGGGAATCCATGACAAATCCTGATCAGGATTTTATCGGAAATAGGGTATCCCGGTCAAAATTTCTGCACGGGTAGTTACATTTTTTCTGGCGCAATTTTAACCATCGTCATTCGTAAGAGCACACTAAAAAAAATAGGGAACATTCATTCCCAATTTTTTGTCTTCGAATTCATCACATGGCGAAAGCTCAAACTCAGATATCGAAATTGCGTCCTTTGAGCGTTAATGGGTTAAATTTAAACAGCGAAAGTAATAAGAAAAAATGCCTACCAACAGAATCCACATCCATGACATCTTCATTTTCCGCTACTGATTTTGATAGAGTGGGATTATCGATCAATCCATGTCGATGTTTTGTTCTTTGAGCCGCCAAGAATAATTTTTTATCTTCATCGATGTATTTTTTCCACATTTAGTTTGGCAATGTCAAATAATTTTTTAATTTTTGACTGAAAATTGCCTCATTTCTTTTTTGTGTGGCGGAATTTTTGCGTTTATGACTTTTTCGTATTTTTTTCCATCTTCCAATATTTTTTTGAATTTTTTAATCGCATAATCTTTTCCACACGTTGGAATGCCTGCTTGAAACCATATTTGTTCAACTTTTTTTATTGTAGTGATAAGACTGGGTTTATACTGTTGTTTGAGAATCTTTGTTTCATAGAGAAATAACCTCTTTTATACAAGGCAATTTACGTCCAACGAAGTTTTCTACTAGATCACCAGTAAGACGAATCAGGTTGTCCATGGTTAATGTAAACTCAGAATTACTAGAAAATCATAAATACTTTGAGATTAATTATAATATATAAGAATAATTAGTAACAAAAATAGTCATCACTAACGCAGGAGCATTAACCAGTTTTGTGGCCAACAAATGTGACTTCAGTTGGTTAATAGACCGTCACGCCTCCACTGACTGATGAACGAACTAACTACACTAGTAGCAAAGAACAGACATTACATGGAACTCCACGGCCCGTGTTAATATTTGGCAGAAAAAATATAGTTAGTATTTCCGCCGGTAGACTGCGCGGCGATGTATCGGTGTGCCACACACAATGATAGCGGTTCAAGGCACGCCTCTCGCGGTTGTCTCTCTCTCTCTCTCTCTCTCTCTCTCGCGTATCCCTATCGGGCTATAGTGCTGTCCCGCTTGTATTAATGGTCAACTGACCGACCAGGCGTTGGGCGGTTCGGTAGGAGACAGCGCATCATTTAAAATCACGTTGAGATATTTTTGTCGCGGACGGCCGAATTTTGGGGGGGGGGGCACAAGGGGGGCCCTTCTGAATCAGTGATAAATTACAGTGGCGCTTAGTAAAAAATAAGTGACAGTCAATTATTATACGCAACAATAAACTGGAATAAAAAAGTTTGCGCAAATTTTGTATACTCAGACGTTTTTGCATTTTTCCTGAAAGGTTGCGGCTATGAAATTTTATCTTAAATATTTTCTTTAAGCATTCGGTCCCCCCTGTTTTATTGTCGTTACGGGATAAACTTCCGAAAAGGTATTACGCCCGATACGGCCGAAATTTTGCACAGATGTTCCATTTAATATATAAACACATCCCCTAAAGGGATTTTTGGCACGTTTCAATAGAAATCGAGTTTTAAAGTTTATTTTTTCGCCCGCACGAGTATATATATATATCGCTCGCCACGGCCGATCGATATCCCCACTCCTCCGACTTCACTGGTGGCTAGCGTGCCGCACTTACCCCTGCAAGTATATCTATATAACCTAAACAAACCCAACCAAACCCAGTCGGTGGGACCTGGTGTCCGGAGACCAGTGCAGCCAGATCGCGCGCAAAAGTTACCCCCTCTCTAGTCTTTTGCGCGCCCATCACACAATCATAATAGCGCGTGTCCGTGAGCGAGCGACGCTCGGGAAGAGCCGAGCGCCACCGAAGTTTCCCGACCGCGCCTTCGGCAGCTACACTACCACATGGACGCTGAGCACGTCCATGTGCGGCCAAGCCGAAACGCAGGAGTCGAGGGAAAAAGCAATCTGAGCACGACTCGCGCGTGACGTCACCCGACGGCACGAGCGAGGCTTTTAGATGATGTCAATGCTTATTTAGCTCTTGATTCTCTGCGTGTATTTATTAATGTATACAAAAAAATGATCGCACACTTTCATCGCTTATTTTTTTCAGTTTATACGTTAATTTAAATATAATAATAAATCTAAATCACAACTTATTTATCTTCTAAAATATTGTTTACGCTTGACTCACACCCGTCCTTATGCCAAATAAATTATAATTAATAAAAGTAAGCGGAATTATATTTATATTCGTATTATTATGTTAATTCTCATAACTCTCATATGAAAAACACACAAAAAAAACTTCAAAACCTTAGATTTCAACGAACCAAGAAAATACATCTTCACATTTTCAATAATGACGAATTTTTAAGAACAATATCATTGCAAACACATCTGAACCAAAACAATATACATCACCTGAATTATCAAAACATAAATCAAACAACACAAAATCACAACATCTTATACTCAACTCTTACTAATAGACAACAGGACACAAATAATAATATTTCCACTGATCCTCTGAATAATATAAATTCGACAATCACATTAAATAAAACGAAAGAATGGCTTATAAATCTCTCCAACATTGATATTCCGCTACACATTTCCACATTCTTGTCTCTAGGTGAAAAGTTTTGTTTTCCTCTTACCTCAAACTCTCAAACATAAAAACTCATATCCACAAATCAATCTCCGAACTTGAGTCCAAATTAGATTTTTTACTCGACAAACCTAAACAAATCGAAATTAGAACCAGATTCACTAAAGTCTTAAACAAAATAAATATTCCAACATCATTTTCCAACACTAATCAAATTATAAAACACACGTCCTCTTTCTTAAAAAACAACCCTCAACTTTTAGTTTCACGAGCTGACAAAGGAAATTCAACAGTCATTCTTAACAAATCAGATTACATTACAAAAACTCATAATTTACTCGCAGATTCCTCAACTTACAAATTAACAAATAGAAATCCCATCAACACTCTACAAAAAGGCATTAACAATAAATAGTTCAACACATAAACTAGCTGAATTTATACAATCTAAACTTTCCAAATTAATCAATACGACTAATTCACACGTCAAAGATAGTTTCTACCTAAAATATTCACTTTTTAACATCTCAATTCCACTCCACTACAAATTGGTCTCGTTTGATGTTGTTTCTCTCTATACCAACATCCCATTACGACTTGTTATTCAAAGCCTTCAAAAAAGGTCAAATCTATTTTCAAAAACATTTCCTTTAAACGAAATAATTAAAGTCATAGAATACATCATGTTCTCAACTTTCTTTACATTTCAAAATAAAACTTACCAACAAATCTCAGGGTTACCAATGGGCTCACCTCTGGCTCGAATACTATCTCACATCGTCATGATTGATCTTGAAACAAATTGTCTGGAAAAATAAAAATTTTCGTTACCACTATATAAAAGATATGTTGATGATATTATTATTGCTCTACCAACAGACAAAATTGAATCCACCAAAAAGATTTTTAACTCATATAACTCAAAATTACAATTTACATCAGAAAATGAAGTAGATAAAAAAATCCCGTTTCTTGATATACTTTTAATCCATAAACGAAATTCGAGTATCACAAATTGGTATAGGAAACCAATCTGGCCAGGCAGATTCATAAATTTTTTTTCACACCACCCACTTTCCCAAAAAAAGCCATAATTTACATGCTAGTTGGCAGAGCAATAAAATTATCTCATCCTTCATTTCACAAAGAAAACCTTAAGCTTATTAGTAACACGATGACACAAAATTGCTATCCGATCTCTTTCACAGAAGAAATAATAAAACATCGGGTTTCCACAATCAACAATCAAAAAAAGAATAACAACAATTTTGATTGTTCCAGACTAATAAATGTTCCTTACACAAAAAAAACATCCATCATCAACTAATTCGTCTTTTCCAACAATACGACATAACATTAGTCACAAACAATAAACACAACATTTTATCGATTCATTTCATCAAACCAAAAATCCAACATATTTTATAAAATCGATTGTAAAGATTGCAATGCCACATACATCGGCCAAACCAAAAGATACTTTGAAACCAGAATAAAAGAACATAAAAATAGCCCAAAACATACTACCACCATACACACAGCCTTAGCACAACATGCAATAGAAAAAAAACATGCCTTTCAAGTCGACAATGTAAAAATGTTGAACAATGAAAATTGGTTCAAAAAAGACTAATCCTAGAGATGATCCAAAGTAAGGCACACTCCAACGCCATAAATTTTAGAACTGACATACAAAAACTAAGCTCGATCTATAACTCTATTATATAACTATTAAAATATTTTACAATACTTTACTTGACATAACAATTTTTAAATTATTGACATTATAACTTAATTTTAAATACTCTTAATATGACGCACCAATTTTATTTCTCTTGACACGTCACTGCCCAAAGGATCTTTCTCCCCCGATTCGCAAAATAAAGGCTAATAAGCTTCACGAAATTAAGACACCACTCAGTTTCTCTCGAACTCTCCGTGATCACACAACTCAATATGTAACGGAGTAATGTAAATTTCGAGTTTTTGTTTATTTTGGAAGAAATTTAAAAAAATCTTAAACTCAATAGGTAATCATCACAGTCATTTGATACTTTATTAAAATTTCTTTTAAATCAATCACGTACATTAAATTTTCATAAATAAAACACAAAACTTTCTTATAATTATTAATCCCTTACAGATGATAAAAATCGCTAAAAAACGATAAAGTCTTCCATCTGTTGAGTATACTCCAGCAAAACAGTATTTACTTCCATAAATACTGTCTTTTGAAATAACCTTCCAAATATAAGCAAAAGCTAGAAATATCAACAAAATCGAGGTTAGTCGTTTCTCATATTTCATTTCTTTATAACTCCATAGTATAATAAACCACACTCTCACACATCACTCATTTCAAACACCGATGTATAAGAAGAATTAACGCAATACAAGAACTTATGCATATCAAATCAATATAGTTATAACCAAAACAGAATTAACATAGCAGTTATACAAAACGACACAACAATTTTATAATATAACACAATCATAACATAAAACATTCGTGTATTTAATTCCTTCAAACTTGATTTGTAAAACTTGTGTATCAAAATTTGTAGAGAAAAATATAATTTCTGAAGAGGACCCGAATCAAAGGGTCGAAACGTAAGAAAGCATCATTTATTTCCATCGCTGACTTTGGAAAACCTCTATTGGCCAAACTGAAGCCGAATCTTCAACTAGCAACTTGTCATCAACACGGCCGCACACATCTTTGACTCATTAATTCTCATACTTTCATCAAGCGATAAAGCATTATCCCCCAAAACAAGCCAATCATCCATCCGGCCGCGAATCGTCAGTACCAGGAAGTGCACATATTCTACAAGCGATGAGATGGTCTCGTTGGTAGCGTTCCTGGCTTCGGTCCGCAGGGGCGCGGGATCGTTCCCCCCGCTCAGTGCTTTTTTTTAAATTATTATTACTATTAATTCTTATTTGATTATTTTTGTTAGTTATCATTATTATTTTAATTAGTTATCTTTTAGTGTCGAAAAATTTATCGCGCACTCCGACCTCTTATTTTATTAGTTTGTACGTTAATTTAAATGCAATAATAAATCTAAATTACAACTTATTTATCTTCTAAAAATTGTTTACGCTTTACTCATACCCGTCCTTATGCCAAATAAATTGTAATTCACAAAAGTAAGCGGAAATATATTTATATTCGTATTATTATATTCATTCTCATACTTTCATCAAGCGATAAAGCATCATCCCCAAAAACAAGTCAATCATCTATCCGGCCATGAATCGTAAGTGCCAGAAAGTGCATTTTTAACACAAGCGATAAGATTGTCCCGTTGGTAGCGTTCCTAGCTTAGGGGCGCGGGATCGTTCCCTGCGCTCAGTGCTTTTCTGTTTCTTTTTTTAATTGTTATTTTCTTTTTTTATGGGGCGAATTATTTATACGTGAAACACGCTCATTGAAAGAACATTATTCTGAAAATAGGAAAACTGCTCATGATGTTTTACGATTAAATTTTTCTTGTTCTGTCAATGGTGAGTGTTCACAAATAAACAATTCACCCCATTACAATGAAAATTACCTCTAAATGTAAAAACATACAAAAATGCCACTTTCTGGCAGTTACGATTCGCGGCCGGATAGATGATTGACTTGTTTTTGGGGATAATGCTGTATCGGTGATGAAAGTTTGAGAATGAATATAATAATACAAATAAAAATATATTTCCGCTTAATTTTATGAATTACAATTTATTTGACATAGGGACGCGTGTGAGTAAAGCGCAAACAATTTTTTAGAAGATAAATAAGATGAAATTTAGATTTATTAGTACATTTAAATTATCATAGAAACTAATAAAATAAGCGGTCGGAGTGCTCGATGAATTTTTCGACACCAAAAGATAACTAATTAAAATAATAATGATAACTAACAAAAATAATCAAATAAGAATTAATAGTAATAATAATTTTAAAAAGAGCACTGAGCGCGGGGAACGTCCCGCGCCCCTGCGGACTGAAGCCAGGAACGCTACCAACGAGACCATCTCATCGCTTGTAGAATATGTGCACTTTCTGGTACTGACGATTCGCGGCCGGATGGATGATTGGCTTGTTTTTGGGGATAATGCTTTATCGGTTGATGAAAGTATGAGAATTGATGAGTCAAAGATGTGTGCGGCCGTGTTGATGACAAATTGTTAGTTGAAGATTCGGCTTCAGTCCGGCCAATAGAGGTTTTCCAAGGTCAGCGATGGAAATAAATGATGCTTTCTTACGTTTCAACCCTTTGGTTCGGTCCTCTTCAGAAATTATATTTTTCTCTATAAATTTTGATACACAAATTTTACAAATCAAGTTTGAAGGAATTAAATACACGAATGTTTTATGTTATGATTGTGTTATAAAATTGTTGTGTCGTTTTGTATAACTGTTATGTTAATTCTGTTTTGGTTATAACTATATTGATTTGATATGCATAAGTTCTTGTATTGCGTTAATTCTTCTTATTCATCGGTGTTTGAAATGAGTGATGTGTGAGAGTGTGGTTTATTATACTATAGAGTTATAAAGAAATGAAATATGAGGAACGGCTAACCTCGATGTTGTTGATGTTTGTAGATTTTGCTTATATTTGGAAGGTTATTTCAAAAGACAGTATTTATGGAATTAAATACTGTTTTGCTGGAGTATACTCAACAGATGGAAGAATTTATCGTTTTTTAGCGATTTTTATCATCTGTAAGGGATTAATAATTATAAGAAAGTTTTGTGTTTTATTTGTGAAAATTCAATGTACACGATTAATTTAAAAGAAATTTTAATAAAGTATCAAATGACTGTGATGATTACCTATTGAGTTTAAGATTTTCAAAGTTTTCTTCCAAAATAAACAAAAACTCGAAATTTACATTACTCCGTTACATATTGAGTTGTGTGATCACGGAGAGTTCGAGAGAAACTGAGTGGTGTCTTAATTTCGTGAAGCTTATTAGCCTTTATTTTGCGAATCGGAAGAGAAAGATCCTTTAGGCAGTGACGTGTCAAGAGGAATAAAATTGGTGCGTCATATTAAGATTATTTAAAATTAAGTTATAGTGTCAATAATTTAAAAATTGTTATGCCAAGTAAAGTATTGTAAAATGTTTTAATAGTTATATAATAGAGTTACAGATCGAGCTTAGTTTTTGTATGTCAGTTCTAAAATTTATGGCGTTGGAGTGTGCCTTACTTTGGATCATTTCTAGGATTAGTCTTTTTTGAGCCAATTTTCATTGTTCAAAATTTTTACGTTGTCGACTTGAAAGGCATTTTTTTGTTCTATTGCATGTTGTGCTAAGGCTGCGTGTATTGTGGTAGTATGTTTTAGGCTATTTTTATGTTCTTTTATTCTGGTTTCAAGGAACCTTTTGGTTTGGCCGATGTATGTGGCATTGCAATCCTTACAATCGATTTTGTAAACTATGTTGGATTTTTGGTTGTTATTTATTTTGTCTTTGGTGGAGCCAGTAATCGATGAAATGTTGTGTTTATTATTTGTGACTAATGTTATGTTGTATTGTTGGAAAAGACAAATTAGTTGATGATGGATGTTTTTTTGTGTAAGGAACATTTATTAGTCTGGAAGAATCAAAATTGTTGCTATTCTTTTTTTGATTGTTGATTGTGGAAAGCCGATGTTTCATTATTTCTTCTGTGAAAGAGATCGGATAGCAATTTGGTGTCATCGTGTTACTAATAAGTTTAAGGTTTTCTTTGTGAAATGAAGGATGATATAATTTTATTGCTCTGCCAACTAGCAAGTAAATTATGACTTTTTTGGGAAAGTGGGTGGGGTGAAAAGAAATTTATGAATCTGCCTGACCAGGTTGGTTTCCTATACCAATTTGTGATAATTGAATTTCGTTTATTGATTAAAAGTATATCAAGAAACGGGATTTTTTTATCTACTTCATTTTCTGATGTAAATTGTAATTTTGAGTTTGTGAGTTAAAAATCTTTTTGGTGGATTCAATTTTGTCTGTTGGTAAAGGAATAATAATATCATCAACATATCTTTTATATAGTGGTAACGAAAATTTTTATTTTTCCAGACAATTTGTTTCAAGATCAATAATGACGATGTTAGATAGTATTGGAGCCAGAGGTGAGTCCATTGGTAACTCTGAGATTTGTTGGTAAATTTTATTTTGAAATGTAAAGAAAGTTAAGAACATGATGTATTCTACGACTTTAATTATTTCGTTTAAAGGAAATGTTTTTGAAAATAGATTTGATCTTTTTGAAGGCTTTGAATAACAAGTCGTAATGGGATGTTGGTATAGAGAGAAACAACATCAAACGAGACCAATTTGTAGTTGAGTGGAATTGAGATGTTAGAAAGTGAATGTTTTAGGTGGAAACTATCTTTGACCTGTGAATTAGTCGTATTGATTAATTTAGAAAGTTTAGATTGTATAAATTCAGCTAGTTTATGCGTTGGACTATTTATTGATTATACTATTGGTCGAAGTGGATAATTATTTTTATGAATTTTTGGCAGCCAATAGAGACGAGACAGGTTGCAATTTTCAGCTTTTAAGTATTTGTATTTTGTTTCATCAATGATTTTTAGGGTTTTCCATCTGGAGAGAATATTGTTAATGCCTTTTTGTAGAGTGGTGATGGGATTTCTATTTCCTAATTTGTAAGTTGAGGAATTTGCGAGTAAATTATGAGTTTTTGTAATGTAATCTGATTTGTTAAGAATGACTGTTGAATTTCCTTTGTCAGCTCGTGTAACTAAAAGTTGAGGGTTCTTTTTGAAGAATGAGGCCGTGTGTTTTATAATTTGATTAGTATTGAAAAATGATGCTGGAATATTTATTTTGTTTAAGATCTTAGTGAATCTGGTTCTAATTTCGATTTGTCTAGGTTTGTCAAGTAAAAAATCTAATTTGGACTCAAGTTCGGAGATTGATTTGTGGATATGAGTTTTTATGTTTGAGAGTTTGATGTAAGGAAAACAAAACTTTTCACCTAGAGACAAGAATGTGGAAATGTGTAGCGGAAGATCAATGTTGGAGAGATTTATAAGCCATTCTTTCGTTTTATTTAATGTGATTGTCGAATTTATATTATTTAGAGAATCAGTGGAAAGATTATTATTTGTGTCCTGTTGTCTATTAGTAAGGGTTGAGTATAAGATGTTGTGATTTTGGGTTGTTTGATTTATGTTTTGATAATTTAGTATATTGTTTTGGTTCAGATGTGTTTGTAATGATATTGTTCTTAAAAATTCGTCATGATTGAAAATGTGAAGATGTATGTTCTTGGTTCGTTGGAATCTAAGGGTTTGAAGTTTTTTTTTGTGTTTTTCATATGAGAGTTTTCACATGAGAGCTACGAGAATTAATATAATAATACGAATATAATAATATTTCCGCTTACTTTTATGAATTATAATTTATTTGGCATAAGGACAGGTGTGAGTAAAGCGTAAACAATATTTTAGAAGATAAATAAGTTGTAATTTAGATTTATTATTATATTTGAATTAACGTATAAACTGATAAAATAAGCGATGAGAGTGTGCGATCATTTTTTTGTATCCATTAATAACTAAACGCAGAGAATCAAGAGCTAAATAAGCATTGAAATCATCTAAAAGCCTCGCTCGTGCCGTCGGGTGACGTCACGCGCGAGTCGTGCTCAGATTGCTTTTTCCCTCGAATCCTGCGTTTCGACTTGGCCGCACATGGACGTGCTCAGCGTCCATGTGTTGGTGTAGCTGCCGAAGGCGCGGTCGGGAAACTTCGGTGGCGCTCGGCTCTTCACGAAGACGTCCGAGCGTCGCTCGCTCACGGACACGCGCTACTATGATTGTGTAATGGGCGTGCAAGAGACTAGAGAGGGGGTAACTTTTGCGCGCGATCTGGCTGCACTGCCGGAGACCCCTAAAAACACGGTGGACACGATTTCTCAAAAACTATCGCACCGATCTTATTGAAATGTTGCACACTTCTTCAAAATAGCATTGACTAGTGATTGAATGAAGCATTTAAAAAAAACTGAAATTTGGATTTTCGGCCGAGTTATATGCAAAATAGTTCAATTTTTAGTACAATTTACACTACGCATAGTCTTGTAATATCAGTTGTAATCGAAAAAAAACCTTCGCTCAATCACTAGTCAATGCTATTTTGAAGAAATGTGCAACATTTCAATAAGATTGGTGCATTAGTTTTCGAGAAATCGTGTCCACCGTTTTTCCGAGGGGTCATCGGAAACCAGGTCCCACCGGCTGACTATCCCAAATTTTTTAATGACATATAAAAAAAATATTATTGTAATGTTGCTCTTTTATGTGCTTATCATTTGGAATAAAATCATTCATCAATTATATTTTATTTAATAAAGAAAATACGCTTTTTGGCTTAAAAACCCACGTAACCACTTAAAAGTTATTTTCGTCTAAATATTTACGTGTCGTCGTTGTTAGGAAAACGATGGAAGCTCAGCTTGGGACTCGTCTTACGAACATTTTTGCATCCATTATACGCACATCTGCTACACGATGGCATCATTAACAATGTTGCAACGCACAAACAACTTTAAACAGCCAATTTTCCGTGGGCAAAGAGTCTAACAGAAAAGCGAGAAATTCACGAATACATGATTAATTAACTAGTTAGATTGATATTCAGTATTAATAATCACGAATACGTCCGAGGCCTGTCAAATTTCTGACAGATGTAAGCAAAGTAGCAACAGATTTCTGTACCATGTAGCACGTCCCTTGGAAGAAATCGCTGAGGGCATGCTAAAAAGCGATGGAACGGGTGAGATGGAAAGGAACGAGAGAGTAGGAGCGAAAACAGATCGATTTAAAGCCGGCGCTCCCCGGCAGAACGAGCACGTGCCTTAGACCGCTCGACCGTTGCTGCTGTTAACATTGGAATCTGCAAGAGAGCGAGCGAGACGCGAAATCACCTGAACCGTAGTTGGCTCGTGCGTTGGAAGAGGTGGAGCTGGGTGGAGCCAAGCGCGCCTGCGGATGTGTCCGTGCACATCGATACAGGCAGCGCTTTAGGTGGTTGGGGGAGTAACTACGAAACTCCCCCAAGAAATTCTGCCAAATCGTCCCATAAGCCGTGTTGTTCCATGTAATATCTGTTCTTTGCTAGTAGTCATGTATAACTCCATCTAGTAGAAAACGAATGGTACTACTGACACAGTGTAAAAATAATCATATTCATCAATCGTTAAATAAATAAGAAAGATTCCTCAACGAATATTTGGAATTATGCATCAATCGTTTATTTGTTCTATCATTCAATTCGAATATTTGGAATTATTCATCAATCGTTAAATAAATAAGAAAGATTCCTCAACGAATATTTGGAATTATGCATACACCATTTTCGAAACGCATTTAAAGTAAGAATAATTATAGAATACAAATTGGACGTGTTGAAATAATAAGTTTATTTTTTTATTTATTTTTTTTTCAAAATAAATAAAATTGAAAAATTGCAGAGCAAATTTGGAACATTTGAAAAACACTGAAATTTTGTTTCATTATTGCAAAATAGAATTATTAGTGATCATCTATTCATAGCAAAATGCATGCTTTACAACGAAACTCATGTCCACTTTATTTATAAGATCTGCATTCGCTGTAATATTTAAAAAAAAGGTCAAATTATAGGTAACTCAACTTTTGACAGGCTGTAACTTTGACACAGTTAGTTTTACGAAATTTTGAAAAGAGACCTTTTTTGTAGAGCGTTTAATTTCCTATAAAAATATGTATTGAGATTTTTGGTACGATGCTTTGTTAGCGAGTTATAAAAATCAGAAGCAGCAAAGAAAATGTTTCCTATGTTATTCTTATGGGAAATCGAAAAGTGCGATGCGCCACCCCTTAATGTCAATATTAAAATTTTAAATTTTAATTGGCGTCTTTGTATACCTAAATGAAACTTTTAAACCTGTTTGGAAGAAAATAAAAAAAATTTTTTTGACACACCCTTTTTTGACACACATACATATACAGGGTGGACCATTTAAGGTGACCACCCCAAATATCTCCGTTGCCTTCAGAGGGACGAAAAAAAATGTCAGAAGATAATTTAATTGATTTCAAAGAGCTGATCGAGTGGCGAAAAATTTCATTTTTGTCAACGTCATAGTTTTTGCGTTCTCAAGGTCATCAATGGTTTTTCAAATAAGAACATGATTTTTTTTTATTAAGACGTTATAGCTGATGTTCAGACGAGTCTAATGACCTATGATATCATGACCTTGATTTTTTCTCCGATCGTGCATGCGATTGTCTGTTACTGTTTATCGATAACGAAAAGTGTCGCTACCGGGTTATAACGAGTTACAGAAACGCGCTACTTCGCGCGCATCGGCCTTGCAACGGTACAACTAGCACTGCGAGCGACAGAGTAGAACGTGGTTATTTTACGTAGAAAAAATACCAAAAGGTGCCAGCCCCCTAGCTGGAAGGCAGGGAGGCTAGAGTGGGAGGAGTCCGATCTCTTATGGAGAGACTTGAAAAAAGTGGCTACAAAAATATGGTCAAAAAGAGATGGCGCCACTATTACTAAGACATCGAGAAGTGAGCTGCGTGTGACAGAGACGGAACAAGTAAATCATGAGAAGTGAGGTGTGCATAAGGCAGCATGATACTTGAGAAGTAGGCTGCGTGCGAGAGAGATGCAAAATGATATATAGCCAGACGCGCGCAAAAGTTGCCCCCTCTCTAGCCTCTTACGCGCCCATCACACAATGATAGTAGCGCGTGTCCGTGAGCGATCACGCTCGGACATCTTCGGAAAGAGCCGAGCGCGCCGAAGTTTCCCGACCGCGCCTTCGGCGGCTACACCCATCCATGGAAGCTGAGCACGTTCATGTGCGACCAAGCCGAACGGAAGGCTTCGAGAGAAAAAGCAATCTGAGCACGACTCGTGCGTGACGTCACCCGACGGAACGCGCGAGGCTTTTAGATGATTTCAATGCTTATTGATTCTCTGCGTTATTGATGCTCTTGATTCTTTGATCTTATTGATGCTCTTGATTTTCTGCGTTATCAATGTATACAAAAAAATGTATCGCGCACCCTGATCGCTCATTTTTAGAGTTTAAACGTTAATTTAAATATAATAATAAATCCAAATTACAACTTATTTATCTTCTAAAAATTGTTTACGTTTTACTCTCACCCGTCCTTATGCCAAATAAATTATAATTCATAAAAGCAAGCGGAAATATATTTATATTCGTATTATTATATTAATTCTCATACTTTCATCAAGCGACAAAGCATTATCCCCAAAAACAAGCCAATCATTCATTCGGCCGCGAATCGTCAGTACCAGAAAGTGCATATTCTACAAGCGATGAGATGGTCCCGTTGGTAGCGTTCCTGACTTCGGTCCGCAGGGGCGCGGGATCGTTCCCCGCGCTCAGTGCTTTTTTAAAATTATTATTACCATTAATTCTCATTTGATTAGTTATTTTTATTAGTTATCATTATTATTTTAATTAATTATCTTTTAGTGTCGAAAAATTTATCACGCACTCCGACCGCTTATTTTATTAGTTTGTACGTTAATTTTAATGTAATAATAAGTCTAAATTACAAGTTATTTATCTTCTAAAAAATTCTTTGCGCTTTACTCACACCCGTCCCTATACCAAATAAATTGTAATTCATAAAAGTAAGCGGAAATATATTTATATTCGCATTATTATATTCATTCTCATATACTATCATCAAGCGATAAAGCATTATCCCCAAAAACAAGCTAATCATCGATCCGGCCGCGGATCGTAACTTACGAGAATGAATATAACTATAGTCGTATTTATAATATATTTCCGCTTACTTTTATGAATTACAATTTATTTGGCATAGGGACGGGTGTGAGTAAAGGAAAAACAATTTTTTATAAGATAAAGAAGTTGTAATTTAGATTTATTATTACATCTAAATTAACATACAAACTAATCAAATAAGCGGTCGGAGTGCGCGATAAATTTTTCGACACTAAAAGATAACTAATAAAAATAACGAATCAAACAAGAATTAATAGTAATAATAATTTAAAAAAAAGCACTGAGCGCGGGGAACGATCCTGCGCCCCAGCGGACCGAAGCCAGGAACGCTACCAACGGGACCATCCCATCGCTTGTAGAATATGCACTTTCTGGTACTGACGATTCGCGACCGGATGGTTGATTGGCTTGTTTTTGGAGATAATGCTTTATCGCTTGATGAAAGTATGAGAATTAATATAATAATACGAATATAAATATATTTCCGCTTACTTTCATGAATTATAATTTATTTGGCATAAGGACGGGTGTGAGTAAAGCGTAAACAATTTTTTAGAAGATAAATAAGTTGTAATTTGGAGTCATAATTATATTTAAATTAACGTATAAACTAAAAAAATAAGCGATCAGGGTGCGCGATACATTGTTTTGTATACATTGATAACGCAGAGAATCAAGAGCTAAATAAGCATTGAAATCATCTAAAAGCCTTGCGCGTTCCGTCGGGTGACGTTACGCGCGAGTCGTGCTCAGATTGCTTTTTCCCTCGAAACCTTCGTTTCGGCTTGGCCGCACATGAAAGAGCTCGGCGTCCATGTGTGGTGTAGCTGCCGAAGGCGCGGTCGGGAAACTTCGGCGCGCTCGGCTCTTTCCGAAGATGTCCGAGCGTCGCTCGCTCACGGACACGCACTAGGGATGTACCGATACCCACAAGGTATTGATACCTACTCACATAACTAGTACTTGGAAAAAATTTTGATTCTACTCATATGAGTACCTTCAAAGTATCGATACCTACTCATATCGATACTTTTTACAATTTTTTATGGGACTATATGGGATAATAGGAAAAATATATTTGGGAACTACACATGTATTAATAAACAGTAAGTAGAAGTATTATGTGAATCATCTCTATTAATCGATGAAAATATTTAAGAGAAAAAAAACAATTAAGAGGAGAGAGAGAGAGAGAGAGAGAGAGAGAGAGAGAGAGAGAGAGAGAGAGAGAGAGAGAGAGAGAGAGAGCTGATTGTGAGAATGGAAACGACGCCGCTCGCCACGCTGCCAGCCCGGCGTAAACAATGAGCGGGTTAAAAAATTGTTCGTTCTTGTAATTTGTTCGCTAGGATGGTGTTCAGAAATTGTGAAGTTCGCTTAGTCGCATTTGATTCGGTACCTTATTTCTTTTGATTTCGAATAAGTATCGCTAGAATGAATCGATGCTAAGAGTATTTGATATCGAAAATAAAGAACAGAGTACTTTTTCGTATTCACTTGTATCGTAATATTTCGACTCCGAATATCACAACGATAATATTATACATTCGATAAGCCTCGACCAATTGCGTTTGGTAATGGATGCCAATCGAGTAGTGCTATTGGTTAAAATTACCCAATGACACTAGAGCCGCCAGAGCCTGACCAACTACGGCGCCACCACGGCCGGTGGCGTAGGCTCGAAACCTCGACCAGCATACAAATACTTCTCAATTCGATACAAGTACTTTTGATTTCGATACCAAGCAAGTATCGGAAGAATGTATCGATACCATAAGTACTTGGTATCGAAAGGAAAGTATCGATACTTTACTTATATTTACTAGTATCGGAACATCCCTAACACGCACTACTATGATTGTGTGATGGGCGCGTAAGAGACTAGAGGATGCGTATTCGATCCTCTTCCATCCCTCTTACACGACATCGATACTCAGCTTCCTGCTCGAGGTCTTAGAGATAGTGGCGCCATCCCGGTTTGACCACATTTTTGTAGCCACTTTGAAATGCACAGATCGACCTCCTCCCGCTCTAGCCCCCATGCTGGAAGGCAACATTCGCGTACTTTTCGGTACGAGAATGTACTTTGCCTCGTACCTCGTACGGCCGGTTATATTCTCGTATCCGTACGTGCATTCTCGTATGTCTACCATCCCTCCTCTCGGCCCACGTTCGCTCGGTCGTTTCACGGGCGCTCGCTGTGCGCCCTCTCGATCTGCGGCGCAATCGACCGGCGCGCGTTACCGACCATTATATTTTCTTTTATCTTTTACACTTAATATTAATTAATCGTAATAATAAATAATCTTGTGATATAAATATAAATAGGCATAGTTATAAATGACTCAATATTTTGTTTTTTTTTCAAGTTTTACTTGCACAGCCATTTCGGCGCTTTACAAGGCCATAAATGACTCAATATTTTATTATGCGCTGTATAAAACATGTTATTCAATTTTCGATTCGACGCCGCGTTTACGCATACTGTCGATTCTAAGTTTAAAACTCGCCTGCTGAAGCCCATTATGCTGTATTAAACGTCGTGGCCTGATCGTCGTCCGTGACAGTGGTGTTCATCTTTTTTATTGCTGTGGTGCTCATAATTTTTTCTATTACTTGGCGTCGAGACGCTGCCGCGTCTTTTGATTCGCTGACGCCGTTTTTCCATAATAATCTCCTACAATGTTATACTTTTTTAAGTTGGTAGTAACACGAAAGTGCTTCTTATTTACATAATAAAAATATAAGAATGCATAACTTTGCCCTTTAAGTATATATTTTACAAAATATTGGCATCTATAGAAAGAATCTATCAAAAAACATTCATAAACCGTCACTTGACTCAACTGGACCGCTCCAACCTCCTTAAAGGTAAAATTCCACTATTCATTTGTTCCGTTGTCTAACTTCTAATTTGCCATAGGGAATCAATAAAATTTGCACTTCCTATTCCTTCCGGTATTTTTACAATTTATTACATAGCAACTGTCGTGGCCCATTTTTACTAAAACAATACTTTTAATTTGATTGCAAAAATCCAGTACTACGCTCATGCAGATTTGACAGATAAATAGCAGAGTTTATTGCATCTTTTGTGCATTGCGGGCGCTGCGTTCGATTTCATTACACCCACCCTATACTCTACACGGAGCCAATGGGAGAGCCGTAGTGAAGACTTGTAAGATGTCTGTAGTTACCGCTCCGCTGCGATATGTATTGCGTTTTTGACCTCGTCAACGTTAGCCTCTCCACTTTGACTAATAGAACTTTTTTTTTACGAATCGTTTGGTGGTAATTTGGTGGCGTTTGGTAAACCATTCAAATCGTTTGGTAGTCCTTCGTTTTTCGAAAGATCGATAATCAAAAATTGGGCAGTAAGTTGGCCCCCCCACTTTGACTCATCGAATTTTTTTTACGAATCGTTTGGTGGTCGATTTGTAGCGTGTGGTAAATCATTCAAATCGTTTGGTAGGTCTCCGTGTTTCGAAAAATCGATAATAAAAAATTGGGCAGTAAGTTGGCCCCCCCACTTTGACAAAACGAACTTTTTTCTTTATGAATCGTTTGGTAGCGTTTGGTAAACCATTAAAATCGTTTGGTGGTTTCCCGTTCTTTCGGAAAATTAAAAAGAAAATTTCGATCCATAAGATAGGACGATGAGCAGCGGAAAAGGACTCGATAACCAACGCCATCTATCCCAAAAACGTCGTATATTATCGCGACCAATCGCAGCCTTCCCTTTCAGATACGCGTAATTTCTTTCGGATCTGTCAGAGTTTATTAACAAATCTAATTATGAAAATGTCAAATCGATCTGCCTCTGCGGCTTCTGGCAACACAGCTCTCCTGATACGCGTATGTTTTGTGTTATCGTATTTGAATGATCGACTACCAAACGTCCCGAATAGAATACCAAACGCTATGAGTTATTTTTCTATCGATTAAGTCTTATCACAATGAATTAGCCACAAAATAATGGGTGAATTTTTTTTAAAAATTCCGTTTTCAGCTGCGGCTTATGGCGATCAATCACAGCTCGTCGTTCACGATACACACGTATTTCTCGTTGGTGCGATCCAGTGATCGACTACCAATCATTCTAAATTGAATACAAACGCTTCGGGGAGTATTTCTATAAATCAAGACTCATTGAAAGAAAATCAGACAAAAGATAACGAGTGCATCCGTGTTTTACAATTTTGCTTTGTAGTTGGACCTTCAGTGACCAATCGCAGTCCTTTAGTCAAGACGCCGGATATCCGTTCTTGGATCGGTCATGGCTTTGGATCCTGATCTGTCATAGCCGAGGCGTAAAATTTTTTTCATTCGTGACCTCATTTGGAAATAATTATTTAATTGAAGTGCGCGAAAACTTAGTACTATTTTTTTTTTTTTATTTCAGGTTTTACTTGCACAGCCTTTTCGGCTTTTTACAAGGCTCCACTTATATGTCCACCGCTCTACACTTGTTCTTTCTCTCCATCATCCCCCCTCCCCATTGCGGCCACAGCCGACTTCCCCCTCTGTATTATATTCATCATGACATTTCTGTCATGGGTATAGGGAAACTGCGGAAAACCTATACCAATACTGCCGGTCACGAGTTCGCTTCCCAGCCTCGGAGCTAGTCGCGTTTCGTCGAGAAATAGCTCACAGGCTACAGCCATACCCATCCGACACACACACGTACCGGTCCGTGTGCGCGACATCTGTGTACAACTGGAGCTACGTCACGCCTGTGTTTTTATTTCTCGACGAAACTACGAGACGGTGATTCGAACCCGTGACCTCCCGATGTGTTGATTTCAGAGGCAGGTACGCTAACCACTAGACCAACACATCGGTTAAAACTTAGTACTAATAAAGAATCAAATCAAAGGAACTCAACAGGAAGTTACAGAAGAGAGATGACCCAACGATGGGCCGCCCGGACCACCATAAACTTAGCCGAACAACTTTAACTTGTCAAGGTTTTTAAATTCCTAATCGTTTGGTGGTGATTGGTAGCCTAATACGAAGGTTTGGTGGTCGACCATTTCGTTATAAGTGAATGAGACTTTTTTCCGTAATGTCGGCCGGACCTTTATTTATTTATTACGCAATCCATAAAATGCCACGCCGAATCGATGCAGAATCTTTTGGTGATCACAAATATGCAAATCTCCAGAGTTTGGTAGTTAATTCATAAGTTATCCCGGTCGAAAAACAATCTACGTCTAGGCGCATACGATGGAGGGCCGTAATTGGTGATTTATAGATCCAACGGAATACGGCGCAGTGATATTTCAATTTATTTATGTTTTTCTTCGCTGATTTTGTTCTAATAAGTCTCAAACAGAAGATAATCGTTTGGTAGTGATTGGTAGCTTAATTGAAACGTTTGGTAGTTAATTACTTAATTACGCCAAACGAAAAACCATCTACGGTTAGATGCAGGCGATAGAGGGCTGTAGTTGGCTGCTGATGGATGCAACAGAATACGGAGTAGTGATATATCAAGGTCTTTATGTTTCTCCACCGACCTCGTTCCAATATGTCTCATGCGGAAGATAGTCGTTTGGTAGTGATTGGCCGCTTAATTAAAACATTTGGTAGTTAATTCCTCGATTACGACGATTAAAAAATCATCTATGTTTGGACGAAGCGATATGATACTGAAGTTTGCATCGTTGCAAATGCAACGAAATTTTTTTTTTTTTTTTTCAATTTTTGATAATCAACTGGTTGCTTTATGTGTTTGGTGAAGAAAAAACATGTATCCGCCATGTACGTCTCCCAGAAATCGCCCTTAAGCGTGGGTGAAAATCGAAAAAAATCGAAAAAAAATCGTATCTCCCGACGTACAGGTATCACACATTTTCTTTTTCGATATTCCCATTAAGGAGCTCTAGAAAGTAGTGTGGAAAAAGTTTGGATGATTTCCGAGATCCGGAAGCCACCCTTAAGCGAGGTTGAAAAATTGAAAAAAATCGAAAAAAAATCGTATCTCCCGACGGACAGGTATCACACATTTTCTTTTTCGATATTCCCATTAAGGAGCTCTAGAAAGTAGTGTGGAAAAAGTTTTGATGAATTTGGAGACCGGAAGCCACCCTTAAGCGAGGTTGAAAAATTGAAAAAAATCGAAAAAAATCGTATCTGCCGACGGACAGGTATCACACATTTTCTTTTTCGATATTCGCATTGGGGAGCTCTAGAAAGTAGCCTGGAAAAAGTTTGGATGATTTTCGAGATCCGGAAGCCACCCTTAAGCGAGATTGAAAAATCGAAAAAAATCGAAAAAAAATCGTATCTCCCGACGTACAGGTATCACACATTTTCTTTTTCGATATTCCCATTAAGGAGCTCTAGAAAGTAGTGTGGAAAAAGTTTGGATGATTTTCGAGGTCCGGAAGCCACCCTTAAGCGAGGTTGAAAAATTGAAAAAAATCGAAAAAAAATCGTATCTCCCGACGGACAGGTATCACACATTTTCTTTTTCGATATTCGCATTGGGGAGCTCTAGAAAGTAGCCCGGAAAAAGTTTGGATGATTTTCGAGATCCGGAAGCCATCCTTAAGCGAGATTGAAAAATCGAAAAAAATCGACAAAAAATCGTATCTCCCGACATACAGGTATCACACATTTTCTTTTTCGATATTCCCATTAAGGAGCTCTAGAAAGTAGTGTGGAAAAAGTTTGGATGAATTTCGAGATCCGGAAGCCACCCTTAAGCGAGGTTGAAAAATTGAAAAAAATCGAAAAAAAATCGTATCTCCCGACGGACAGGTATCACACATTTTCTTTTTCGATATTCGCATTGGGGAGCTCTAGAAAGTAGCCCGGAAAAAGTTTGGATGATTTTCGAGATCCGGAAGCCACCCTTAAGCGAGATTGAAAAATGGAAAATAATCGACAAAAAATCGTATCTCCCGACGTACAGGTATCACACATTTTCTTTTTCGATATTCCCATTGAGGAGCTCTAGAAAGTAGTGTGGAAAAAGTTTGGATGATTTTCGAGATCCGGAAGCCACCCTTAAGCGAGGTTGAAAAATCCAAAAAAATCGACAAAAAATCGTATCTCCCGACGTACAGGTATCACACATTTTATTTTTCGATATTTGCATTAGGGAGCTCGAGAAAGTAGTCTGGAAAAAGTTTGGATGATTTTCGAGATCCGGAAGCCACCCTTAAGCGAGATTGAAAAATCTAAAAAAATCGAAAAAAAATTGTATCTTCCGACGTACAGATATCACACATTTTGTTTTTCGATATTCGCATTAGGGAGCTCTAGAAAGTAGCCCGGAAAAACTTTGGATGAGTTTCGAGATCCGGAAGCCGCCCTTAAGGGAGGGTGAAAATTTGAAAAAAATCGAAAAAAAATCGTATCTCCCGACGGACAGGTATCACACATTTTCTTTTTCGATATTCGCATTGGGGAGCTCTAGAAAGTAGCCCGGCAAAAGTTTGGATGATTTTCGAGATCCGGAAGCCACCCTTAAGCGAGATTGAAAAATCGAAAAAAATCGACAAAAAATCGTATCTCCCGACGTACAGGTATCACACATTTTCTTTTTCGATATTCCCATTAAGGAGCTCTAGAAAGTAGTGTGGAAAAAGTTTGGATGAATTTCGAGATCCGGAAGCCACCCTTAAGCGAGGTTGAAAAATTGAAAAAAATCGAAAAAAAATCGTATCTCCCGACGGACAGGTATCACACATTTTCTTTTTCGATATTCGCATTGGGGAGCTCTAGAAAGTAGCCCGGCAAAAGTTTGGATGATTTTCGAGATCCGGAAGCCACCCTTAAGCGAGATTGAAAAATCGAAAAAAATCGACAAAAAATCGTATCTCCCGACGTACAGGTATCACACATTTTCTTTTTCGATATTCCCATTAAGGAGCTCTAGAAAGTAGTGTGGAAAACGTTTGGATGAATTTCGAGATCCGAAAGCCACCCTTAAGCGAGGTTGAAAAATTGAAAAAAATCGAAAAAAAATCGTATCTCCCGACGGACAGGTATCACACATTTTCTTTTTCGATATTCCCATTAAGGAGCTCTAGAAAGTAGTGTGGAAAAAGTTTGGATGATTTTCGAGATCCGGAAGCCACCCTTAAGCGAGGTTGAAAAATTGAAAAAAATCGAAAAAAAATCGCATCTCCCGACGGACAGGTATCACACATTTTCTTTTTCGATATTCGCATTGGGGAGCTCTAGAAAGTAGCCCGGAAAAAGTTTGGATGATTTTCGAGATCCGGAAGCCACCCTTAAGCGAGATTGAAAATTCGAAAAAAATCGACCAAAAATCGTATCGCCCGACGTACAGGTATCACACATTTTCTTTTTCGATATTCCCATTAAGGAGCTCTAGAAAGTAGTGTGGAAAAAGTTTGGATGAATTTCGAGATCCGGAAGCCACCCTTAAGCGAGGTTGAAAAATTGAAAAAAATCGAAAAAAAATCGTATCTCCCGACGGACAGGTATCACACATTTTCTTTTTCGATATTCGCATTGGGGAGCTCTAGAAAGTAGCCTGGAAAAAGTTTGGATGATTTTCGAGATCCGGAAGCCACCCTTAAGCGAGATTGAAAAATCGAAAAAAATCGAAAAAAAATCGTATCTCCCGACGTACAGGTATCACACATTTTCTTTTTCGATATTCCCATTAAGGAGCTCTAGAAAGTAGTGTGGAAAAAGTTTGGATGATTTTCGAGATCCGGAAGCCACCCTTAAGCGAGGTTGAAAAATCCAAAAAAATCGACAAAAAAATCGTATCTCCCGACGGACAGGTATCACACATTTTCTTTTTCGATATTCGCATTGGGGAGCTCTAGAAAGTAGCCCGGCAAAAGTTTGGATGATTTTCGAGATCCGGAAGCCACCCTTAAGCGAGATTGAAAAATCGAAAAAAATCGACAAAAAATCGTATCTCCCGACGTACAGGTATCACACATTTTCTTTTTCGATATTCCCATTAAGGAGCTCTAGAAAGTAGTGTGGCAAAAGTTTGGATGATTTTCGAGATCCGGAAACCACCCTTAAGCGAGGTTGAAAAATCCAAAAAAATCGAAAAAAAATCGTATCTCCCGACGTACAGGTATCACACATTTTATTTTTCGATATTCGCATTGGGGAGCTCTAGAAAGTAGCCCGGCAAAAGTTTGGATGATTTTCGAGATCCGGAAGCCACCCTTAAGCGAGATTGAAAAATCGAAAAAAATCGACAAACAATCGTATCTCCCGACGTACAGGTATCACACATTTTCTTTTCCGATATTCCCATTAAGGAGCTCTATAAAGTAGTGTGGAAAAAGTTTGGATGATTTTCGAGATCCGGAAACCACCCTTAAGCGAGGTTGAAAAATCCAAAAAAATCGAAAAAAAATCGTATCTCCCGACGTACAGGTATCACACATTTTATTTTTCGATATTTGCCTTAGGAAGCTCTAGAAAGTAGTCTGGAAAAAGTTTGGATGATTTTCGAGATCCGGAAGCCACCCTTAAGCGAGATTGAAAAATCGAAAAAAATCGACAAAAAATCGTATCTCCCGACGTACAGGAATCACACATTTTCTTTTTCGATATTCGCATTAGGGACCTCTAGAAAGTAGCCTGGAAAAAGTTTGGATGATTTTCGAGATCCGCAAGCCACCCTTAAGCGAGGTTGAAAAATGGAAAAAAAAATAAAAAAAATCGTATCTCCCGACGTACAGGTATCACACATTTTCTTTTTCGATATTCGCATTAGGGAGCTCTAGAAAGTAGTGTGGAAAAAGTTTGGATGATTTTCGAGATCCGGAAGCCACCCTTAAGCGAGGTTGAAAAATCGAAAAAAAATCGACGAAAAATCGTATCTCCCGACGTACAGGTATCACACATTTTCTTTTTCGATATTCGCATTAGGGAGCTCTCGAAAGTGGTGTGGAAAAAGTTTGGATGATTTTCGAGATCCGGAAGCCACCCTTAAGCGAGGTTGAAAAATAGAAAAAAATCGACAAAAAATCGTATCTCCCGACGTACAGGTATCACACATTTTATTTCTCCATATTCGCATTAGGGAGCTCTAGAAAGTAGTCTGGAAAAAGTTTGGATGATTTTCGAGATCCAGAAGCCACCCTTAAGCGAGATTGAAAAATCTAAAAAAAATCGCAAAAAATTGTATCTTCCGACGTACAGGTATCACACATTTTCTTTTTCGATGTTCGCATTAGGGAGCTCTAGAAAGTAGCCCGGAAAAAGTATGGATGATTTTCGAGATCCGGAAGCCACCCTTAAGCGAGGTTGAAAAATCGAAAAAAAAATCGAAAAAAATCGTATCTCCCCACGTACAGGTATCACACATTTTCTTTTTCGATATTCGCATTAGGCAGCTCTAGAAAGTAGTGTGGAAAAAGTTTGGATGATTTTCGAGATCCGGAAGCCACCCTTAAGCGAGGTTGAAAAATCGAAAAAAATCGACAAAAAATCGTATCTCCCGACGTACAGGTATCACAACATTTTCTTTTTCGATATTCGCATTAGGGACCTCTAGAAAGTAGCCTGGAAAACGTTTGGATGATTTTCGAGATCCGGAAGCCACCCTTAAGCGAGATTGAAAAATCTAAAAAAAAATCTAAAAAAATTGTATCTTCCGACGTACAGGTATCACACATTTTCTTTTTCGATATTTGCATTAGGGAGCTCTACAACGTAGTGTGGAAAAAATTTGGATGATTTTCGAGATCCGGAAGCCACCCTTAAGCGACTTTGAAAAATCGAAAAAAATTGACAAAAAATCGTATCTCCCGACGTACTTGTGTCACACATTTTATTTTTCGATATTCGCATTAGGGAGCTCTAGAAAGTAGTCTGGAAAAAGTTTGGACGATTTTCGAGATCCGGAAGCCACCCTTAAGCGAGATTGAAAAATCGAAAAAAAATCGAAAAAAATTGTATCTTCCGACGTACAGGTATCACACATTTTCTTTTTCGATATTCGCATTAGGGAGCTCTAGAAAGTAGTCTGGAAAAAGTTTGGATGATTTTCGAGATCCGGAAGCCACCCTTAAGCGAGATTGAAAAATCTAAAAAAAATCGAAAAAAATTGTATCTTCCGACGTACAGGTATCACACATTTTCTTTTTCGATATTCGCATTAGGGAGCTCTAGAAAGTAGCCCGGAAAAAGTTTGGATGATTTTCGAGATCCGGAAGCCACCCTTAAGCGAGGTTGAAAAATCGAAAAAAAAATCGAAAAAAATCGTATCTCCCCACGTACAGGTATCACACATTTTCTTTTTCGATATTCGCATTAGGGAGCTCTAGAAAGTAGTGTGGAAAAAGTTTGGATGATTTTCGAGATCCGGAAGCCACTCTTAAGCGAGGTTGAAAAATCGAAAAAAATCGACAAAAAATCGTATCTCCCGACGTACAGGTATCACACATTTTCTTTTTCGATATTCGCATTAGGGAGCTCCTAAAAGTAGCCTGACAAAAATTTAGACGATTTTCGGGGTCTGTGAGCCACCCTTAGGCGGGGGTGAAAAATTGATAGACTGCTTGAATATAAAAAAGGGCCTTGAAAGTATAAATAAAATGCGCAATCTGTCGGCATTTTGTACAAAAAACCCAAATAAAAGATCGGCTACGCATAACGATGGTTACATTTGAATAGATATCGATAAATTGTCGAGTTTTCATTTACAGATAACCTTTTATAAAATTATCGATGGGACAATGAAGAGAATTTTTTTTTCTTTGTCAAATCATGGCATATATCTTGGTTAATTTTAACGATTTTTTCATAAAAATTGTTACAAAACTAGATGAATATATAGTTGCTAATATGAGTATAAACCCGATCCTTTCATAACTAGTTATGTCTATGAAAAAAATCACAATTATTGGCGACTAAGCACCCGTTACGTAACGGAATAGGGGGGTGGGTACAAATTGGGAAATTTGGCGTTACGTAATTTGTGTACGCCTCCTAGTCGATTTTCGAGTTCCGGCAGCCACCGTTAGCTCGTGGTGTAAATAGAAAAAAATAGTATCTACCGACGTACGTCTGTTACACATTTATTTTTTCGATATTTGCATTGGAAAGCGCCAAAACGTAGCCTGAAAAAAAATTCGACCGTTTTAGAGTCAGAAATTCACTCTAAAGAAGATGAAGATTCGGAAGCCGTCATGTACGCATATTGCAACGTTACCGTTTCATCAATTGCATCATGGAGCTCCAAAAACGATCTCAAATAGTACATTGTGTACCAAGGAGACAAAGTGGGCATGCCACTGTCGCCACGATGCACACGAGTATTTATATGACTAAATCATGTTTTCCGACATTCAGAAGTCGATATTTCGAAAACTCCGGCGCGTCACAAAACTTTCTTTTAAGTGGATCCCTTGAAATATTAAAGGAAACGTCTGTGCGAAATCTCAGCTGGATCGAAGGTGGGGCCTTTTCGGTTCAAATTGAAGTTTGCATCTTTGGATCATTTCATTTGACAAATTTTCGTTACGAAAAACCCTCAATCACTTTTCAAGTAGCTTATTGAGAGATCTAGAATTTAAATCTGCAAAAAAAGATTTTTATAAATAATGAAAATGACGAAATACAGATACAAAAGACACTTTCGTTCATTTTCAACGATGCAAACTTGAACACCATCCTTTTCGGAACTTCACTCAAAGTTTCGAATGACGCTATAAGTCTGTCAAATTTAATCTGATCACCGTGAAATTTTTAGTGAACGTTTATAAGATTATACACTGTCCAAATATATTAGTTTCGGAAAAAGTTATTTTTCGACTTTTACAAGTTGACATAACCCCTTAAGAAGGAATGGCCCCCGAAGCATAACTTCGATGCACCCCAGCTCGCGCCGGTACGTCAAATTCTCTCGAGACACTGGGTGTGTTTAGACTAACTCAACGTTGATCAACGCATCTCATCACAAATGGCGGCCAGTCAACATGGTTTGGTGGGGGAAATTAGCGTTGAGTGTTGACATTTCAGGCCGGACACGTTTAGTCAACGCAAGGGAAACCTAACCTCAGTTTTGTTTGTACGGAGCGTGCGGAGATAGAATTCAAGAAATGGAAATGATTATGAACATTCTGCTGGATGAAGTGATTAATCCGATGGATGAAAACGTCGCGAATATTTTTAACCAAGGTATGATAAATTTTACATGAATAAGACGCACTCATATTTTTAACCTATCAACAATCCAAACAAAATTCGTCACATGAATAGTCAAGAAAGGTGCACTTTTTACGATAATCACACGAATAATTATTAACGAAATATACTTGTTTTTTTTTACAACTATATCATTTATAGAAATGTACAATCTCTAGATATACATTCAGTCTTCCATAAATGAATAGCGAGGAAATGTACTGTTAATCATGAAAATACATAGATAGCCATAATTATAAATATTTCAATATAATGTAATCACTTTAAACTGTAACATCAATATCATATTTAATCTAAATATCGATTTATATGTGTTATAGCAAATCTTGATAATGATGGTATAGAAGACGAACTAGATGAATACATCTTAGGGTTACTCGAAGCGGCTGACGAAAATGGCTTAGATATACATCCACGCAGAGGTCCTCCAGTAAGAATACGGAATTATTTTGAAGAAACAATTCCTCAATACACTGGCGAGCAATTCTACTCCCATTTCCGTATGAGAAGAGAAGTGTTTATGGTGAGTGACGAAATAAAAATAGAAATATCATTGAAAAATTCACTATTCTAAACATGTTATGAAAAAAGGAAAGAAAATCAACGAAATAGTAGAACGAGATATACACAGTGTCCCAAAACTCAACGATAATCTGAGACCGGATGAAAGGCCAAGTTATACCAGTTCTGGGAAAAATACAAAAAAAAATCCATATCACTCAGTTCAGCGATAATAGACATTTTTTTAAAAAAGTTGAAATTCGACACCCTTGGTCGCATTTTCAAGTCCTGTGATCACCAATGTCACAATTTCGCTGTGATTTTTTTAATTTCGTGATCTTCATTAACGATGCTATTAATCGCAACTACAAATTAATGCAAAAAACATTGTTAATTTAATAAAATAAGTTAAGTTTTAGTGAGTCATGGTTCACAAAAATATTGTTACTTAACTTTGACACTTCATGCCGATTCTTCATCTTCAGCTTCATCATTCAGAAACATATGTTTTTTACAATAAAAATTGGTTATTAACTGACTCAATTACCTCT
Source organism: Ophion obscuratus (assembly GCA_964007375.1). Taxonomy (NCBI): domain Eukaryota; kingdom Metazoa; phylum Arthropoda; class Insecta; order Hymenoptera; family Ichneumonidae; genus Ophion; species Ophion obscuratus. The sequence goes on along the minus strand of OZ023315.1, from coordinate 43,684,211 downwards.
TTACTAAAAATAATAATTTTATTTCAGACCAGAAACAAAAAATAACAAATTTTAGTAACAAAAATTCCTAATGTTGAGTTCTTCAAAATGAGCTCAATTTGAAAAAAATAAGACATAAAATTTTTAATGGCAAGAAAAGTGGCAAATGTTGCACCATTTTGAAATCTTGATTAAATGCGCCATCTTTTGAAATAACTTGCCAAGGGTAGTGTAGTACATTTTTTTTTCAAAATGAAGTGTCAAAGTTAAGTAACAATATTTTTGTGAACCATGACTCACTAAAACTTAAGTTATTTTATTAAATTAACAATGTTTTTTGCATTAATTTGTAGTTGCGATTGATAGCATCGTTAATGAAGATCACGAAATTAAAAAAATCACAGCGAAATTGTGACATTGGTGATCACAGGACTTGAAAATGCGACCAAGGGTGTCGAATTTCAACTTTTTTTTTTAAATGTCTATTATCGCTGAACTGAGTGATATGGATTTTTTTTGTACTTTTCCCAGAACTGGTATAACTTGGCCTTTCATCCGGTCTCAGATTATCGTTGAGTTTTGGGACACCCTGTAGTAGAATCAACGAAATAAACATGAATAATTTTTATTTTATGTATAGGAATTGGAAAATGTGATAAGGCCACATGTTGAAGACGGCTATATTCCATTACAAAAAAAAATTCTGTTAACAATCTGGCTCTTAGCGACCCCGGAAAGCTTCAGGTCTGTTGCTGACCGATTTGATCTTGGGAAAACTGCTGCTCATTTTGCATTCAAGGAAGTCATTGAAGCTCTAGTGGCTATTTTACCACAATACATTACATGGCCAAGTCTAGAAAATTGTAATGTTATTGAAGCTGTGAGTATTGCCCTCCAAATTTTCCGATAATAACCTTATTCATTTATGCACGATGATCTATTTTGTGAAAATTAACTTTTTTCATTTTTGATGCTACATTTATTATCAGTTAATGAATTACATTTTCACTGCTTGAAGGCTTTTCGTTTACGGCAAGAATGGTTTCCTGGAGTAATTGGAGCCATGGATGGATGCCATATTGAAATGAAGCAACCTCCAGGAAATGCGAATGACTATTATAACAGAAAAGGAACTCATTCGATCATTCTACAAGGTGAGAACATATATTAATGTTAGTCATGATAAATACAAATCTATTCATCTACATTTAATTTTCTTGTAATTTTCGTTAACTGTAATTTAACAGGTACATGCGATCACACCGGAAAATTTATAGACGTTTTAATCGGAAGACCAGGAAGGGCCCATGATGCTTCGGTTTTCCGAAGCTCACCATTATTTCGAAGACTCAACAATGCAGACCATCCTCTGCTGCCACCAGAAAAACACATTCTTGCAGATTCTGCTTATCCGTTATCTGTGAATGTGTTGACACCTTTCAGAGATAACGGTCATCTTACAGAGGAGCAAATTTCTTACAACACCAAACATGCGTCAATGCGTACCATTATAGAACGAGCATTCGGTTTGCTGAAAACTAAATTCCGACGGTTATTTTATCTAGATGTAAAATCCGTTGCAATGGCTAACAAAATTGTAGCTGCGGCATGCACTTTGCATAATTTTATTTTAATGCATGGTGATGCGCATCTCAGAGACAATATGAATGTACAGAATAACGCAGTCGATGTTGATAATAATGATGAAAATGTAGACGAAGATATAGATGAAATTGAAAATATTGTTGCTCGTGATAAACGAATTCAAATAATGAATGCATTATTTCGATAAAACCATAAAGACAATTTATTAATTGAATTTTGTTAAAAATTTGAAAATGAAAATGAAATTAAAAAATTCGAGGTGTGAGAGGCGTGAGAGTGCAAAATACGCGGCATGTGAGGTTGAAAACAATAAAGTGGACTTTTCTACCATAAAAGTGTTTCAGTCAAGGTTGGGAAGATTCGCGGAAGGATTTTCGTCATCCCCGATAGAAAGAAAGAGTATTCGCGCTAACATATTGGTATATTTTTTGTACACTGAAATTGACGATAATATGGAGTAAATATGATCAAAGTTCTCTTAATTCTTTATTTCACTACACATTACTATCTTCTTTTTTTGACTATGTTAATATCATTGGCAATTACTTTTGCTTTCACTACCGGAGAAACAATATAAATCTCACTATGTGGACGTTTTAAGTACTTAGCAAGTACTTAGTTTAGTACAATGAGTCGTTTTTAACATGAATAAATCATTCGTATAATAAATACGTCTCTTTTATTATATTAAAAAATATTTTTTGCAGGCACTTAAATGTATTGTGTATAACTATTTAATCTTAACGGAATAAAATCACTACTCTGTGTAATCACAAAGTGATACACCTTATTCATTAATTTTCTTATCGCACTTTTTTTACACTTAATAATATATAACTAAATCACTTTGGTGAAATACTCTTACTACCCGATTTAATCACAGTGATGAACCTTATCTAATAATTGTTTTCACATTTTTGGTGCTCTCAGGAGTGATGAATATTATCACTTAAAGTGAAAAGTAACAAATACTAAAAGTAAGGTAAGAAAATATAAAAGATTTTAATTTATTTCAATAATACTGTTAAACTATAGAAAGCAGCATCGAAACACAACAAACTGAAAATTGCACGCTGAACCGTTTCAGTCATCACAGATATGGGGTACGGACATGGCTACAAATCATCGCTTTTCTTGGATCTATCTAGCAATAACTGGAGGTGCATTGATATGCCCTTCAGAACTTCCGTCCGAGCATTTATGGCATCCGTTAGCTCTGAAGTTCTCTGAGCTTGGAGCAGCGCGTTGTTTTCCCGAACTTTTCTTGCGAGATCTAATTTTTCCCCCAAGTTCTTCAAAATATCGAGCTTTATAGTGTCGACGTCAAACTGTTTTTGCCTTTGATAGTAAAGCTTTCTATTGTTTCGGGACCTCCCAGATCTCGACGATGAGCTTTTACTTGTACTTATTTCTAAGCATTCTGCGCTTGTGCTAGTCTCTTGCACGCTATCAGGAGAGCTTTCGGTGCTGTTCAAACTGCTGAAATGACAACATTAATAAAGTACGCATTAATGAAGTTCATCTTCTTTGACAATTTAAAAAAATACCTCAGTGGATTTGATGAAGTATTTACCTTTCATTTGAAACTGAGAGATTCATTGGCGAATTTTCTTTATCGACCATACTCGAAATCACTTCGTCTGTGGAGAAATTAATCGATTTATCATCGTGAAAAATGTCCTCCATATCGTTGAGCCATGGCCATGACAGACGCCCAGCACCGGTTGTTTTCCTTGAGTTATTCTTTTTTATTTTTCCATATGTATGTTACATATTTCGAAACTTCCCCTGAATTGTTGTCGTGTCGAAATTGAGTTTTTTCGCTTTTAGGACGACTTCAATTTCCCTCCACAAAGTAACTTTTTTTCTCTTATACTCCTCTAGTAATAATTTCGGTGCTGGACCAGTCCATGTATTGGTGGTTGTATCTAATAAAAGAAAAATAGTTGTGTCATAATATACGATTTATAATAGAGAGAAATAGGACTAACTAAAAAATCATTACATTTCGTATTACTCATAGGACATGTTGATTAATTCAAAGATAATGGCAATGATAAAATAGCGGGTTTTTTAATCGAACGTATCGTTGATCGGTCTGTTAATCAAGAAAAGCGGCAATACCCCCTAATTGCAAAGTTGCATTACAAAATTGGATAACATTCGATACTATTCAGAATGGATTCATTACAAATCGTGTTGTATGTTACTTTTTAATGAGGGTCGTGAAGTTTGGTCAAAGTTGTAATACTATTGAATACTCATGATAATAGAATCATAAATATTCAATAGTCTTTTCATGATGAAATCGGTCTCATGATAATTAGATATACTTGGGAACTTGGGATACAAAAATTCTATTGCCAGCCGAATTTCGGTATCCCGCATGATTTCTCTAAATTGTCATTCAAGGAATAGATAATATTCTGGAATGATTACCTTCTTCAGCATTCACGAAACTTCGGTCGTTTTCGTCTTGGCATGTATTTTCTCCAGCGGTCTCTTTCTGGCTATTGCTCGGCTCATTCTCATCATCCATGACATTTACTCCCATTTCATCATTGAGAGGAAGATCTATTATATAGAAAAATGGATGCGAATGTATGTGTTATTAAGTGTGCAACTTTATATTGAACCGGATACTACTGCAAATGAAAGCTATTAAAGCCTTGATAAAAATGTTGACTTTTCTTACCAGAAACTGCTGGGTCGTCGACGTGACTGCTGGCTATTTTTCGGAAAAATTCGCTTGCGTGGACGATATCTAGAAAACAAACACATTTTGTAAAAAATATTCCAGTAAAGTGCGTGTTATTTCGATAACATCCACATTCATAACCTGCATCCATAACCTCTATCTGTACCCACCGTTTTGCAGTTTTTCGTGAAACTCTGGCATTGCTTCAACTTGATAAGTTTTGCCAAGCCAATCATATTCAAGTATGACCTGATTTTCCGTCATATTATTAATAAACGTCACTTGCTGCTGCCAAAATTACTCGAGACTGTTCTCATCCGCACCTTTTGTTTATAAACACTTTTAAAATATGGCGTTGCGGCTCAACGCTTCACAACGCTAGTCAACGCAAACGCATGCGTTGCAAACGTGTCCAGACTAAACGCTTCTCAACGTTGAGCAGCGCTGCTCAACATTGCTCAACGTTGAGTTAGTCTAAACACACCCACTGTGACACAGTGCAACCAGTTCGCGCGTAAAAGTTACCCCCTCTCTAGTCTCTTACACGCCCATCACACAATCATAGCAGCGCGTGTCCGTGAGCGAGCGATGCTCAGACATCTTCGGAAAAAGCTGAGCGCGGTCGAAGTTTCCCGACCGCGCCTTCGGCAGCTACACCAATGCACGAACGCCGAGCACGTTCATGTGCGGCCAAGCCGAAACGAAGGCTTCGAGGGAAAAAGCAATCTGAGCACGACTCGCGCGTGACGTCACCCGAAGGCACGCGCGAGGCTTTTAGATAATTGCAATGCTTATTTAGCTCTCAATTCTCTGCGTTATTAATGTTTACAAAAAAATGTATCGCGAACTCTAATCGCTTATTTTTTTAGTTTATACGTTAATTTAAATATAATAATAAATCTTTATTACAACTTATTTATCTTCTAAAAAATTGTTTACGCTTTACTCTCACCCGTCCTTATGCCAAATAAATTATAATTCATAAAAGTAAGCGGAAATATATTTATATTCGTATTATTATATTAATTCTCATACTTTCATCAAGCGATAAAGCATTATCCCCAAAAACAACCCAAACATCCATCCGGCCGCGAATTGTAAGTACCAGAAAGTGCATATATTCTACAAGCGATGAGATGGTCCCGTTGGTAGCGTTCCTGTAGCGGGATTCCGTAACTCGTTATACTGTCGTTATGAGCTTATAGCGACACTTTTCGGTACGATGAATAACGACGCGTCGCGGTAACGACAAATGCGATTCCGTACATAAGGTATAACGTCGTTCGTCGCTATTCGTAACAAAAAATGTCGTTATGGTGTCGGTATGAGCTGCTGATATAGCGAGGGGCAGCGTACCCCTCGTTATGCCGTAGCGACGAGTCGAAATGCGGTTGGACGCGTTGTGATTCGTGAGCGCTCGAACTGTGTGAATAATTTGTATTTCTGGGTAAGAAAACGCGTACTCCAAAGATAACGTGTTATATTTAAAAAAACAACCTGTGATATATTTTGACTAATTATCACGTTAAAAAAAATGTGTAAAAGTTTCACGGATTTCCAGTTAATCCCCGCCTATATGTTTTATAAGGTTTTTCAAACCGTGCATAACCTATAATTATTATTTCTGTTCGAAGAATATTTCTTTTTATTTCGATATTGTGATCAAAATCTTACTTTTATATAATCACCAATCATATAATACGATAATCATTTTTTTAATACCTGTTTCTGCATATTATAAAATGTTTGCATTTTGTAGCGAACATGGCCCTTGATTATTTGGCTTGGGAACTGGGATTGTTGGGTGAAAGGGTGCGTCGGATAGAACGGCACATAGAACGGAGACAGCTAAGAGATGCGCAGAACCCCTTTCATCTACCACACGACGAATTCGTTGATTACTTTCGCCTGACTCCAGAACTTGTAATCGGCATTTGCAATGCATTACGAGAAGAATTGCAAAGCAAACGCACTACGGGCTTAAGCCCAGAAATCAAGGTAAGTTTGTAGCAGTAATTAATATGATTAAACTCTTAATAGTATAATGTGTCTTTGGAACATGGCAATATATATATCCTTTATTACAGGTATTAATCGCTATACAGTTTTATGCACAAGGCAACTACCAAAGAAGTGTAGGCAATCAATATCATTTCAACGTTAGTCAGACAACAACGAGTCGTTGCCTCCATGCTGTGACAGAGGCAATAAATAGGCGTTTGCTACGTAGGTGGGTGAAATTTCCAATGACTGAAGCAGATCGACAGCGAGCGCGTGAAAAATTTTCAACCGCCGCACAGTCATTTGAGGGTGCCATTGGTGCTATAGATTGCACTTTTGTCCATATTCTTGCCCCTTCTGAGCATGAAGAGGCCTTCGTCAATCACCATGGTCGACATTCTTTGAACATACAAGCGGCAAGTATACATATATATGTAGCAAGTATACTGTGAGTGAAAAAAGTACCCAACATTGATATTATGTTTTAAGCATCAAGTGGCATGCGTTTTAAACACATATGTGTTAGCTACAAAGGCTTCGTTAATAAAATGCGTTCACTACCTTCAATCATCGGCGTACGAATACTTCAATACTTACTGTATTCTGGGTGGTTGCTATAAAGCTTACGTTCCACTGTTGCGTTATATATTCTTTCAGATTGTTGACCCCGATATGAAATTGCTGAATATCAATGCACGGTATCCAGGTGCACGAAATGATGCGTACATCTGGAGTACATCACCAATTCGTCGGGCAATGGAATTTCATTACAATCGAGGCGAACGAAAAACTTGGCTTATCGGTGAGTCTGACCATTATAGAGGTATTTGCAACACGGCAAAACCGTGAAATTTTTACTGTTCGAAGACATTACATTTCAGACATTCCTTAAAACGACCGATGATGTGTCTACTTTAAAAAAAAATGTTAAAAGCCGCCATTTCTAATTTTTTTCTCATTTATGTATACGTTCAGTATATTTGTAACAGTATGAATGTTCTTTATCAGGTGACGCTGGATACCCGCTAGAACCGTGGCTTATGACACCCTTGGCGAATTTTCCTGAAGATACTCAACAGTTTTATTACACGCAGCAGCTTTGCAAGGCAAGGAACGTTGTTGAACGTTTCTTCGGTGTCTTCAAATCTGTATGGAGATGTCTTTCCTATCAGCGCGTGTTGATGTACGAACCGACATTTGCTGCAAAAATAGTGAATGCATGTGCAGTACTTCACAATATGAGAATCCAACATCGTTTTTGTGATGAACATTTCCAAGCACCAATAGTCCCCGATCATGATCAAAACGAAAATCCTCATCCTGCGGACATCGATGACGATTTACCTGCAAGAGGGCCACGCGCTTTAGCTCGGAGAATCCAACGACAAATTATGAGAGAGAGGTTTCATAACTATCGTGATGCAGAAGAGGAAGAGAATGACGAAGAGGAATAATGAGTTTAAAAAAATAGAACGGTCTATTATTCTATAATCTCACGAGGTTGCAAGAAGAAAAAAGATTACATCACATTTAAACCGTTACATAGTGAGTGTTTAATATATTTTCAGACGAAAATGTATTCCCAAACAATAATGTTCAATATATAATCGATACAGCACGCTTATTTTCATTGAAAAATCATGCAATTTTTTAAATTAGTGTATCTGATGAACATGTTAGGATAAAAATAACAAAAAATGGACGTAATGTTCTTTTGATTATCAATTATGTATATTGGAGAACAGCGTGACATTTCTATGCGTTGGCTTTGCCGATTTGTTTGTAATTTTGGAAAAATTTAACATCGAGCATTTTCGCGTATCTTGATATAGTAGACACTGAATTTTTTGCGTTCATTTCAATGTGGACAACACTCAGTATGTGAATATCCACTCAGACGAGATCTACCTCTTTTCATTATGATCAATTTGTAACGAGTGTTCCTATAACGAAAATTTGTACCATTATTACCATGACCAAACTTACCATTGAATTTCAGCATGTGTAGCATTGAAATAAAAATAATTGTACAAACAGTTTAGAACAAAAGTAACCTCTTTATTTCAAAACGCATATTACCTTTATATGTATTTGGAAACCAATAAACTATACAGTGAACATACGACAACAAAAATATAATGGTTAATCGAATCGTTGTATCCTAAACCGTAAAAACTTTACATTCGAACCCTGCAAATTAAGTCGGTCGTCACTGTTTTTTTAAAACGTTCACGCAGTCTTTTATTAAGATGACTAGCTCAGAGAAAGTCTGGTCTCGAGCTTTTTGAGCTTCGGCGAATGATCGGAGAATCTCGTTCCTCTGTTTATCGTTGTCCGCGATTTGCTGCATAGCTTTGGCAAACATCTGTATAATGAAGAAATGGTCATTTTGAAAAAAAAAGGCGTCGAATTTATTTTAAAATAGCGTTTTAATTAAGGTTGGATTAAAACTTCTTGAAACATATCATAGTAGATACCTCCATGCACGAAATTTGTCGCTCAGCTAGAGTCGCAAAATCTGTTCTCGCATTTTGCAGATGCGTGCTCAATCGATCGCCACCTTCCAAATAAAACAAACATTTCACCTCTGGACATCTCGTAAAAGAAAACAACTGATTAACTACAATTATACTCACTGCGCCTCGCGACTTTTGATGCCCTCTCCTGCCGATTGGAGTTTCGTACACCGCTAGAAACCGGTTCGGATGATGTAGCTGCTATTATTTCTGACGCTGTAGGTACTGATTTGCGTCTTTCCAGAGGGTCGACAACTGTCTCCGAGTTTTCTCGCATAAAGTACGGCTCAGTGGCTGTACTTTCAATGCCTTCTAAGCCGTCTAGCATTTCATAATCTAACATACAACAGAAGATCATTTATTTGAACAGCAAGGTCAAGTAAGCCTTATGTTACCGTCCGACTACCGTGTCATATGAAGTATTATGCCAAGTCATATATGCAGTCTTAAGAAGCATGTACTAACTCGTATAAGCCGTGCAACTGACATCGCTACTGCTTCGAACTGTTAAATTATTGGCAGCACTATTTAATACGTCTTCCTGTCCCTCTGCTAATAATTCGAACGAGTTTAGCTGAAATCATAATTTAAGACGCAAATCGGGAATTATTATGTTATACTTTTATTCATTGGGAGACACTTTATAGATAAAAAAATGTATATATTCTCGACTAAAATAAAAATGATCAACTTTTTCTGGCCGATTAATAGAACGTAACCTATTACGTGGATTGAAACAAAGTTGTGTTTTATTAAGATTGCTGCAGTCACATAAAAAAAATTGTACCTGTTCTTCGGGGAATGCATCTGGACACTGTACTCCTTCCACATAATCGAAACCCATTAGACCCAAAATGTTTTGTTCTCTCCCGCTTAAATTCGCTGGAGGCTCCCCAACGTTTCCCGTTGCAGCCCGATTAGCGCGTATCTTCGCTATTTTCTGCGAAACCATTGTCTTGTTGTCCCTCCACGTCTATGAAATAAAAATATGTATTATGAAGAGTTGTGGAAATATCTTGATGTAAAATCATTATTATATTATCTTCGTATATGATGTTTCTGAAGGAAAAACTTACCGATTTCCACGACTTCATATCTTTACTTTTTCCGTCTTTACTCATTTGATTTAATTCGTCTACTAATTTGTCCCATGATGCACTCAAATCGGCTTTTCCATGCAGAGTTTTAAATTTTCCTGTTGCAACATGAGGATGCTGTACGAAATAATCGACCATGAAGTCAATTTGGGCTGATGTTGCCTTAGCTTGCCGTTTACCGACGGTTGCTTTTGATTTTGTTATTCTAAAAGGAAAATATCAATCAAACCCAATAAGTTTGCTTCACGTAAAGAAATATAGCTAAACTATGTGTGGAAATGAGTATTTATAACCTGTAATCGCATAACGTCTGTCATGTATGACAATCTTTATTATTGACGTATTATACATCGCAAATATAGAACGTATTTCTTTTTTTTTACTGCAACTGGAACTGACTTACCGTGATACAGTAGCCATTGTTAAAGGACTGAAAATTTGTTTTAATCCTCAATGCAATAATATCCTTTTAATAAAACCGCGGAGGCGAACAAACGGACAGAAAATAAAGAGCGCTTTGTCTTCCGAGAGTTACTGATGTTTTTAAGAATTACTAGAAACTTACTATAATGATGGTTATTTTCATGGTCCACAACATACCAACCAACGAAATTTTGTACGTCCTCCTAGGTTACAGGCATAACGACGACGTTAAATAGCGACGATTCGTTATCGCATTCTGTAACGTTGAAATGTCGCTATTCGGAGTTACGGAATCAGACCATCGTTATCCGTGTATCGTTACACGCGGCGAAAGTCGGTATCGTTACCGTAACGTCGCATGTCGTTATAATTATAACGAGTTACGGAATCCCGCTACTGGCTTCAGTCCGCAGAGGCGCCGGATCGTTCCCTGCGCTCGGTGCTTTTAAAATTTTTTTTTCTTATTATTACTATTAATTCTTATTTGATTAGTTATTTTAATTAGTTATCATTATTATTTTGATTAGTTATCTTTTAGCGTCGAAAAATTTATCGCGCACTCTGACCGATTATTTTATTAGTTTGTACGTTTATTTGAATATAATAATAAATCTAAATTACAACTTATTTATGTTCTAAAAAATTGTTTACGCTTTACTCACACCCGTCCCTATGCCAAATAAATTGTCGTTCATAAAAGTAAGCGGAAATATATTTATATTCGTATTGTTATATTCATTCTCATACTTTCATCAAGCAATAAAGTATTACCTCAAAAACAAGTCAATTATCTATCCGGCCGCGAATCGTAAGTGCTTGTGTGAGTAAAGCGTAAACAATTTTTTGGAAGATAAATAAGTTGTAATTTAGATTTATTATTGTATTTGAATTAACGTACAAACTAATAAAATATGCGGTCACAGTGCGCGATAAATTATTCGACACTTAAAGATAACTAATTAAAATAATAATGATAACTAATAAAAATAACTAAACAAATAAGAATTAATAAAATAATAAATAACAAAACTACTGAGCGCGGGAACCCGCGCCCCTGTGGACCGACGTCAGGAACGCTACCAACGGGACCGTCTCATCGCTTGTAGTATATGTGCACTTTCTGGTACTTACGATTGGCGGCCGGATGGACGATTGGCTCGTTTTTGGGGAGCATGCTTTATCGCTTGATGAAAGTGTATGAGAATGAATATAATAATACGAATATAAATATATTTCCGCTTACTTTTATGAATTATAATTTTGTTTGGAATAAGGACGGGTGTGAGTAAAGCGTAAACAATTTTTTAGAAGATAAATAAGTTGTAACTTAGATTTATTGTTATTTTTAAATTAACGTATAAACTAAAAAAATAAGCGATCAGAATGCGCGATACTTTTTTTTGTATACATTAATAACGCAGAGAATCAAGAGCTTATTTATAAGCATTGAAATAATCTAAAAGCCTCGCGCGTGCCGCCGGGTAACGTCACGCCCGAGTCGTGCTCAGATTGCTTTTTCCCTCGATCGAACGTGCTCAGCGTCCATGCATTGGTGTAGCTGCCGAAGGCACGGTCGGGAAAATTCGACTGCGCTCGGCTCTTTCCGAAGATGTCCGAGCGTCGCTCGCTCACGGACACGCGCTATTATGATTGGGTGATGAGCGCGTAAGAGACTAGAGAGGGGGTAACTTTTACGCGCGATCTGACTGCACTGCTTTATCATTGTCTCGTATTGCACCTTCTTAACGCGACGAAGCATTTACAATGTATCGTTGCCTCCACGAAACGCGTGTGTGGCGGTGTGCGTACGACACGTTAGCACACGCAGTCGAAGACTGTTTTCTTCCACAACGCTGTCCCTTCACAGCGAATTCACACTTCGTGTGGGTATGTGTATGTACATACACATACACACTTAGCGTCGAGAAAGCGTTTTGTTTTTTTGCTCAACGCCGACTTCGCAAGCCATCCAAGATTTCGGAGAATCGAAGCAAGAGTTCTCGCTGGCGACTGGCTCTTCTGTGCGTGAGATAAATGTTAAAAATGAACTATTTTAACAAATGACAATATTGGAATTAGGAAATTCTGCGTTACGTAATTTATGGACGGCCCCTGATTGGATAAAGTTTCGAGAAGCGAAAACCGAATTTCGATTTGAAATTTGACTCACACTTCCCTTTTTATATTTTAAGAGATTCCCTAAAAGGATTTTTGGCGGCACGCTATAATTTTCGAGATATAGATGTTTGATCGAAATTGTGGTTTTTGCCAAAAATCGATGAAAGGCTAAATCTACCACCTTTTATTCGTCTTTTGAGAATTACAATTTTTTTGGCACTGATCCGAATTTCCGGTGCTAAAGAATGTTGATAGTTGAACAACGGGAACAAATTTTTGTTTAATGAAAACAAAAATGAATTAAAAGTTTTTTTTTACAAAAAAATTAATTAAAAAAAATCGAAAATAAATGGTTACATTTTTTTTTATAGCACTGAACGTTTTTCATGATATGACGAGTGATTGGAGTTGTCGGAATTCACAGTTCTTTGAATGTGTGCGTGTGGAACAGGCACAAAAAGAAGCGTAAATCCAACCGAGCATCCTCTACGTGGTACGCTTTAGGTTACGCTAATACAGGTGGTGAATAAAATTGTTATGAAAAAAATCTTGATCTAATGATCGTGGGACGTATGCGTAATGTGTCGTATCGTATCGTAGGGATGTAAATTGTACACACGCACACATTAAAAGAACTGTGAATTCCAACAACTCCAATCGCTCGTCGTATCATGAAAAACGTTCAGGGCTATAAAAAAATCTAACAATTTATTTTCGATTTTTTTCAATAAATTTATTAAAAAAAAAAAAAAAATTTCATTTAATTTTTTTTTCGTGAAACAAACATTTGTTCCCGTTGTTCAACAATCAACATTTTTAGCACCGAAAATCCGGACCAGTGCCAAAAAAAATTGTGATTCTCAAAGGACGAATAAAAGGTGGTAGATTTAGCCTTTAATCGATTTTTGGCTAAAACCACAATTTCTATCATTCGGAACACAATGAAAAAACAATCGCAGGGGTTTAAACTTTTGAGGGCTTTTGTAGGATACTTTGAGGTCATAAAAAACCGATTTCTTTTTTATCTATTCGATATTGGCAAAATAATCCTTAGTTAAAAGAATATTCGTAAATATGCCATTTTTCACGTTTTTTTAAATCCATTTTCCGCATAAAAAAAATCCCGATGAAAAAAATGATAAAATCGTCTTATAGAGAATACTTCGAAGTTTCCAAAACCCTCTGGTTTTATTTCTGTGCGACCATTAGTCTCCGAGTAATCAGTCAAAAGTGTCATTTTTGCTTTGAATATCGATATCTCAGCGAGAAAAAATCGTACAGAGCTATCCCACCGCTCAAATTAAAGGGGAAGAATCCAGCTAGACGATCCTTTTAATCCGATCATTCAAAAAAAAATTATTAAAGTCCGTGCAGACTGTTCAAGATGAGCAAACATTTTGAAAATTTTTTTTACTCTGGTTTTTCGATGGCGACTAAAAATTGGCTGATGCGAAAAATTGTTGAGCTCAAGATCTCAAAGCTAGAGATTCACACCTTCAATTTGTTTATTTTTATTTTGCTGTACGACCATTTTTCGCGGAGTTATAGCTATTTGAAAATGACCCTAAAATTGGCGGACTTTTTCAATATCCTTTAATTCTTTTGCCTACTGTGTATATAATATTTGATAAATTCAACAATTCTCAATTGAGAGTACTACCAGTATGATTGTTTATCATAATTTGTCATTCCTTGACCTCCTGAAATGATACCTATTGAAGAAAATATTTCGCTTGAACATGGATTCGAACCTACCACCTACCCATCTATACTACGCAAGCTGCCGCTGTCCTACCGGGTACTTATGTTATTCTGATAGTAGATTTGGCTTAACAGATGAAAGTAGCTGAAGTAGTAGATGAAGTAGTAGAAAGTAGAATAGCTGATACCTTCAATATAGATGGAATTTTGCACAGATCGTCTTTTTCATAATATATGTCATTGCTCAAATGGATTTTTGGCGCGTCGCAATAGTTTTCAAAATATCCAATTTTAAAAACTGATAAATTAATGCACTCATATATCTATATCTATCATAGCATGCTACCGCTGTCTACTTTAATGGTACGTTCCACAAATGATTTACGCCTTCACTATGAGATTACCATAATATTGTTCGTATACTCACTTTTCTTTTAACAATTTATATTCAACAAGTCTTAATGTTAACTATATAAATAGTACGAACTTGCACTGAGAAAATGGTCCATAGTATTTCGAAACAAACGGCCATGGTAAAAGTGGGCATAGTTCAATTTCCTATAGTTTATCGACACCCCTATCATAATATGGTTAACACAATCTATCTAATCGTGCCGTTTTGGTAGTGTGTTTTATTATCTATTGGGTGTACAACTTAAATCGGGCTGTTTTTTCCCTTAAAACACGCACTTATTTGAATGATAAAATGAATTAATACATCAATAAAAATATTGTCCATGGCTAGCCACTACTTTTCCGCATCTTTCTGGTAATTTATGAATTCCGTCGCGGAAGAAGCGTTCACCATTTGAAGCCAAGAATGAATCAAACCATTTTTCATACCCTGTTGTGACGTGGAGCGTATTCCAGTCAAAGCGTTCTGCATCGATCGAAACAAATGGTAGTCGGAAGGGACAAGGTCTGGGCTATAAGGAGGGAGAGCCAGAATTTCCCACCCGCTATTTTCCAAATAGTTTTTAACTACAATAGCAACGTGAGGCCGAGCGTTGTCATGTTAAAAGATTATGGACTCGTGTCTGGTCGCATATTCCGGACGTTTTTCGGCTATAGCTCGCTTTAAACGGATCAATTGTTGCCTGTAGCTGTACACCATAAACTTCTACAGACATTCGGTGGGCTTCAACTGCACTTTTCTTCCAATTGAAACAGAAAATTTTAAAAAAATCTTCACCGACTTTGAGCATATAACGTAAGCCCACCTCTGGCACGGCAGAGGCATGTGTAAAACTTAACACGGATTATTCTCGAAACAGCTTTCTTCCAATTGGCGTAACAAATAAATTCAACAATTTTCACTCGATTTACTTCAAATTTAAAAGTTATGTTCCTAAATGCATTTCGCAGAGAAGTACGTGCGGAATTTCTGATTAATCGAAAACTCTTCATTTTATGAGCAGATTTATACGAAATTTTTCACTGAAAATTTAAATTCAATTCAATTTCAAGTTCAAATACCTACAACTTTTGAATAAAACAATATTTTTTTAATTCCGTACGATTCGATTTTTCTCGGTTTTTCACCCTCGCTTAAGGGTGGCTTCCGGATCTCGAAAATCATCCAAACTTTTTCCACACTACTTTCTAGAGCTCCTTAATGGGAATATCGAAAGAGAAAATGTGTGATACCTGTACGTCGGGAGATACGATTTTTTGTCGATTTTTTTCGATTTTTCAATCTCGCTTAAGGGTGGCTTCCGGATCTCGAAAATCATCCAAACTTTTTCCGGGCTACTTTCTAGAGCTCCCCAATGCGAATATCGAAAAAGAAAATGTGTGATACCTGTCCGTCGGGAGATACGATTTTTTTTCGATTTTTTTCAATTTTTCAACCTCGCTTAAGGGTGGCTTCCGGATCTCGAAAATCATCCAAACTTTTTCCACACTACTTTCTAGAGCTCCTTAATGGGAATATCGAAAAAGAAAATGTGTGATACCTGTACGTCGGGAGATACGATTTTTTGTCGATTTTTTTCGATTTTTCAACCTCGCTTAAGGGTGGCTTCCGGATCTCGAAAATCATCCAAACTTTTTCCGGGCTCCTTTCTAGAGCTCCCTAATGCGAATATGGAAAAAGAAAATGTGTGATACCTGTACGTCGGGAGATACGATTTTTTTTCGATTTTTTTGGATTTTTCAACCTCGCTTAAGGGTGGCTTCCGGATCTCGAAAATCATCCAAACTTTTCCCGGGCTACTTTCTAGAGCTCCCTAATGCGAATATCGAAAAAGAAAATGTGTGATACCTGTACGTCGGGAGATACGATTTTTTGTCGATTTTTTTCGATTTTTCAATCTCGCTTAAGGGTGGCTTCCGGATCTCGAAAATCATCCAAACTTTTTCCACACTACTTTCTAGAGCTCCTTAATGGGAATATCGAAAAAGAAAATGTGTGATACCTGTACGTCGGGAGATACGATTTTTTGTCGACTTTTTTCGATTTTTCAACCTCGCTTAAGGGTGGCTTCCGGATCTCGAAAATCATCCAAACTTTTTCCACACTACTTTCTAGAGCTCCTTAATGGGAATATCGAAAAAGAAAATGTGTGATACCTGTACGTCGGGAGATACGATTTTTTGTCGATTTTTTTCGATTTTTCAATCTCGCTTAAGGGTGGCTTCCGGATCTCGAAAATCATCCAAACTTTTTCCGGGCTACTTTCTAGAGCTCCCCAATGCGAATATCGAAAAAGAAAATGTGTGATACCTGTCCGTCGGGAGATACGATTTTTTTTCGATTTTTTTCAATTTTTCAACCTCGCTTAAGGGTGGCTTCCGGATCTCGAAAATCATCCAAACTTTTTCCACACTACTTTCTAGAGCTCCTTAATGGGAATATCGAAAAAGAAAATGTGTGATACCTGTACGTCGGGAGATACGATTTTTTTTCGATTTTTTTCGATTTTTCAATCTCGCTTAAGGGTGGCTTCCGGATCTCGAAAATCATCCAAACTTTTTCCGGGCTACTTTCTAGAGCTCCCCAATGCGAATATCGAAAAAGAAAATGTGTGATACCTGTCCGTCGGGAGATACGATTTTTTGTCGATTTTTTTCGATTTTTCAACCTCGCTTAAGGGTGGCTTCCGGATCTCGAAAATCATTCAAACTTTTCCCGGGCTACTTTTTAGAGCTCCCTAATGCGAATATCGAAAAAGAAAATGTGTGATATCTGTACGTCGGAAGATACAATTTTTTTTTCGATTTTTTTAGATTTTTCAACCTCGCTTAAGGGTAGCTTCCGGATCTCGAAAATCATCCAAACTTTTTCCGGGCTACTTTCTAGAGCTCCCCAATGCGAATATCGAAAAAGAAAATGTGTGATACCTGTCCGTCGGGAGATACGATTTTTTTTCCATTTTTTTCAATTTTTCAACCTCGCTTAAGGGTGGCTTCCGGATCTCGAAATTCATCCAAACTTTTTCCACACTACTTTCTAGAGCTCCTTAATGGGAATATCGAAAAAGAAAATGTGTGATACCTGTACGTCGGGCGATACGATTTTTTGTCGATTTTTTTCGATTTTTCAATCTCGCTTAAGGGTGGCTTCCGGATCTCGAAAATCATCTAAAGTTTTTCCGGGCTACTTTCTCCCCTAAGTTTCTTTCTAAGAGCTCCCCAATGCGAATATCGAAAAAGAAAATGTGTGATACCTGTCCGTCGGGAGATGCGATTTTTTTTCGATTTTTTTCAATTTTTCAACCTCGCTTAAGGGTGGCTTCCGGATCTCGAAAATCATCCAAACGTTTTCCACACTACTTTCTAGAGCTCCTTAATGGGAATATCGAAAAAGAAAATGTGTGATACCTGTACGTCGGGAGATACGATTTTTTTTCGATTTTTTTCGATTTTCACCCGCGCTTAAGGGCGATTTCTGGGAGACGTACATGGCGGATACATGTTTTTTCTTCACCAAACACATAAAGCAACCAGTTGATTATCAAAAATTGAAAAAAAAAAAAAAAAAAAATTTCGTTGCATTTGCAACGATGCAAACTTCAGTATCATGAAGCGATAGAGGGCTGTAGCTAGCTACTGATGGATCCAACGAAATACGTATCAGTGCTATTTCAATTTCTTCATGTTTATCTTCACCGATCTCCTTCTAATAAGTCTTAAACGGAAGATAATCGTTTGGTAGTGATTGGTAGCTTTATTTCAACATTTGGTAGTTCATTCCTTAATTACGCCGATCGAAAAATCATCAAACCGTAGACACAGGTGATAGAGGGCTGTAATTGGCTGCTGAAGGATCAAACGGAATACGGAGCGGTGATATTTCAATTTCTTTATGTTTTTCTTCACCGATCTCGGTACAATAATTCTCAAACGGAAAATAATCGTTTGGTAGTGATTGAAAGCTTCATTAAAATGTTTGGTAGTCAATTCCTTAATTTCGCCAATCGCAAAATCATCTATGTTTCGATGAAGGGACAGAGCGCTGTAGTTGGCTGTTGATGGATCAAACGGAATACGGAGCGGTGATATTTCAATTTCTTTATGTTTTTCCGCACCGATCTCACTCCAAAAGTCTCATACGGAAAATAATCGTTTGGTAGTGATTGGTAGCTTGATTACAACGTTTGGTAGATAATTACTCAATTACGCTGATTGAAAAACCATCTACGGTTACGCGCAGGCGATAGAGGGCTGTAATTGGCTGCTGAAGGATCCAACGGAAAACGGAGCAGTGATACTTAACTTTCATTAAGTTTTTCGTCACCGATCTCGTTCCAATGAGTCTCATACAGAAGATAATCGTTTGGTGGTGATTGCTAGCTTAATTAAATGTTTGGTAGTTAATTCCTTAATTACGCCAATCGAAAAACCATCTGTGTTGAGATGAAGAAATAGAGGGCTGTAATTGGCTGTTGATGGATCCAACGGAATACGGAGCAATGAAATATCTGTTTCTTTATGTTTTTTTCACCGATCTTGTTCCAATAAGTCTCATACGGAAGATAAACGTTTGTTAGTGATTGGTAGCTTAGTTAAGGAGAAATATACACCTAGATGGTCGAGGTCGAGGATTTAGAAGCTATGAACATTCCGTCGACCGTAGAAGACCTACACTATGACCTTGGTATCGATGATTCAATGTAAGTTGACAAATTTCATGATTTATTCATTCCCAAATTTTCAAACGCGTTTTTCTCAAAACCACGTTTTTCAAATGGGTACCCCAAATTTTTTGAAAATCAATGAACCGATTGCCTGGAGGTTTTTTGTGGTTATTCTATACACCATTATGTAGTACATGTCAGGATTTTTTTCATTGCTTAGTTTTTGTTTTATAGGCAAAATAATTAATTTTTGGCCCAAAAATCACTATTTATGTTCAAACGTCCGCCATTTTGTCATAAAACGACATTTTAAAAATCGGCTATGACAAGTACTAGATTATAGTATGTAATTTAATAATCATTTTTCTTTTTTTTTTCAGATGACTTTTGAAGAAATGCCAGTGGGTACCGTATACACAGATTTTTTTACGACGCTCCAAGGATCATACAGTATCCTTGTATATTTTTGATATTTTTAAATAAAGAAAATAAAACATATTTTTGAATGTATACTTTAAGATAATTAAAACCCCAATCCAAAATTTCAAATATTTTTACTTGAAAAAATTCACAAAAATGACCTTTTTTCCGGCTCCTAGGTGTATATCGCCCCTTAAAACGATTGGCAGATAATTCCTCAATTATGCCGATTGAGAAAACCATCTACGGTTAGACGCAGGCGATAAAGGGCTCTAGTTGGCTGCTGAAGGATCAAACGGAATACGGAGCAGTGATATGTCAATTTCTTTATGTTTTTCTTCGCCGATCTCGTTCCAATCAGTCTCAAACGGAAGATAATCGTTTGGTAGTGATTGGTAGCTTGATTCCAACGTTTGGTAGTTAATTCCTTAATTACTCCGATCGGAAACTCAGCAACCCGTAGACACAGGCGATAGAGAGCTGTAATTGGCTGCTGAAGGATTTAACGGAAAACGGAGCAGTGGAATTTAAATTTAATTATGTTTTTCGTCGCCGATCTCGTTGCAATTAGTCTCATACGGAAGATAATCATTTGGTAGTGATTGGTAGCTTAATTATACCGTTTGGTAGTTAATTCCTTAATTACGCCAATCGAAAAACCATCTACGGTTAGACGGAGGCAATAGAGAGCTGTAGTTGGCTACTGGAGGATCTAATGGAATATGGAATAGTGATATTTAAATTTCTTTATGTTTTTCTTCACCGATCTCGCTCTAATAAGTCTCATGCGGAAGATAATTGTTTGGTAGTAATTGGTAGCTCAATTAAAACGTTTGGTATTTAATTCCTCAATTACGCCAATCAAAAAATCATCTACCCTAACAAGGAGACGGCTCGACCGTGGGGTCGGGGTTTTAGCTGAATTTATGAGTTTAAAATGTCAGGTATTTGTCGAGCCACCGTGTAGTCTAGACGGTTAGGGTTCGGTCTTTTGCGCCGGAGGTCTCGAGTTCGATTCCTCCTTCGGATCTTTTTTTTTGTCATCCCAACAATTTTTCAAAACGGTTCTCGTCCCTGCATTAGGCAATTATGCAGTTTGGCGCCTTTTCCGAAAAACGGCGGGAAATTTTTTTTTTCGCCACAAACTGCCTCTATTAGTCCTAACTAATGATATTTCGTCGGGGGAGGCTGACATTTTTCATAATTACCATGAGTTATGGGGTTTTCAAGTTGGAGAAAACACATGATGGAATAGGGCATTTTCATGCATTTTGGCAGTGTGTGTCGGCTCTGGAACGACTTTCAACTCAAATCCACAATCCAACGCACCCTCTGGGGGGGTTGGGGGGGTGACCCCCCCCCCCCCCCCCGACGGGGTCAAGGGGCAGCGCCCCTGCAGGGGCGGAGGGGGCGGAGCCCCGCCAAGATACTGGAAAGAGATTTTTAAAAGAAAAAAGTCTCTTTTCCATAATTCTTCTACCAGCGTTTGTGTGTGTGTGTGTGTGTGTGTGTGTGTGTGTGTGTGTGTGCGCGCGCGTGCGTGCGTGCGTGCGTGTGTGTGTGTGTATGTGTGTGTGTGTGTGTTATTTTAGGAGTTTATGGGAAATGTCAGCCTCCCCCGACGAAATATCATTTGTTATGATGGAATAAACAACCCCATGGCGAAAAAAAAAATTTCCCGTCGTTTTTCGGAAAAGGCGCCAAACTGCATAATTACCCTACATTATTTAAAAAAATTGATTTACATCATTTTTAATTTTCATGCTTTTAAATTATTTTCTTTTTTTTCCAATAAAACAATTCATAACGGTGGGTTTTTTTCATTTTCCATTGTAAAATATATGAGGAGGAACATTGGGTTTTTAATGAGAATAACAAAGTCGGTTAGGAAAAATTCAATTTTTATTCATATATTGGTTCGTTTCCAGCCGTACAGGGTCTTCCCCTTTTTACGAGCCCCAATCCGCCTCACCTTCGCTCCCCTGCCGACTTCCCCCTCTGTATCGTATTCACCATGGCATATCTGCCATGGGCATGGGGAAACTGCGGAAACCCTATACTGATATAGCCGGTCACAAGTTCGCTTCCCGGTCACGGAACTAGTCGCCTTTCGCCGAGAAATGTCGAAGAAAAAACATTTCCCGACGAAAGTACGTGACTTGGTTTTGAACCCACGACCTCCCGATCCGCTGGCCAGCATGCTAACCACTAGACCAATGCACTGGGTTGATTTTTATTCATATAATAATTATATTCAAAAACCGCAGTGACAATTATCGTAGAAACCAACAAAGCAATCATTTTTGCCACTACTTGCGGAACATATAAAAGCGGAGTTTTTACAATCGCAGGGAGTTTGCAATACATCCGTACAAAAACATGTCCCATTAACATTCATGAAAATGTTTCTAGTAAATTGCAGCGAATTGTTAGAGCAGAATCGTGAAATTAATTCCCGGGAAGATTGGATAAAAATCCATTCAATAATTCACCAACAATTATCGTCACCAATATTCCGAGACATGATTCAATACGCCTGGTTTGCCTTAAAATGATCAGTTACTAGAAACATTTTCATGAATGTTAATGGGACATGTATTTGTACGGATGTATTGCAAACTCCCTGCGATTATAAAAACTCTGCTTTTATATGTTGCGCAAGATGTTGCAAAAATTTTTGCTTTGTTTGTTTCTACGATAATTACCACTGCGGTTTTTGTAAATAATTATTATATGAATAAAAATTAAATTTTTCCTAATCGACTTTGTTATTGTCTTTAAATACCCAAAGTTTCTTCTCATATACTTTAGAATGAAAAATAAAAAACCAACCGTTATGAATGGGTTTATTTGGAAAAAAAAGAAAGTAATTTCTAAAAAATGAAAATAATTATAAAAAAATTATGTAAATAAATTTAAAAAAATAATGCAGGGATGAGAAACATTTTGTATAATTGTTGGGATAACAAAAAAAATAAGATCCGAAGGAGGAATCGAACTCGAGATCTCTGGCGCAAAAGACCAAGCCCTAACCGTCTAGACTAGACGGCGACTCGACAAGTGCTTGACATTTTAAACTCATAAGGCGCCTAAGAAACTTTGAATCGACTTTTCTCGGAATTTTCCGAGTAGTGCGTCCTAATACTTTAACCACGTGAGGTGTTGGGGTCTTCTTTCACGACAAAAACAATTCGGCCAAATCGCCGACCCCACGGTCGTGCCGTCTCCTTGTAAGACGCAGGTCATCTATGACCTGCGTCTTACAAGGAGCTGTAATTTCATTATGTTCTTCGTCACCGATCTCGTTCCAATAAGTCTCATATGGAAGATAATCGTTTGGAAGTGATTGGTAGCTTAATTGAAACGTTTGGTAGTTAATTCCTCCATTATGTCGATCGAATAACCATCTACGCTTAGACGCAGGCGATAGAAGGCTGTAGTTGGCTGCTGAATTATCTAACGGAATACGGAGCAGTGTTATGTCAATTTCTTTATGTTTTTCTTCGCCGATCGCGTTCCAATAAGTCCCAAACGGAAGATAATCGTTTGAGCCTTATTGGTAGTTTACCAATTGTAAAACCAGACAATGGTTTCTCGATTAGCGTAGTTATGGAATTAACTGCTAAACGTTTTAGTCTAGCTACCAATCACTACACAACAATTATCTTCCGTTTGAGACTTAAGAGAACGAAATCGGTGAAGAAAAACATAAAGAAATATCACTGCTTTGTATTCCGTTAGATCCATCAGCAGCCAACTACAACCCTCTATCACCTCTTCCAAACATAGATGGTTTTTCGATTAGAGTAATCATGGAATGAACTACTAAACGTTTTAATTAAGCTTCCAATCACTACCAAACGATTATCATCTGAGTGAGACTTATTAGAACGAGATCGGTGAAGAAAAACATGCAGAAATTGAAATATCACTGCTCCGTATTCTGTTGGATCCATCAGTAGCCAGCTACAGCCCTCTATCCCTTTGTACAAACATAGATGATTTTTTGATCGTCGTAATCGAGGAATTAACTACTAAATGTTTTGGTTAAGCTACCAATCACTACCAAACGATTACCGTATGAGAATTATTGGAACGAGGTCGGTGAAAAAACACAATCACAAACACTTGATATCACTATTCTCTTGGATCCATCAGCAGCCAACTAGAGCCCTCTATCACCTGCATCTAACCGTAGATGGTTTTTCGATCGGCGTAATTAATGAATTAACTATCAAACGTTTTAATTAAGCTACCAATCACTACAAAACGATTATCTGCCCTATGAGACTTATTGGAACGAGATCGGTGAAAAAAAACAAAGAATTTCTTACATCACTGCTCCGTATTCCGTTGCATCTATCAACAGCCAACTACAGCCCTCTATCCCTTCATCTAAACACACATCGTTTTTCGTTTGGCGTAATTAAGGAATTAACTACCAAACGTTTCAATTAAGCTACCAATCAATACCAAACGATTATGTTCCGTTCGAGACTGATTGGAACGAGATCGACGAAGAAAAACATAAATAAATTGAAATTTCACTGCGCCATATTCCGTTGGATCTATAAATCACCAATTATGGCCTTCCAGCGTATGCGCCTAGACGTAGATTGTTTTTTGACCGGGCTAACTAATGAATTAACTACCAAATGCTGTGATTTCCATATTTGTGACCACCAAACGATTCTGCATCGATTCGGCGTGGAATTTTATGGATTGCGTGAAAAATAAAAAAAAGGTCCGTCCAACTTTACGGAAAAAAGTCCCATTTATTTATAACGAAACGGTCGATCAACAAACCTTCTGATTAGGCTACCGATCACCACCAAACTATTAGGAATGATAAAACCTTGAGAAGTTGAAGTTGTTCCGCTAAGTTTATGGTGGTATCCGAGCGGCCCATCGTTGGGCGATCTCTCTTCTGTGACTTCTTGTTGAATTCCTTTTATTTGATTCTTTATTAGTAATAAGTTTTCGCACACTTCAGTTGAATAATTATTTCCACATGAGGTCACGAATGAAAAAGTTGTATGCCTCGGCTATAACAGATCACGATCCAATGTCATAACCCAACCAAGATCGGATTTCCGGCCTCTTGATTCGAGGACTGCGATTGGTCACTGAAGGTCCAACCACAGAGCAAAATTGTGAAACACGGATGCACTCGCTATCTCTTGTCTGATTTCCCTTCAATGAGTCTTCATTTATAGAAAAACTCCCGGAAGCGTTTGGTATTCACTTTAGAACAATTGGTACCCGATCACTAGATTGCGCCAACGAGAAATACGTGTGTATAGTGAACGGCGAGCTGTGATTGGTCGCCAGAAGCCGCAGCGGAAAAAGGAATTTCTAACAAAAAATCATCCATTATTTTGTGGCTAATTTCATTATGATAATACTTAATCGATGAAAAACATCTAATGGCGTTTGATATTCTATTCAGAACGTTTGGTAGTCCATTGCTAAATTATGCCAACGCAAAATACATGTGAATCCTCAGTGGACGGTTCTGATTGGTTGCCAGAAGCCGTAGTCCTAGAATGTCTGATTGACCCAAATTCGCCCGTTATTTTTTTACCAATTTTGTTCTAACTGTTCTTGATCAAAATAAAAATATGCGGCAACGTTTGATATTCTATTCAGGGCATTTGGTAGTTTATCATGAAATTAGGCTAATGAAAATCCATGCGGATCATGAATGGAAAGCTATGATTGGTGACTAGAATCCGCGGTGGAAAAATAACCTATTTTTACAAATTCCCAGGTTCTTTTTCGTTAATCCTTTTCTAACGATACTTGATCGATAGAAAAGCATATTATAGTGATTGGTATTGTATCCGGGGGTTTGGTAGTCGATCACGAAATTATTCCAATGCATAATACTTGTGGGTCCTGAATGGAGGGTCGTGATTGGCTGCTACACGACTAATAAGGCCCGGTTCCACAACTCTCAGTTAACCGAGTTAACCAACGTTTAAGGGTGAATGGACCAATCAGAACCACGCTGAGCTCGCTAAGCACCGGTTAAATCGGTTAACTGAGAGTCGTGGAAACGGGCCTAAATGATTCATGAAGAAAATGGCCACTTAGACATAGTGGGTGCGATTCCAAGTTATGGACCGATTTCTAAATGTCGATTTTTTGAAAAACGGGAAACTACCAAACGACGATTTCAATAGGCTAATAAACGCCACCAAACAACCACCAAATGATTCACAAAAAATGGCCGATTAGTCGTAGTTGGGGGTGGTGGGGGAATTATGGTCCGATACTAATGGGTCTCCTGCTCCCCCCCCCCCCCCATACTTCGACAAATCGGCCTTTGTTTTACGAATCGTTTGGTAGTCGTTTGGTACTGTGTATTAGCCCATTGATATCATTTGGAAGTTTCTCGTTAAAAAAATCAAGATTAAAAAACTGGTCCATAATTTACCCCCCACCACTTCGACTAATCGGCCTTTTTTACGAATCATTTGGTGGTCGTTTGGTAGCGGATTGAAATCGTTTGGTAGTTCTCCGTTTTTTTAAATTAGATTTAAAAATCGGTTCACAATTTGGCACCCTCCCCCCTCACTTTGACTAATGAAGCTTTTATTCACGAATCGTTTAGTAGTCGTGCGTGGGTAAATAGGTTCTTTGTCCGCCGCGACTTTTGGCGACCTATCACAGCTCGATGTTCAGTTGAACATCGTGAGCCGCTATTGGTCGCCAGAAGCCGTAGCGGAAAAGGAATTTCTTACAAAAATTCGCCCATTATTTTGTGGCTAATTCATTGTGATGAGACTTAATCGATAGAAAAATAAATTATAGCATTTGGTATTCTATTCAGGTTGTTTGGTAGTCGATCAATCAATAAGGCCAACGCAAAATACAGTGAATCGGGAATGGAGCGCTGGGATTGGTCGCCAGAAGCCGCACTGGCAGAATTATTTATTAGCATATATTCACTCGTCATTTCTTGTCCGATTACGTTCTAATGGGTCGCGATCGATAGAAAAACATCCGGTAGCGTTTGGTATTCCATTCGGGACGTTTAGCAGATGATTATTCAACTACGATATCACAAAATACGTGCGTATCAGGATTAGAGAGCTGTAATTGGTCGCCAGAAGCTGCAGGGGCAGAACGATGTGATATTTTTATAGTTAGATTTCTTAATAAACTCCGACCGAACCGAAAGAAATTACGCTTATCCGAAACGGAAGGCTGCGATTGGTCGCGATAATATACGACGTTTTTGCGATAGATGGCGTTGGTTATCGATCTCTTTTCCGCTGCTCATCGTCCTATCTTATGGATCGAAACTTCCTTTTTGATTTTCCGAAAGGACGGGAAACTACCAAACCATTGGAATGGTTTACCCAACGCTACCAAACGAGCACCAAACGATTCGTAAAAAAAAGTTCGATGAGTCAAAGTGGGGGGGCCAACTTACTGCCCAATTTTTGATTATCGATTTTTCCAAAAACGGAGAACTAGCAAACGATTTGAATGGTTTACCAAACGCTACCGAAGGAGCGCCTAGTGAATCGAAAACTGAAGCCGATAAGCGTGCCTACCTCCACCACGAAAATTTGGCTTCGTTGCAAAACCTGTATGCAGCCCCCTGACACTGGTCGATAAATGCTGTTCGCAAAATGTCCTTGCCGCACTATGGCGCTAGTAGTCGTGTGACAGGCATGCATATATATGTATGTTGCGCCGAGTTTCGAATATCTTACATGAATAAAAATCTATTGATATATTTGGAATGATTTTCCGTTCTAATGATTTTCCATTTGAACACAATAAATAACGTCGCCATAACGATAACAGGTGAAAGCTACGAAAGTATCGCATCGTTCAGCTGATCGGACTATTTAGAGCCTAAGGCTGTCACAAAACAGCCAACGCTAGGCAGTGACGATTTCAAGAACTAAAAAGCCGGGACAAAACGCGTTTTCGGTTATCGTATAGGAATACTAGGTCAGTGTCAGGGGGCTGCTTGTATGTAAGACCGTGGGTGCTTTTTTGTTTGGCTCTGTCACACCCCCATTCAGTGTATTCATAAGACCTAGCCCACGGTCACGGTCTTACATACAGGTCTGCAAACTCTGCCAGAATTCGCATGGTGGGGGTAGGCCGCTTACGAACGAAAATATTCGTTGAGAATTGACACTAGGCGGTGCCGCAATCTTGCCCTCAGTTGAACATAACCACCAAAAATAATTTTGTAAACAAAAGCGACTCATTAGTGGATTTCCTGTGCTATTGACGTATCGAAAGTGAAAAAATGCCGAGAATCTGTGTTGTGCCGGGGTGCAAACCTGGAAGCAGAATTGAATTATCGAAGCACTCGTTATTTCGCGTGTCAAAATCTACAGTGTGGTGGAAACAGTGGGAAAACGCGTTCCCGGGTATTTCAAAATTAAGTTCATTGGATGTTACTTGTGACAAACATTTCAAGGCTGAAGACATTTCTCATGAATGGAAAAAAGAGGATGAGAATGGTCAAATAATCGCACAAGTATCTTAAAAACAATGTATATAATAATGGATACATTTTTTTCAAATTTTGTATTTTGTCTTTAAAGGTTCAATACAAGCGGCCACGACTCACAGTGGGGCAGAATCCCAAAAAGCTGGCCAAAATTCGGAAAGTGTCCAAAATGATCTCCAATTCTCTTTTCGGGGGTTTTCGGGGTCGCTGAATACGAATCTGTTATCAGAATTACGATTTTCAAAATGGCGGACCCAAAATGGCGGACATAATTCAACCAATTAGTCAAATAATTCAGTAAAAAATACCCAATCATATTTCTTAAGGGTTTTTGGGATCGCTGATTACGAATTTGTTATAGGAATGTTAATTTTCAAAATAGCAGACGCGATATATAGACGATTCCACAAAAATTTTCAATTTTTAAATATTTTTTAATAGAAAATGTTTCATAATATTTTTAGGTTTAAATGAGTAGAAAATCTCTTGAGCCATGTTTTTATTTTTGAACAATTTCTTGAGTACAAAATTTGCAATAAATCAAATATCTGTTATTTACTTCTAGTAACAAAAATCTTGTATGTCATCTTCAATGTTGGAATCATTCGATTCGGATTCTGATGTTGACCCACTTGTATCCAAATCGGAATCGTTCCTTATCTCTTGTCTGGTGACTTCAGGTTGTTTTAACATTTCTATAGCTTCTTTATGTAAAGATTTCGCCGGTCTCTGGGGCAATTTCCTGATGCTTGAGAGAAATGGATCTGATGATACTAAGAGCCTATAGAAAATGTCTCTCATATTCGATTCTCGAGAGCATTTTCTTGAATGATGTAACCTGTAGTTCTTTATGTCCTTATTGCGTGACTCTTGGGCCTCTTCAGAAAGTTGTCCGATCGGTAAAAGGGCATATTTTACAATTTCTGCTCCGTGCATCAACACTTTGTGCACAGATATTGCCATGTAATACCATGGATATAAAGCAACGAATAAACGGGCAGTATTTACACAATAGTCTTTGAATTTTTCTTCGTCTATATCATACCCGCTCGAAATTGCCTGCAAAATAACATGAAATCGGTGAATTAAATTTTCATCGACTCCTGTTATTTCAGCAGATATATTAGCATTTTCGAAAAAGCGGCGGGCGGTATTTCCATCGTTTGAGCTGCCATATCCTGGCTTTGGTCGATCAACGATAAGTCCCAGTGTTGTCTTAAATTGAGTCTGTATGTCTTCCTAGCGTACTTTCACAATCTTTTTCACTTCCTCTTCACGAGCTTGCCACTTTTGAGTTGTGAGCTTATACGACAAATGCAAACAGCACTCGAAAAAACGAATCCACGCATGTAATGTAGATATGCCAAATCTTAAATTATCTGTAGTAATGTGCATTTTTATAATTTTGTCGATGTTATTAAAATCTTTAGAGGTGGCTTTGCACAGGAAGCAGCGTTGTGCAGAAGTGGTACCGGTTACAGCGTTACAGACTTTGCCGTCTATCATCGTAAACGACATACAATAGGTTACTGAAATTGATTTTTCATTTTGTTCAGTAGTGTATGGTGCAAGACCCGCAATCTGCTGTTCAATGTCGGTAACTTCTTTCAATGTTGATTGTACATCTTCATGTACAAACTGCAATCGTATTGGTCTGCAGAATCGAGGAGATGAAGGTCTAGGATTTTTCCACACAATAGTTCCTTCATCCGTCTCGTGATTGTTGTAGATTAATTGCAAAGGTACCAGAGAAGTATAAAAAATGCTTTCATCAGATTTTCCAGCCTCATCAAATTTTTTGCTTATAAACACTTTGACCGCTGCTTCCATCACATCCCCATTTACAATGAAGTACTAATTTCTGCAGAATTTCAGAATTTAGAGTATCGATGACATCAGCCTGAAGTTGTATAATTCTGTATGTGGTATGATCAAGTAAAGCCTGTAGTTTAATTTGTGCGCACGACTCAGTAATATTCATGTACACAACTGATGGATAACAACGATTTTTTGCTTTTTCTACTTCATGGCATGATGGGTATGATTTGCATTTACGTGCTCTAGCTGCATTTCTTGATAGCTGATAAGAGCGCTTTGATTCTCCTTTCTCGATCATCAAAGAAAGTGCTTCGTCTGGGGTTAAAGGTGTCTCATTTTTTGACCGAACAGCAGCTATATATTTTGAGGCTCTTGTTGGGCTGGTTAATGTGACATCTTTAAGAACTTGAGCAGCATCCACTTGACCAGAAGTCCTTAAACTCATTTGAGCAGCATACGTCAATTCTTCTGTAGATAAAGTAGAACGTATTTCTTCAGTCTTTCGCCTCTTAGATCTATCGCTGGATGAAGCAAAGGATTTCGAAGGTCGTCCAGATGTTCCTTTTTCATCATTCTTCACAATCTTCTCAGATGTTGATGTTGTGCATTCAGTATCGGATAATGTTGAAAAACATACGGTGCCATTCAACCATTCTTCATTATTTTTTAGAAACTTTTCTTGGCCTCTATTTGCTGCTTTCCATCTGGATCGAAAATTTGCAAATAACAGTCCTAATGACTTTTCATCCTCGTCTACTTGTATCACATGTTCTGTTTTCTTGAAAATTGCATCTTTCAAAACTCCAATAACGAATTTCTGTTCGTTTTTTAAACTGTCTTTCACCATGAAAAAAACATCTCTTCTTGATAATTCCATATTTGAAGATTGGGAAGACTCTGTAAAATACCAATATAAACATGTACAAAATTGAATGACATTATTTTGAAATCATTTTATACTTAACAAAACTATATACGGTGTTCTGACTCGAAATGTACAAAAATAATTTATTACTACTAAAAATGATTTTATATTTATAAAGAAAACGAATATTTATGATATAAATGATTAACAAATATATTTACATACATTCTGCACGAAAAAAAACCGAAATTACATGAAATCTGTCTTTACGAGAATCACCTCTGTGTCAGTATACAACAGGTATAATAAAGCCTGAACAGCAGGCGGGCTCCTTTCTTTCATACATGGCTGCTCTAGGAGCCCCTCGTCAGTCCTTGCCGAATCGCCGTCTACACTACGTATACACTATGTACGTATACACTAATACACCTTTACTGCCGAAAACCGTTACGCCGTACAAACATGGGGGAAACACAGTTCTAGCTACTGAGAGTTCTTGCAGGAATATTTTATAAAATGTTGAGATTTTCGTAAAGCGTACATTTAGAATAATAAATTACTGTATTAAAATTTAAATGATCTATGAATATTAATCAATAAATGAACATACTACAAATGGAATTGATAAATAAATATTAATCTATGTTAATAGACAGAAAATATACCAACGCGCTGTAACGTAATAATCAATGGATTACATTCACACGTCCGTTAATGTCGCGCCACGTATTTCTCCCTAAAAATTAGTCTAACTATTCGTTGAGCACTCCTGAGCAGCCAGTTTTTTAGTATATTATATTTAGTACTGTACACTATCAGTTTCTTGTTGAAACAAGGTCGAGACTCGCGAAGACATTTTTAAAACTACTTTAGAAAATCGATTTTCGAAAAAAAATGTATAATTTTTTATGTTCACTTGTTGCAAAATTTAGATATTTCAAACATAAAATAAGCAATAACTGTGCATAATTATATTTTCTGCATACCTTCAGAAAGTTTTTCCATTTTGCAGAATTAAAATTGAGACAGTTTCGTCCGTTTCACAGCACTTCGAAACAGGCAAGAATTTTTCGACGCGTACGCTTGTTTAATACGTACCGAACGGCGGCTGAATGTCGACTGATGTCGAGGCGACCCTAGAGCAGGTATAAACCTGCCCGGTCCGGAATTTCGTCCTAGGACTATTAGTAAACAAGATCTGAACATATATAGACGAATATATACAACTCAAAAATTTGACTTTCGGCCAGCTTTTTGGGATTCTGCCCCACTGTGCGACTGAGTGATACCGCTGTGCCAACAAAATTTAACGAATCAACAGGCAAATAGGTATTGAATCAGCGTTTTCTAATATTTAAGTTATAGCCACGCTTGGGGTTGAATTAGATTTGGCGGCTTGTTGGGTTGGTTCACCGCTTAATTTTATTCATTATAATTAGCTATATTGCTATATATATATAGTATATATAGTATACATATACACTCCCGCTCAAAAGTTTGGATACACTCATCGATATTTCTTGCCGCACTTGAAGTTGGATAACTCTGCCAAAAAAAAAAGATATCCAAATTCCCAAGGCGGCGTTTGAAAAAGGGTGTATCAGGCTACAGTTTGTCGATTATAAAAAATGTTTACGATTTTTTTTCGACCCAGTACGCCCTTTGGTACTTGACCGTTTTTAGGCCTTTTTTCGACCATCGCGAATCGGGCGCACATTTCAAGGAAATTTTTTGTATTTTTTTTTACCATGAAAAACTCAAAAGGGATGATAAAAACTCCATCTTCCTCTATCTAAAAAATTTTTGCGATTTTTTTTCGAAATGTCATTTCATTTTTTGCTAAAAAAGATAGATTTTGAAAAATTCAGAATAAATCGAGAACAATAGGGTTTAAAAAAACATCAGGGATGAAAAAAGTTGCGTATTTTTATACTGAATCGCCTGGAATTTTTTCAGAATTTTTCCCCGAATTTTTTTTTTGAGTATTCTCACTCAATAAAAATACTCCAAAAAAAAAAAAATTCGGAGAAAAATTCTGAAAAAATTCCAGGCGATCCAGTATAAAAATACGCAACTTTTTGCATCCCTGATGTTTTTTTTAAAACCCTATTGTTCTCGAGTTATTCTGAATTTTTCAAAATCTATCTTTTTTAGCAAAAAATGAAATGACATTTCGAAAAAAAATCGCAAAAATTTTTTGAATAGAGGAAGATGGAGCTTTTATCATCCCTTTTGAGTTTTTCATGGTAAAAAAATACAGAAAATTTCCTTAAAATGTACTCGCGTAACTCGTGAGAGTTACGAGTAAAAATACTCACCTCATCTAGACGAGTTTTTCGTCGAAAAAGCCGCCTTTGGCTCGGCGCACCGCGTTTACGATTCGTGGCATCCGTTCGATGAGTTTATCGAGTTGGTCTTGGTTGAGACTCGACCATGCAGCCTGCAAATGCATCCAGAGATCCCCCGTGGAAGACGGACAATATTTCCGGATTTTCCGATCAAGCTCTTCCCACAGAAGCTCGATCGGATTGAGGTCCGGTGATTGCGGCGGCCAAACCATGTTGGTGATGATCCCAGTCTTTTCCTTATTTTCCAGATATCCTCTGCAGAGTCTGGAGCTGTGGTTCGGATCGTTGTCCTGCTGCATAACAAAACCATGGCCAATGGTTCGGAGACCGGATGGAAGAGCGTGTCGAACTAGTATCTGTTTGTATTCTTCCTTTCTCATAATTCCTTCGACTTTTATTAAGTCTCCGGTACCATGACCCGAAAAACAGCCCCACACCATCACAGAGCCACCCCCATGTTTCACAGTGGGCAGTAAGCATTGGGGTGCCATTTTTTCTCCGGGATTTCTTCTCACGAACACTCGTCGACGAGATCCAAATACGATGAATTTGGACTCGTCGGTCCACAAAACATTTTTCCACTGAGCTACTGTCCACTTTCGATCTTTTAAAGCCCACTGGTACCGTTTTTTTTATTAACGAGTCGCAGCAGGGTTTTTTTTTATCGCGACACAGCCTCGGAGCCCAGAATCGAACAGCCGACGTTTTACTGTTGCCAGTAATATCGAGGGTTCGTTCGATTGATTACATTCTGCTCGAATTTCCGCGGCGGTTAATCTTCGATTCCTCTTACTAGTTAGGATGATCTTTTGATCGTCTTGGGGAGTTGTTTTTTTTGGCCGGCCGAAGCGACGACGATCCTGATGAGTGCCCGTCAATTTCCACCTCGCGATCGTTTTCTGAATCCCTTTCAAAGAAACTCTAATTTCTCTTGCAATTTTTCGATATGGAACTCCTTTTTTCCATAGCGCTACTATTGCACCCCGTTTATCGAGAGAAATCTGTTTTTTCCGTGCCATTTATGAAAAATTGATCAATAATTTTCTTGCGAAAATATGCAAATTACGTTTGATTTTGTACTCGCGTTTGAAGCATTCGCGCAGAACTGACTGTCGTCGTCGACAATGTTTGTAGTATTTCGCAAAATTTCTGCTTCTTTCTTCTATTTTTTTCTCTTTTTTTCTTTTCTTCTTTCTTCTTCTATTAAAAATGTAAATAGAAAAAAATATGAGAAAAACGATCACCAATTTCACGACAAAACGATTGTTTTCTTTTTCATGCTTTACCGTGTCCTCAAGGTTATTCAATGCCGTTTTTCTGCAACGCTGTCGCGTGAAAAATAAATCAATATTTTCTCATATTTTTTTCTATTTACATTTTTAATAGAAGAAGAAAGAAGAAAAGAAAAAAAGAAAAAAAAATAGAAGAAAGGAGAAATTTTGCAGAATACTACAAGCGTTGTCGATGACGACAGTCAGTTCTGTGCGAATGCTTCAAACGCGAGTACAAAATCAAACGTAATTTGCATATTTTCGCAAGAAAATTATTGATCAATTTTTCATAAATGGCACGGAAAAAACAGATTTCTCTCGATAAACGGGGTGCAATAGTAGCGCTATGGAAAAAAGGAGTTCCATATCGAAAAATTGCAAGAGAAATTAGAGTTTCTTTGAAAGGGATCCAGACAACGATCGCGAGGTGGAAATTGACGGGCACTCATCAGGATCGTCGTCGCTTCGGCCGGCCAAAAAAAACAACTCCCCAAGACGATCAAAAGATCATCCTCACTAGTAAGAGGAATCGAAGATTAACCGCCGCGGAAATTCGAGCAGAATATAATCAATCGAACGAACCCTCGATATCACTGGCAACAGTAAAACGTCGGCTGTTCGATTCTGGGCTCCGAGGCTGTGTCGCGATAAAAAAACCCCTGCTGCGTCTCGTTAATAAAAAAAAACGGTACCAGTGGGCTTTAAAAGATCGAAAGTGGACAGTAGCTCAGTGGAAAAATGTTTTGTGGACCGACGAGTCCAAATTCATCGTATTTGGATCTCGTCGACGAGTGTTCGTGAGAAGAAATCCCGGAGAAAAAATGGCACCCCAATGCTTACTGCCCACTGTGAAACATGGGGGTGGCTCTGTGATGGTGTGGGGCTGTTTTTCGGGTCATGGTACCGGAGACTTAATAAAAGTCGAAGGAATTATGAGAAAGGAAGAATACAAACAGATACTAGTTCGACACGCTCGTCCATCCGGTCTCCGAACCATTGGCCATGGTTTTGTTATGCAGCAGGACAACGATCCGAAGCACAGCTCCAGACTCTGCAGAGGATATCTGGAAAATAAGGAAAAGACTGGGATCATCACCAACATGGTTTGGCCGCCGCAATCACCGGACCTCAATCCGATCGAGCTTCTGTGGGAAGAGCTTGATCGGAAAATCCGGAAATATTGTCCGTCTTCCACGGGGGATCTCTGGATGCATTTGCAGGCTGCATGGTCGAGTCTCAACCAAGACCAACTCGATAAACTCATCGAACGGATACCACGAATCGTAAACGCGGTGCGCCGAGCCAAAGGCGGCTTTTTCGACGAAAAACTCGTCTAGATGAGGTGAGTATTTTTACTCGTAACTCTCACGAGTTACGCGAGTACATTTTAAGGAAATTTTTTGTATTTTTTTATACCATGAAAAACTCGAAAGGGATGATAAAAGCTCCAACTTATTCTATTCAAAAAAATTTTTGCGATTTTTTTTCGAAATGTCATTTCATTTTTTGCTAAAAAAGATAGATTTTGAAAAATTAAGAATAACTCGAGAACAATAGGATTTAAAAAAAACATCAGGGATGCAAAAAGTTGCGTATTTTTATACTGGATCGCCTGGAATTTTTTCAGAATTTTTCTCCGAAATTTTTTTTTTTGAGTATTTTTATTGAGTGAGAATACTCAAAAAAAAAAAAATTTCGGGGGAAAATTCTGAAAAAATTCCAGGCGATTCAGTATAAAAATACGCAACTTTTTTCATCCCTGATGTTTTTTTTAAACCCTATTGTTCTCGAGTTATTCTGAATTTTTCAAAATCTATCTTTTTTAGCAAAAAATGAAACGACATTTCGAAAAAAAATCGCAAAAATTTTTTAGATAGAGGAAGATGGAGTTTTTATCATGCCTTTTGAGTTTTTCATGGTAAAAAAAAATACAAAAAATTTCCTTAAAATGTGCGCCCGATTCGCGATGGTCGAAAAAAGCCTAAAAACGGTCAAACACCAAAGGGCGTACTGGGTCGAAAAAAAATCGTAAACATTTTTTAAAATCGACAAACTGTAGCCTGATACACCCTTTTTCAAACGCCACCTTGGGAATTTGGATATCTTTTTTTTGGCAGAGTTATCCAACTTCAAGTGCGGCAAGAAATATCGATGAGTGTATCCAAACTTTTGAGCGGGAGTGTATATATATATATATATATATATATATATATATATATATATATATATTAGGTGTACAAATAAGTTTTAGGACACTTCGATTTTGTATCATAACAGCTATTCTAAATTAATTCAAAGGTGCCGCTCACTTATCATAGATGGCGCTTGATATGTAGTATCGAAACGTAAAGGAGTCATAAACATAACCTATAAATTCTGTAAATTAAACATGCAGACCGATAAGCTATTTATTAGACACTGCATTCGCTATGAATTCCATCAAGGAAAAAGTGTTAGGAAAGCGTGTGAATCGATATGTTCTGTTCTTGGAGACACCATTGTATCTAAAAGTACATGTGAGTATTGGTATAAGCGATTCAAAGAAGGTGATTTCGACGTTAGTGACCGTGAACGCACGGGGCCTCCTGTAAAGGTGGACGATCAGGAACTGCAAGCGTTGCTGGATGAAAACTCTTGTCAGACGGAGAAACAACTTTCGGAACAGCTTGGAGTAACTCAACAAACTGTTTGTTATCGTTTAAAAGCAATGGGTAAGATTCGAAAAGGAACAAAGTGGGTACCACACTTTCTGACTCAAGAAAATAAAAACAGCCGTCTTAACATTTGTGTGAGTCTTTACAACAAGCAACATAGAAAGTCTTTCTTGTGGAAAATTGTGACCGGCGATGAAAAGTGGATTTATTTTGATAATCCGAAACGCAAATATCATTGGGTTGACCCCGGCGAGCCGACAACATTCACGCCAAAGCGCAATGTTCATTGTAACAAACTCATGCTGTGCATATGGTGCGATATGAAAAGCGTACTGTATTATGAACTTCTCAAACCTGGTCAAACAGTTACTACCGATCGCTATTGTCATCAATTGATGCAAGTGAATCAAGAAATTGAGAAGAAACGTCCATTTTCTGGTAAAGGAAAACGTCCAGTAAAACTGCTCCATGACAACGCGCGGCCTCGTGTGGGTAAACCGGTCAAGGATACGTTACTAGCGCTTGGATGGGAAGCTATACCACACCCGGCGTATTCACCAGACTTAACCCCATCCGATTATCATTTATTCCGGAAAATGCAGAACGATTTGTCTGACGTGCGATTCAAAACATTTGAAGGAGTGGAAAAATGGGTCGCTAAATTTCTCACCTCGCAATACGAAAGTTTCTTTGCGAAAGGCATCCACGAGTTACCTGAGAGATGGCTGAAGGTCATTCAGTGCGATGGAGATTACTTCGATGAATAACTGTGTTTTACTTCTTTTTTAATAAATCTTGAATTTTTTGAAAACTGTCCTAAGACTTATTTGTACACCTAATATATATATTATAACCGTTATAATATATATATATATATATATATATATATATATATATATTATAACGGTTCGCTTGCCCAGGTAAGCATCCGTCATATTTAACACGCAATTATGACACCAATCCGGATATAATTACGTGAGATGGCCAGTCATGAAGAATAGAGGTAAGGAGCCCGAACGCTGTACTGTGGACGCGGGCTATGGAATCAGCGAAAATTGTTACGGAAATATCCGCTGGCGCTTCTGTACTCAGGATATGATACGACAGAGATGGAATGAGAAAAGAGAGAGCTATAGAAGAGAATATTCAAAGCGCAGTTATGCACGCAAGACAGATGGAAAAAATAATAAATTTATTCGTTCGTCGATTAATTCTGTCAACGTGCATTTGTTAATTAAATTATATACATAGGCAATTATTATATACCCCATTGAGCGGAACTCGCTCCAAACCTCATTTAACGCAACTCGCTCCAAACCCAATTTTTTTTCATTGGAGGCTTATCGCGGCTTGTCAAGGACGCGCTCACATGTCCCGTAAAACACACACATACGTGAAATATTAAACGAAAACCGAATAATCCGCGAGTTCTCGCGTCGAGGGCGAAGATCCGCAGGTGCGATTTTAAGGATATCTCGAAGGCTGTCCATACGTTTTTTCTCTCCCTCTCTCTCCTCCCCCTCCTCTCATTCTTATTCCCTCAGCCTCTTTCGCGATCTCTTTGCATGCCCGGAAATGAAAAATTCGCGGTCCAGTCGTGCGGCCGAAAATTGTGCCAGCGTAAATCACGTCGGAGCCTAAAGTAGCTCATAGAACAATTCTGCTTTTTTTCAAACGAAACCCAAGGAAATCGAGAAAAATGTCCGAGTTTATAAATTGAAGGAAATTTTTATATTGAGAGATAAATGAAAAATGAAGAATTAAATTAATGAAAAAATTGAAAGACATTTTCCCTTCATTTTCAATAAATACAACACTTACCTCCGTCGGAGTAAGAAAATCGTGACAGGTCGTAGGCACTTGATGTACGACAGCGTCGTTGCAAATAGCTACGGATCCATGAGAAGGTCCGGCTAACTGGTCGCAGGGAACATTCTGTTCCGGTTGACCACCGTTTTCCTGTCGAAATAAAAAATAATTGATTATTATATTTATCTCAATGTAATAATGGACAATCTATGTCCAATTGTTCGAGGGGATAGCAAAGTACGATATCAACGAATTGACTCAAGTAATAAAGAGTAAAGACAACAGAGAAAATTGAAGAGGGGTAGCAGATAAGAATATTCCGCATATAAAAATTGAAGACCGCAAGAAAAAGATGAACTTTTGATAAATTATACTGCTGAACCGAGCTACAAACAATTAGCAAACACAGCTGCAGGTTAGCTGAGTTCATTCGATGAAAAGAGGGTATTATAGAAAAGTCAAGCGGAGCAGGAAAAGAATAGTGAAAAAAGAAAAAAAAAGTTGAGAAATGGCGGAGAAACTCATTCGGAAAGTCATGCCCCTGTAGCGCTGAATGTTTTTATGCATTTCACACAAAAAATTACTATGATTATTACAATCCTTACCTTGTTATGGACTGCG
Source organism: Ophion obscuratus (assembly GCA_964007375.1). Lineage (NCBI taxonomy): Eukaryota > Metazoa > Arthropoda > Insecta > Hymenoptera > Ichneumonidae > Ophion > Ophion obscuratus. The sequence goes on along the minus strand of OZ023315.1, from coordinate 43,644,704 downwards.
ATGGGCATAGCATCAGCGATGAGGGTATGACGAAGATGACGAATTACCTCGATCGTACCATCAGGCATTTTGATGCGGTCTTCTTTTCTTATCGAGTCATTGGAAAAGTGAAGCTCGCACACGAAATCAGTGTGGGAGAGACACTCCCCATCGTTGTACCATATTCTACAAGATACAGGAAAAAAACAAAGCGGGTTGAAATTTCATATACACGCTAAATCATTGAGCGATTTTTTTTTCCTATAGGCAATAAGTGGCATGCAATTACTTCAGATTTCGTCAACAAATTACGCGCTCTATGCGTCATTTAACAAAAAGAAAGCATTTTAACAGGCGATTTACCTTTGGAACCTTGAAGACGGACAACTGTCGTACTCCTAAGCGCTTGCACTTTGCTCTGCTGGCGTCTCGCCCAGTTTGACACCCTGGGTACGAACAGTATTTCGCCATTGTGCACTGCAACAAGAAAAGAACCCAAAATAAAATTTGTAATTACATATTATGACAATAATACGAATTCTAACCTCACTTTCATGCTCGAGAAATGTATTTAATCAACCGATGAATTACCATTATAATATAATACAGAAAATGGTTTCAAAATACCGTTTTCTTACCTGCTTTTATATAATGCGGGGCAATCACTCACTGCACTCCACAACACTGATTTTTACTGCAATTAAAAAATCCTTATTACAATTTCGCATTCACAGACGAACAGCCAAGAATGATATATAAATATTATAACCAAGAATTCTCCAGTTTATATATACGCTCACTTCATAGCGTCACCGATGCCATACTTCACATCCTCCCCTCTCGGCACTAGCGCTTGATGTGGCTAAATTTCGAACCACAACTTTTCGTCACTTTCAGGGTCCACGTTTGGGGTGCTTTTAGCATACGCGTTCGGGCTCCTTACCTCTATTCTTCATGGTTCTCCCTGTCTCAGAAAGAACATTGTACGACCTCGGCTTTTAGGCTGTACTAGTAATAATACCTTGTCTTTCAAAAGAATTTTTGTTGTTGTCTCTGATTCGTACATGGTCTCCGACTTCGAACTTTTCGAGTTCTCTAGCTCCTTTATCATGGTACCTTTTCTGCGATGCTTGTCGCGCTTTCAATTTTTCGTAAGTGTTAACTCCGTTTTCATTTTTTTTTGTTGCGTTAAAGTTTGGCAATATCCCGTTTACATTTCTGCCCAGCATCAATTGGTTCGGGGAGCCGAGTTCCGTCGAGATGGGAGTGTTTCTATACTCTAGAAGTGCCATGTCTTGGTCTTTTTTGTCACGCCTTATTTTTTTTAGCATTTTTTAAATCGTTTGTATGTACCGCTCAACCATGCCATTGCTTCTTGGATACTCTGCTGACGACATCACATGCTCGAAATCCCACTCCTTCGCAAATTCTCTGAATTTAAACGAACCGAACTGTGGGCCTCCGTCTGAATGCACCACTTTCGGTATTCCCCATCGTGCGAAGATTTTTTTCAATGACCTTACGACGGCTTCACTTACCGTCGTATTCAACACTCCGATCTCGACGTACTTCGAATAGTAATCTATAACCAAAACAAAGTCTTGTCCGTTCAAGTGAAAAAGATCTACCCCCACTTTTGCCCACGGGACTTTTGGAACTTCGTGCGGTATCAGTGATGCCAACTCGGATTGTGGTCAGCCCACTAGATGCCTCATCAAATCCCGCCAGAAACCACTAAACTCCTCCATATTATTTTCCACCAAAAACCACCAAATTTTCCGCACTTATCACCAAAAATCACCAGAAGTCTTCTGCTTTTCGTGCTAAAAAAAATTCAAAACATCGTATTCTTCACACCGTCATCGAGGATTGATTGTGGATCCTTTCCCACGGAAAAAAGTAATGAAATACAATGGATAATGCGAGTTCGGTAGTGTCGTTTTTTAAATTTCCCGCACTAATTGAGCAGCCACATTCGCTGCATTAATATCGAATATCGATGTTGAATTATATCGATTTAAGACTATCTTTCCATGTATTATGATACTATCATTACGTGCGTTTGCTACCGGTTTCTAGACAGTCATTTGATTCACACAATATTTCCTGTCTTTCGAATTGAAAATTATTAATTCGACGTAGTTGCGTTCATGATGGGCAAAGAACCCAAAGGGAAGCAGTACGTCCAAAAGTTTAGTAAAGTCTGGCTCACGGATCCTGCATTGAAAGATTGGATTGTTCAGGTATAATATATACCTATATATATTCTGGAGAAAAACGTTACACCATTGCACGTATATTTTATGAAAATAAAAATGAAACAAAAATTATGATTTAATGGACAAACAGGTAGTGGGCAACGACATTAAGGCCCATTGCAAGTTTTGCAAATGCGAGTTGATGGCAAAATATGTCGATCTAATAAATCATGGCAAAACAAAAAAACACCTCCAAGCTGCAGAGCCATTCTCCACACAACGGCAACAAAAATTGTTTTTCCCGCAACAATTGACGAGCTCATCTGCTGCTGAAGGATCGATGGCACTTTTTCTCTGCGCGCATAGCGCAATCGCATCGTGTGACCACTTGGGGGAAATATGCAAACATCATTTCGAAGGCATTGAAGCAGCTAAACGCATGAAAATGCACAGAACGAAATGTAGCGACATAATTAAAAACGTTCTTAGTGCTCACTTTAACGACGAGTTGCTCGCCGATATCGCTGACGGGAAATACAGTCTATTGTTGGACGAGTCGAATGACATATCTGTGAACAAGCTGTTAGGTATTGGTATAATTTACCACAGCGAAAAACAAGGAAAAACGATCTCGACTTTTCTGGCTCTGGTCAAGCCGGAAGAATGTAATTCCGAAGGTATCGTCAATGCCCTAAAGGAATGCCTCAAGGAGATGAGATTGGATTTACAAAACTTGATGGCTCGAATTGAAAACCCACTTCAATGTGACGAGACTTTCCGAGAAATGCTACACTGCGGAAATTCTGTACAACATGTATTGCGATGAAAAAAACATGCTGTACCTGTTATTTCTGAAGCCAATCTTATCAGAAATACAAATCGTAAACAAAGCCTTCCAAAGTGAGAAAAACGATCACGTGAAGCTTTTGAACGATCTCACGATTGCAGTCCAGGGAATTTCGAAAAAGCTCGTGTTGCCATCGTGCAGAGTAGATCCGCTACTGTACTCCGTCGACGATTATCTCGATCCCAAACCATACTTGGGACATTCATTCGAAAAAAAACTTGAGGAGCTCAAAAAGGAAGGGAAAATTAACTCCCATGACGTACAGAGAATTCGTGAGCGATGCAAGTCGTTCGTACTCAGCCATTTTAAGCAGCTCAAACAAAGATTACCTGAGGACGTAGGGATCCTCAAAAAAATATCGCTGCTATCAGTGGATAATGTTTTGCGCGCCGTTAAAAAACCGTTGATACCTTTGCTCGCGTACGTAGGAGGATCAAGGAACATCGATGCCATCGAATCGCAACTTACGAAAATCAATTTGATTGACTGGACAAATAAAACTGATACGAGTGCATTTTGGGCTGAGGTAAGCAAATACAGGGATGCATCCGGGAGTAATCCATTCGGTGATTTAGCCTCGTTTGCACTATAGATGCTCATCTTACCATACTCAAACGCACAAGTTGAACGGATATTTAGCCAGCTTAATCTGGTTAAAAATAAAATCCGGAATGAAATGTCGATCAAAATGACGAATGCGATCCTGACAATTCGTTTCGGTTTAAAAAGAAATGGCAAGTGCTGTCATAATTACGTTTTGCCACAAGACGTTTTACAAAAGATCGGTTCAAAAGAAGCTTATACGAAGAAAGCGGCCGAGTCAAGCTCGCAATAAACAACGGATGAAAATGACGATGAGATTATCGATCTTTGTTTCGATGAGGCTTAGTTTTAATGAGGTTTCGCCAAAACATCGCTTTATTAAATATAAAATATTGCAATATTAACTAATAATACCAATGGTAGCAGTATTCCAAATATTATATTAATTATAATATTAAGATATTATAATTAAATAAAAATGAGATAATATCTAATAAAACAATTTACTTTTTACTTACATATGTTTGTTTGCTTTTATATTTAAAGTGAAACTTTCAGGTTCCTCCGCGAAATTTCGACATATCAGAGATTGCAATTTTTATTAAAAAATGAAAATTGTCCGAAAATTTGGAATGTTTCTAGGTTTTGCCATTTTTTGGCGGGAATTTTTCGATTCGAAAAATGGCCAAATTCTTCAAAACCCACCAGATTTTCCACCAACCGCTAGACGTATAAATTGTCCCGCTAGACACCTTTCAAAACCATCAAATCTGGCGGGAATACCACCAAGTTGGCAACACTGAGTACATATTAATTAGTATGATTTATTACTTGGGCTGCTTGCGCACGACCGGCTCTTGCTCCCGCTCGCAACGCACTCTTCGCAATTTGCACACCTACCACGTCCCAGCTCAGCGACCTGAACGTAGCCACATCTATCACACTGCCAACCTTCGCGACAAGCAGCGCGCTCTAGAGCCGAAAAGTTTTTCAGCGATTCAATATAAATGGAGCTCTAACAAACGATGAAAATTAACTAACAATCACTGGCGATCTTCTAACAATCTAATAGAATGACAAGAATCAACGTTTTGCTGAAATTGACGAGATACATGTGCAAAGCCGGAAGCAGCTGTCGCGACGATGCTGCCAACCTTCGCGACATGCAGCGCGCTCTCGCGCCCAAAAGTTTTTCGGAGATTAAATAAAAATGAAGATCTAACAAACGATGAAAATTAACTAACAATCACTAGCATTCGTTTAACAGTCTAATAGAATGTCAAGAATTAACGTTTTGCTGAAATTGACTAGTTACATGTGCAAAGCCGTAAGCAGCAGTCGCAGCGATGCTGCCAACCTTCGCGACAAGCAGCGCGCTCTAGAGCCGAAAAGTTTTTCAGCGATTAAATATAAATGGAGCTATAACAAATGATGAAAACTAACTAACAATCACTGGCGATCTTCTAACAATCTAATAGAATGACAAGAATCAACTTTTTTCTGAAATTGACGAGTTACATGCGCAAAGCCGTAAGCAGCTGTCGCGACGCTGCTGCCAACCTTCCCGACATGCAGCGAGCTCTCGCGCCGAAAAGTTTTTCAGCGATTAAATAAAAATGGAGCTCTAACAAACGATGAAAATTAACTAACAATCACAAGCGATCGTCTAACAATCTAATAGAATGTCAAGAATCAATGTTTCGCTGAAATTGACGAGTTACATGTGCAAAGCCGTAAGCAGCTGTCGCGGCGATGCTGTCAACCTTCACGACAAGCAGCGCGCTCTAGCGCCGAAAAGTTTTTCAGCGATTAAATAAAAATGGAACTCTAACAAACGATGAAAATTAACTAACAATCACTGGCGATCTTCTAACAATTTAATAGAATGACAAGAATCAACGTTTTGCTGAAATTGACGAGATACATGTGCAAAGCCGGAAGCAGCTGCTGTGACGATGCTGCCAACCTTCGCGACATGCAGTGCGCTCTCGCGCCGAAAAGTTTTTCAGCGATTAAATAAAAATGGAGCTCTAACAAACGATGAAAATCCACTAGCAATCACGAGCGATCGTCTAACAATCTAATAGAAAGTCAAGAATTAATGTTTTGCTGAAATTGACGAGATACATGTGCAAAGCCGGAAGCAGCTGTCGCGGCGATGCTGCCAACCTTCGCGACAAGCAGCGCGCTCTAGCGCCGAAAAGTTTTTCAGCGATTAAATAAAAATGGAGCTCTAACAAACGATGAAAATCCACTAACAATCACTGGCGATCTTCTAACAATCTAATAGAATGACAAGAACCAACGTTTTGCTGAAATTGAAGAGTTACATGTGTAAAGCCGTAAGCAGCTGTCGCGGCGATGCTGCCAACCTTCGCGACATGCAGCGCGCTCTAGTGCCGAAAAGTTTTTCAGCGATTAAATAAAAATGGAGCTCTAACAAACGATGAAAATCCACTAACGATCACCGGCGATCTTCAAACAATCTAATAGAAAGTCAAGAATGAATGTTTTGCTGAAATTGACGAGATACATGTGCAAAGCCGGAAGCAGCTGTCGCGGCGATGCTGCCAACCTTCGCGACAAGCAGCGCGCTCTAGCGCCGAAAAGTTTTTCAGCGATTAAATAAAAATGGAACTCTAACAAACGATGAACATCCACTAACAATTACTGGCGATCTTCTAACAATCTAATAGAGTGACAAGAACCAACGTTTTGCTGAAATTGACGAGATACATGTGCAAAGCCGGAAGCAGCTGTTGCGGCGATGCTGCCAACCTTTGCGACATGCAGCGCGCTCTCGCGCCGAAAAGTTTTTCAGCGATTAAATAAAAATGGAGCTCTAACAAACGATGAAAATTAACTAACAATCACTAGCGATCGTCTAACAATCTAACAGAATGACAAGAATCAACGTTTTGCTGAAATTGACGAGTTACATGTGCAAAGCCGGAAGCAGCTGTCTCGACGATGCTGCCATCTTCACGTGGCTTGCAGCGCGCTCTAGGGCCGAAAGGTTTTTCATTAATTTAATAATAATTGAGCTCTAACAAACGATATAAAGTGACTAACAAGGGGCGGTCCATAAATTACGTCATTTTAAAATGGGGGGGGGGGGGGTCTGATCGTTGGATGATGGTAACGATAATTGGATTATGACGATAGGAAGGATAGGATGATTTTGGGGGGGGGGTTAAATATCAGCCAAAATCGATGACGTAATATATGGACAGCCCCCAATCACTAACAAAGACTAACAATCGATTGGTTACGAAGAAAAATTCGAAATCACTAGAAAACCATTTTCTGCGGCTAACTTCGGCATAAATTTGTTTTTCGTTTCATTCAATAAAGTCTAACAAACGCTGGGTTTTGTCTAACAAACACTAACAAACGACTAACAATCGATTGGCGTAAAAAAAAATTCGATATTTCCATAGTCGGCGGCTAAGTTAATGGAGCTATTGTGTGCGGCACACCGATACATCGCCGCGCAGTCTACCGGCGGAAATACTAACTACATTTTTTCTGCCAAATATTAACACGAGCCGTGGTGTTCCATGTAATATCTGTTCTTTGGTTGAACGAAACCACCTAAAATAATTTTGCAAACAAAAGCGACTCATTTGTGGATTTCCTGTGCTATTGACTTATCGAAAGTGAAAAAATGCGGAAAATCTGTGTTATGCCGGGGTGCAAAACTGGAAGCAGAATTAAATTATCGAAGCACTCGTTATTTCGCGTGCCAAAAGATACAGTGCGGTCGAAACAGTGGGAAAACGCGATTCCGGGTATTATAAAATTAAGTTCGTTGGGTGTCATTTGTGACAAATATTTCAAGTTTGAAGACATTTCTCATGAATGGAAAAAACAGGATGAGAATGATCAAATAATCGCACGAGTAAGTATATTAAAAACAATGTATATAATAATGGATACATTTTTTTTCAAATTTTTCTATTTCGTCTTTAAAGGTTCAATACAAGCAGGCACGACTGACAAGGAACATCCCTCAGGTGTCCGCCTCCGATTTTGTTGAAACTCATATATGTGATAGAGCATCGAAAACTTTGAGACACGTATTTTTTTATCGGCGGAAAAACGGATTTAAGGGGGGAAACCGCCCCTCAAAGAAAGGCGAGTCGAGGGGTGATTTTGCAGTTTCACCCAGAAGCAATCCATCGATCTGAATGAAACAAAAACGAAAATTCTTCTAATGAAAAGCGATGAAAAATCTATTATAAAAATGTTAAGAAAAAATTTAATTAGGGGGTAAACCACTCCGAAATTTGCCTTTTTTTCACCCCACACTTAAGAGGGTTGTATGCAAATTAATAAAACAGTTATCATTTTGAAAGGCAATTAGAATTAAAGTTGACGGGTTTTTGCATTTTGGCGGCATAGCAAATTTAAGGGGGTAAACCACCCCTAACATAAAATTTATCATGGTCGTTTTTTCTGCGTTTAAAGTATATCCGCTGATTTTAAATATTTCTATAAGCTACAATTTAATGTTTTATCATATTTCAAAATTATTACATTCGTCTTAAGGGGTAACTACCCCTCTGACGAGAAACATCATTGAAGTATGTTAGAAGACATAACTCATGGAGCGACGTTCGGACTGGACTCAACTTTGTTTTTTGTTGCTATGGCGTTGTTTATGTTTGAGAGACGACCGTCAGTTATGGCGAGACCGTTGCCGCTGATACATCGTTACTGTGATCAATAAATCAAATGTTCTTCTTGCTTTTATAATCCGGTGTTCATTATTATTCACCATCCACTTATCAAGTTCCAATAGGTTATGGGCCCAGATAACTGAAAAGTGTGAAGTAATATTAGAATCACAAAAAAAAAAAAATGTCCTCGTCGGGATCCGTGAGAATTGAGCTACTAAACAAAAATAATTATGACACATGGAAAATACAAGTGGAAGCTCTTCTAATAAAGAATGACGCGTGGACATACGTAAATGGAGAAAGCAAGAAACCGGAAACGATCGCAGACGATGCAACGTCCGCCCGTGCCGTCAAAAAGTGGGAAGACGACGATAGAAAGGCCAAATCGGACATAATATTATCGATTAGTCCGTGTGAATTGAAACAAATAAAAGGCTGTAATACGTCGAGCGAAGTATGGCAGAAGCTTCAGACGATATACCAATCGAAGGGACCAGCTCGAAAGGCAACGCTTCTAAAACAGTTGACGTTATATCGAATGGAAGACGGCGACGATATACAAGAGCATTTACACAGATTTTTCGACACAGTCGATAAATTGAACGAAATGGAGATTGAAGTCAATTGCGATTTACTGACAATTATGTTATTGTACAGCTTGCCAGCAGAATTCAATAATTTCAGATGTGCAATTGAATCTCGAGATGAGTTGCCTTCTCCGGAAGTACTGCGCGTGAAAATTGTAGAAGAAGCCGAAGCGCGCAAGAACGATACGTGTAATGGCATTCAAAATGCAATGATTGCTAGGAGATTCAAGAATCGGCGTCAAGTGTGGAATAAAGGAGGGAGCAGAGGTACACCCGAGCAAGAACCTTTTCGATACAAGTGTCATATTTGTCACAAGCTGGGACACAAAGCGGCGTTTTGTCCAGACGCAAACGCAAATAATGCCAACGAAAATTTGAGCCTGTACGGATCGCCAGAAGAATCGACCGAACACGAAGCTTATAAGGTGAAGATAAACAATCGGGACACAGATTGGTGCCTAGATAGTGGATGCTCAGCACACCTATGCAAAGACGAAAATAAATTCGTGACATTGGAGGAAATAAAATCTGGAAAGTTGAATCTAGCTAGTAATGCTTCAACCGAGATAAAAGGAAAAGGTGCCGTGAACATACAATCCGATTTCAAAGGAAGGAAGACAGACATCAAATTACAAGAAGCACTGCATGTTCCAGATTTGCGCACCAATCTACTATCGGTGGGAAAAATAACCGATCAAGGATTCAAGGTGATGTTTGACAAAGATTCAGCAAGAATTATAAATAAAGAGGGAGATGACGTATTATCCGCTGATCGAATTAACGGATTGTATTTTCTACGATTAAGCGAAGAACGGAGTGATTCTGCATTTCAAGTAAGCACTTCTGAAAACATATTAGGTGCTCGAGCAACTGAGAGCTGGCATCGAAAAATGGGTCACCTGAATATGAAAGATCTTATAGAATGCAGCCGTACCAAAAGTGTAGAAGGAATGGATCTAGGGAGCTCACCAAAAGAATTTACGTGCGACATTTGCATTCAAGGAAAAATGACCAGAGCAACGTTCCCAAAGAAATCGATTAGAATAACGGAGCCTCTAGAAATAATACACTCCGACGTATGTGGTCCCATGCAAATAGAATCAAATGGAAAGGCGAAATATTTCGTGACATTCATTAATGATAACTCACGATGGTGTGAAATTCGATTACTCAAGCAAAAAAGTGAAGTTTTAGATGCCTTTAAGGAGTTCAAACGTTACGTCGAAACCCAAACAGGGAGGAAAATAAAATATCTTCAATCAGACAACGGAAAGGAATACCGAAATAATGAATTTGATGAGTTTTTGAAGGAAAACGGCATCAGTCGGCGATTGACCGTCACTCACACCCCAGAACAAAATGGAGTGGCAGAACGAAAAAATCGCACGTTAGTCGAAACGGCAAGATGCTTATTAATCCAATCCGAACTCCCGACATCATTCTGGGGCGAGGCGATAAACACGGCCAACTACATCCGAAACCGAAGTCCATCTAGCAGTCTTGGGGGAAAGACACCATTCGAAAAATGGACCGGAAGAGTACCAATTGTTAAATACTTTCATGAATTTGGTTGCAAGGTCTTTACACTGAACCGCGGTCCAAAAAGGGGGAAATTCGTTTCTCGAGCTAAGCAAGGAATATTCCTAGGCTATTCAGAAGAATCAAAGGCATACCGCGTGTGGATTATCGAGGAAAGACGCGTGGATATCACCCGAGACGTAAGGTTCAATGAAGGAACCAAACACATAAAGGGCGATAAATACAAAGATTTTGCACCAACAGGAGATGTAGCGTCAGAGGAAAAAGAAATCGAAATAAAAATAAAATCCAAGTCCAACGAAATTAAAAATGATGAGTCCGACGAATCGAACGAGGAAAGTGAAAATTCCGAACCCGAAAACGCTCGCGAACATCATGATGAGAACGATGAAGAGGAAGCACAGAATAACAATGGAACAGACGATCATGAAATGGAAGGAGTAAATCCGCCAAAAAGAGGACGTGGGAGGCCACGCAAAATATTAACGGGTCTCAAAGGAAGACCGCGAAAAGAATATCAGACAGTAAGCCACGCAGAAGAAAACAACAGACAAGATCATGACGAAGATATAACAACTACGGAATGTATTGTCTGCATGGTCGAAATCCCCGTTCGCGAAGCTATAAGAGGAAATCAAAGCAGGGAATGGATTGAAGCAATGGCTGACGAATTAAAATCAATAATAAAAAACGACACGTGGACGGTTGTCGATCGTCCCAAAGCACGAGCAGTCGTCACGAGTCGAATTGTATTAACTAATAAATATAATCCAGATGGGACATTGAAAAGAAGGAAGGCTAGAATTGTCGCACGAGGTTTTTCTCAGCAACCCGGCATTGATTTCTTCGAAACCTTTGCTCCTGTGGCACGAATAAATTCCATACGCCTCTTAATCGCCCTATCAGCTGAAAATGGAATGAAGATAAAACAATTTGATATAACCACCGCATACTTGAACGGTGAATTGGAAGATGAAATATTTATGGAAATTCCAAAGTACACGAAGGAAATGTTGGAAGAAATAATCAGCACGGCACAAGAAAACAGTTTAATAGAGATAAACGCGAGAAAAATGTCAGAAGACTTAAAAAAAGGAAACAAAGTTTGCCTACTAAAAAAGGCATTATACGGCCTACGACAAGCTGGGCGTCAATGGCATAAAAAACTAACCCAAGAATTGATCAAGTTTGGAGTACATCAATCAAAATCAGATCCGTGCGTATTCTATACCGGACAAGGGGAAGGTATAATGCTCATAATCGTATACGTTGACGATATTCTAATTGCATCGAAAAATGAAGAGGAAATTGACAGAATCTCGGAGTACCTGTCAAAAACGTTCGAAATCAAGAAACTCGGTGACATCGATTACTGTCTCGGGATAGAATTCTTACAACAAAAGGATGGGATATCAATGAATCAGAGAGGATACATCAACGATATTCTCAATCGTTTTGGTATGTCTGAATCAAAACCAACAACCACTCCAATGGACCTTGGTACGAAACTCGTGCGAGGAGACAAGATCGAAAACGAAGCATACCCATATAGAGAGTTGATCGGCACTCTCATGTATCTAGCTGTATGTACACGGCCCGATATAGTTACCCGTCGTGAGTTACCTCAGCCAGTATAACACCTGTTACAACTCAACACACTGGATGGCGGCGAAAAGGGTTCTTCGATATTTGAAAGGATCATCCGAAATCGGCCTCAAATACAAGAAAACAGGCGAACGGCTAAAAGGTTACGCAGACGCTGACTGGGCCAATTGCGTAGAGGATAGAAGATCGTACACGGGGTACACATTCATTCTCGGAGGATGCCCAATATCTTGGGAATCCCGAAAGCAGAGGACCGTGGCACTATCATCGACGGAAGCTGAATACATGGCCCTCGCTGAAGCTGTAAAAGAAGGAATATACACACAAAGATTCCTTGTAGAGCTCGGATTCAATCACTTTACTAAGCTCGTTATATTTAGCGATAATTGTGGAGCACAAAAGTTGGCAAAAAATCCAGTTTTTCACAATCGAACAAAACATATTGATATTAGACACCACTTTGTTCGAGAAGCCATCGAGAATAAATTGATAGATGTCAACTACGTCGCAACCAACGAAATGGCCGCAGATGTTCTCACCAAGGGTTTATCCGGACCAAAGCATCGAGCGTGCTTGGATATATTGGGAGTTAAGGTCATCTAGATGATCGCTGAGTATAGTCCACACGTCGAGGGGAAGTGTTAGAAGACATAACTCATGGAGCGACGTTCGGACTGGACTCAGCTTTGTTTTTTGTTGCTATGGCGTTGTTTATGTTTGAGAGACGACCGTCAGTTATGGCGAGACCGTTGCCGCTGATACATCGTTACTGTGATCAATAAATCAAATGTTCTTCTTGCTTTTATAATCCGGTGTTCATTATTATTCACCATCCACTTATCAAGTTCCAATCAAGTATCCGCTTTCGATTTCGTTGAAACTCATATATGTGGTAAAGCACTGCAAACTATTAACATGTTTTTTTTTGTATCGGCAGAAAAACGGTGTTAGGGGATGAAACCACCCATCAACGTTTTTCCCACAAGCAGTCCACCGATCTGAATGAAACAAAATCGAAAATTCCTCTAATATTAAGCGATGAAGAATCCACCACAAGAGTGTTGATTAGAAATATAATGAAGGGATAAACCACCCCTCCATTTGCCGTTTTTCACCCCACGCTTAAGAGGGTTGTATGAAAATTAATAAAACAGGTACCATTTTGAAGGGGAATCAAAATTCAAGTTGACGCGTTCTTGCGTTTCAGCGGGACAGCAAATTTAAGGGGGTAAACCACCCCTAACATAAATTTGTTCATTTCCATTCATTTAAAAAAACCAGAAGATTTTGAAAATCATGTCACCTTTGGTTTTGGTAAATCGGACACACATTGTGAAATACCCGGTTGCAATAATTTGGCCATTATTAGATGTGCATGGTGCAAAAAGTCGTGTTTAAAGCATTTTTTTGACGATTATCATTATTGCAGGAATTATGAGCCATAATTGTTGATAGACTAGAAAAAAATGTATATATCACAAGAAAATGATTTGACGGCATATGACTGCGATACTTTTCACAAGTACTATTAATTAAATCAGCTGATATGATTCCCAAATGAAATATGTCAAAATATATTAAAAACATGTTCGTTAACCTACTGTAAAACCCTCAGTTTCATTAATATGTTTAATTAAATAAACGGTAAAATAATACAAATATACATTCCTCCACAAAACTACGTCTCTGGCTAAATTATCGCTTGTTCCAGGCGCATCAACGTTCCGAAATATACGAAAGAGCCTTATAACTTATTCTGGAAATTATTATAATTAATGATTAGTAGAAGTGTATGATTATTCCTATGAAGATGCTTCATGGACGTGCATATTAAAATCGAAAGCGTTTCGCCACGAAAATATTAGTCTTATGAGTAAGGAGTAGCCCCACGTCACCGCTCCCAAAGTACCCCTCCTAAAGCTCAAAACGAATATGCCTGCACACACAAACATAAAATTGATATTACCGATGAAATGAAAACAGTTTTAACGAAATTCGTAAAACCTTTCGCGAAACTTCAAAAGAAAAGCAATTAGAGGGGGTAGTTTACCCTTAAAATGTAAAAATTTAAAAACGGAATAATTTATAAACGCGGGAGAATATTTTGAATGCGCGGATACATGTTAAACACAGAAAACACGAGGGTGATGAACAAATTTATGTTAGGGGTGGTTTACCCCCTTAAATTTAATGTCCCGCTGAAATGCATAAACGCGTCAACTTGAATTTTGATTCCCCTTCAAAATGATACGTGTGTTATACATTTTCATACAACCCTCTTAAGCGTGGGGTGAAAAACGGCAAATGGAGGGGTGGTTTACCCCGTAATTATATTTCTAATCAACACTCTTATGGTGGACTTTTCATCGCTTATTATTAGAGGAATTTTCGATTTTGTTTCATTCAGATCGGTGGACTGTTTGTGGGAGAAACTTTGAGGGGTGGTTTCATCCCCTAACACCGTTTTTCTGCCGATACAAAAAAAAACATGTTTAATAGTTTGCAATGCTTTACCACATATATGAGTTTCAACGAAATCGAAAGCGGATACTTCAATAATGTTTCTCGTCAGAGGGGTAGTTACCCCTTAAGACGAATATAATAATTTTGAAATATGATAAAACATTAAATTGTAGCTTATAGAAATATTTAAAATCAGCGGATATAATTTAAACACAGAAAAAAAGACCATGATAAATAAATTTATGTTAGGGGTGGTTTACCCCCTTAAATTTGCTATGCCGCCAAAACGCAAAAGCCCGTCAACTTTAATTTTCACTGCCCTTCAAAATGATATCTGTTTTATCAATTTGCATACAACCCTCTTAAGTGTGGGGTGAAAAAAGGCAAATTGAGGGGCGGTTTACCCCCTAATTTAATTTTTTCTTAACATTTTCATAGTGGATTTTTCATCGCTTTTCATTAGAAGAATTTTCGTTTTTGTTTCATTCAGATCGGTGGATTGTTTTTGGGTGAAACTGCAAAATCACCCCTCGACACGCCCTTCTTTGAGGTTCGGTTTCCCCCCTTAAATCCGTTTTTCCGCCGATAAAAAAAAATACGTGTCTCAAAGTTTTCGATGCTATATCACATATATGAGTTTCAACAAAATCGGAAGCGGACACCTGAGGTATGTTCCTTGTGAGTGATACCGCTGTGCCCACAAAATTTAACGAATGAACAGGGAAAATGGGTATTGAATCAGTGGATTTGGAAAATCTCTCGCCAAACATTGTGAACGATATTGTCTATTTGCTTCCCGCCACAACATCTGACATGGAAGGTATGTCTACTGTTGTTATCATTTATTGCTGTCTGTAGTTTCGTGTTGGGACTTGACGATTATTTTACATTTGTTATACTTTCTTTAATTGGAATTTACAGAAGCGAACATGGAATTGCCTTCAACCGCTAAGCTGTCGTCAGACTATGATGAATCTGCGAGCCCGCTGTCACAGTATCGTCACTCGTAAGCAGTAAAGGTGAGGATATATATTTGATTTTTAAGATGTTACTCGAAACTGGACGATTTTTTAATATTTATTTCCTTTTATATAATTCGAATTTTCAGAAGCAAACATGGAATTGCCTGCAACCGCTGGGTCATTGTCAGACTATGATGAGCCGTTGCCAATCTGCGAGCCCGCTGGTACAGTATCGTCACTCGTTAGCAGTAAAGGTAAGGATAAATACTTTATTTAAAGATGCTCGAAAAGAACTCATATCGAAAATATCATGCCGACAAATATTGTTTAAAGGGGGGGGGGGTCAAGGCTAATTTGCTCTAAAAAAAGCATATTTGCGATAATTTTTTTTAACGACACAGTTAATATATATTTATTTATGTAGGAATTATAAAATAAAAGGATATTTGAAGAATATTCTGTAAAATTTTCATTAACTATTATGCAGAAATGAGTCATCGACAACAAATCATTGCAGACGCCTAAAAAAAATTGCGTTGAACCGCATAACTCATCACTGGATCATTTGAGATAGAAAAAACCAAAAAGATTATATTATTTGATAAGTTTCTTGAAGTAACGCTGTCGAGTTTTTAAAATATTTTTTATCATTTTAATTCATTCTACCATAATAAAGTTTCCGATTTTTTAAATGAAAAATCGGTATTTAGACTTCTAAGCGTGACCAAACATTGAAAAATCCAAAAAAAACTCGAGAGCGTTACCTCGAGAAACTTATTAACAAATAGAATCTTTGTGGTTTTTTTTTGGATGATCCAGTGATGTGGTATGCTGTTCACCGCAATGTGATTATTTTCGTGGTGTCTGAGAAGATTTGCTGTCACTGGCTCATTTATGCATAATTATTAATGAAAATTTCACAGAATATTCTTCAAATGTCCTTTTCTTTTATACTAATTATATAAATAAATGTATATAAACTGTGTCGTCTAGAAAAATGATCGAAAATATGCTTTTTTGCTTCCTCATAGAGGAATACAAATCTGAAAAAATTCAACAACATTTGGCATGACATGAACAAAGATAACCAATAATAATATCGCCCAAAAGTCATTAACAAATTGTTTAAACAAATAATTTTGCAATAACTTTACGGTGACCTCTGTTTTTTTTACGAATCGAAAATGTGCATATTTCTGCATGTTCATGAATTTTTTAAGCATTTTCTCATCGTTTTGAAATTCCTGTTTTGAAATTTTTGGAGTAGCTGTTTTTATGTAATTTTTTGGTTAATGTCTCTGAAACTTTTGAAAACTGATAATTGAACTGTCTACTGTCACGTACGACGTTTTTCTGTGATTTTGTTTGACCAACACACATAATTGTACACGTGCGAGAAGCAATAGTCACCTACTTTTATTTTTCACCGCAACCAAAAATATAAGCGTTCGAGATACCTATCACAATTGTATTGCTTCTCACACACCATCGACGCGTGCATCACAGACCATAGCGAAGATATACGCTTTCCTTGTTTATCAACTGGTCACAATACCTAATGCATGTATTTTCTTGTAGCGAGCCGTTCCGCTATTTTTCCCGCTCTGCATGAGAGCAGTAATAAAAGTTTTCCGGCCGGAGCCTCCAGCCCTATGATAGGGATCGGCAAGGCGACATAGTAGAGATCCAAAATATCCAACCTTTATTGCTTCTTGGAGGAGGTGGAACTCTCGAATAATAGACGAAAAATAGTTCTTCTCTGTGCCCAAATTAAGAGAGCAGCCCCTTTGGCAAAGTCATCTCGCCCTCCTTGTCTCGACGACAAGCGCTTAGTATAGCTGATGTTATTAACGCCGATACACTGTTCGTAATCCAGGTCTTTCGTAGAAGAGAGTGATCCGACAGTAGTATCGGACGTATATTATAATGTTTTCAGACTCAATCAAAATTTTCACGCGTCGTTACGTTGTCCGAAATCCGGGTCTGCTGTAGAAGAGTGTGATTCGGCGTAATTATTAGAGTCAATTTATATTGTTTTATAATCAAAAGGGTCAAACGACCAAATATTTCAAGTACTAATTATTGTTATTCCGAGACCAGATCTCTAGAAGATTGTGAGAGTACGCGTGTGTGTTTAAAGAAATATTCAACGAAAGCAAGAATACGTTATTGTAAAGCGACGACACCACTCCTGATTGTCAAAGGTATTTATCACATTATAAATTTACTTGGAATGTACCAAATTATTATTTCATCGAGTGTTTATGAAACTATTGTTTGACTCAAGACATTGAAGTCCCTTTATTATCAATTTCCTATATCCATAAAAGAAACAAGATCTTTCGAGGTCTCACAGCAAACGTTCCCACATAATTATTATCCCGAAGAGCACTCGTGACTCATTAGGGTAGTAATCGGAGTAAAGCGTTTACCGCTTGACGCTTATAACTTTAGAAATATATATCTTTTCTAAACGGCTTCGGACGTAACACTACAAAAAGATATATAAAATTTACATTTTTTTTGTTTACATTTCATATTTTAAAAAAGATTTCAAAACGATGAAAAAATTCTCAAAAAATTCATGAACGTTCAGAAAAATGCACACTTTCGATTCGCACAAACAAGAACAGAGGTTACCAGAAAGTTATTGCAAAATTATTTGTTTGAACAATTAGTTAAGAACCTTGGGCAATATTATTGCTGATAATTGTTGTTTACAACATGCCAAATACTGCTGAATTTTTTCAGATTTTTATTGAGTCACGAAGTACGAAAAGTCTCATCGAATACATCTTTTGTTTGGAATTTTATCTCCACTTTTTCCTTCAAATGTCGTAACACATCAAAAAATAATATTTAGAAAAAATGTCTGGATGCATGTGTGTATGCATACATATGTGTATTTATGTTCTGGCACTGTAAAATCGAAACGTCTATAACTGGAGAACGGTATGAGCTACAGCATTTCCGTTTTGCACAGATGTTAATCTATACAACCTCGTCGTTTTCTGTAAATTTTGTAAAAATTCTTCAATATTTACAAATTTTACGTCATTTTTAAATTTATAAAAGAACTCTGTGTATGCTCCAAATGCCGCAAATTTTATAATTCATGACTAATTTTTTTTTATAAATAGAGTATCATAATAGGAAGGTTGGTATAGCATTTGGGAAATATCTGTCGAACGGTTCAAATTTTATCATTTTTCGAATTTCCTGAAAATTCTATTTTTTTAATCGTTGAATAATTTAAATTTTTGTCACTTTTGTTAGATATTGTGTAAATTTTAAAATTTTCAAAAAAGTCTGTGGTTTTTCTAACTTCCGCAAATTTTAAGATGTATGTCCAAATTGAAATTTGGAAATTACATCCTCGAGATTTTTAGCACGATGCTCAAAGCTTCCTCTCTGAGGAAGCCAAAATTAAGAATATAGTTCCTTGAGGAAGCAATTTGCAAATTTCAATTTGCACCGTATTATTAGAGCGAATAGACCTTGACCCCCGCCCCCCTTAGGAAGGCGTAAGGTTAATTCGCTACAAAAAAGCAAATTTGCGGTAATTGTGTCGTTAAACAAAATTATCGTAAAGATGCTTTTCTATTGCAGATTAACCTTACTCCCCCCCCCCCCCTCCCCCGCCCCTAAACACAGAAACTTGACAATTCTCCTACATCTGCCTAACTTTGTAAAATTTGAATTTTTATAAACAGATATAGACGCAAGCAACGAGATATCCACGTTGGTTCAGGGCCCATGGAGCTATCGCCAAATACTTGATGAAGGTGAATACCGCACGGTATTCTCATACACGACAATAATCCCCAGTGATAAAACTCGACATTATCCAGTGACGCAAAAATATGCGACACTGGGGTATAGACGGAGCGCTGCAGTATTTCGCATATGGGATCCCTGTCAATTCAGACCGACTCGACAAAATCTTGTGGAAAAAAGAAGCGTTTCCAGATATACTGGAAAAATTCAAGAACATGAATATCTGTAACGGGCTAGGTGATCTCGATAAGCAGCTCATACTAACAAACACGCGTCTGAAAACTGTCTTATGCTATTGTATATTACATAAGACTACGAATGAGACAAAACGCTTATCAAGAAAATCAGAAGGTGGAAAAACACTTCGTTGTAAAAAAATTGTCAAAATTGACGAATGCCTAATTTTTCTAAACATTGTAAAAATAAAATGCGACGTGGTATAGATGATTTCATCATTTTGTTATTTACCCATAGTTCGAAACCTTTACCAACGACCAAAAAACCGATAAATAATAAAATTATTTATTTAAAAATTAATTAGAATTTTTATTTGAGAGAAAAAAATAATGACACAAAAACAATACAATGTGTATAAATAATTAATACATAACCAGAAACCTATGCAAATGCAAAAAAGCCCACTTTTCGGGGATCGAACTCGGCTCCTTGAAAACGGTAGCTCAGCGCCCTATCCGTGCGACCACGATTATCATTGCATGAATAAAACAGTTTTCTAATATTTAAGTTATAGCCACGCTTGGGGTTTAATTAGATTTGGCGGCTTGTTGGGTTGGTTCACCACTCAATTTTATTCATTATAATTAGCTATATTGGTAGATATACCACCAATATATATAAATACTGCAGAACCAATAATTGAAATGAGGTGTTACGGAGACAGGCAGATGTACGACCGCAGATGTAAGACCGTGCCCATGGTCTTACATACAGGTCTGGAAACTCCGGCAGATGGGGGGTCGCTTACTAACGAAATTTTTTTAATGCACTGGCCGCTAGGAACCCTGCAATCTTAAAAGAGTTGGCGGCGAAGTGCGGTACGGGGGCAGACGGAGGTATTGAAAAAAGACAGAGCTAATCGCCGCAATACTCTGCATCTGCCTGTGTCCGTAACACCTCATTTCAATTATTGGTTCTGCAGTGTATATATACATATATATATATACGAGGGTGGGGTGAAAAGTTTCCGGCCTGACCAAGAGATGGTGCCACTAGGTCTAGTTTTGCGTTTGAGAGCACATTGCGCGAGACGCTTCCGTTGTTTTCGTAAAAATGGAAAAATTGGAAAAACGTGCTGTCATCAAATACTTCCATTTGAAAGGTTTTACACCAAAACAAATAAAAGAAGAGATGGATTCAGCACTAGGAGACTCCTCCCCATCATATTCAACTATTAAGCAGTGGGTTTCTGAATTTAAAATGGGTCGTGTGAGCACCTCTGACGAGCCTCGCTCAGGACGGCCAGTTGAAGTCACAACTTCAGAGATGATTGAAAATATCCATAAAATAGTGTTGGAAGACCACAGGTTGAAAGTGGATGAGATAGTTGAGACCTGTAGGATGTCAGCTGAACGTGTGTGAAATATTTTGCACAACCATTTGAACATGGAAAAGCTGTGTGCAAGGTGGGTGCCGCGTTTGCTAACGCTCGACCAAAAACTGCGTCGAAAAACCATTTCTACCGACAATTTGGCGCTGTATAGGCGTAATCCAAACGAATTTTTGCGTCGATTCAAAACTGTTGATGAGACATGGGTTCACCACTACACTCCTGAAAATAAAGAACAGTCAAAACAGTGGGTTGGAAAAGGGGAACCAACCTCAAAGAAGGCAAAAACAATTTTATCGGCAAACAAGGTTATGGCTACTGTTTTTTGGGATGCGAGAGGAATTATATACATGGATTACCTTGAAAAGGTTAAGACTATCACTGATCAATAATACGCAGAGTTATTGCAACGTTTGAAGCACGAGGTGCAAATTAAACGACCTCATTTGGCGAAGAAAAAAGTTTGGTTTCATCACGATAACGCACCAGCGCATTCGTCGACTGTTGCCAAGTCCAAAATCCACGAATTGAAGTTTGAATTGATGCCGCATCCTCCCTACTCTCCAGACTTAGCCCCCAGCGACTATTACCTGTTTCCTAACCTCAAAAAATGGCTTGGCGGAAAAAGATTTAAAAGCAACGAAGAAGTTATCGAAGCCGTAAATTAGTATTTTGAGGAGCTTGACGAATCTACGTTTAAAACTGGTATAACTAAATTAGAACACCGTTATGAGAAATGTATCAGTGTTGATGGAGATTATGTTGAAAAATAAAGCAAAAAAAATGTTTAAACATCGTTTTTCTTGGTCAGGCCGGAAACTTTTCACCCCACCCTCGTATATATATTAGACTGATTCAAAAAAAAAAAAAATTTTTTTTTACTTCGGGATTCTCGTGCTATTGTTGGGCACTAATAAAAGAAAATTTCTCTAAAAAGATGGGCGCGGTCACTCAATTTTTAGAGGTGGCTATCTCGACTTTTTTGTATTTGAATTTTTTTTAACGAACGTATTGCATTTAAGCATAGTCACGGCTTCGGGTTCCGGATAAAAATCACATCCAGCAGCTATTTCGTAACAAAAGTAAACTCTAACAATTTGAAAAGATTGCAATATTCACAATTTAAATCCAGGTAGATCAATAATGGCGTCTATACTACTCTCTTTATTCATGTAGATTTATTTATACGCATTAACATTTCGCACTTTTTACGAAAAATTAAATTATAAGCTTTTATTCATAAATCGTATATTTACATTTTGAAAATGCTACACTTATATTATCTTCAAACTCATTTATATTTCTTCCCAACCACTGTCCATAAAATCGCGCATACCACTGCGCAAGTCACTGCGCATCCGTGGCGCCATTTTGTATTGGCGCAGCGCATTTGTAAGTGGTGTTGTTTTTTTTTTCAATGTGGCTCAAGTAAAGACAATTTTAAACAATGGCTCGGAAAAACGAAGACAACATAATTTGGCTAATCGGCAAGGAAATTCCGAAAATAAGTACCTGTCATTTACCGTCAAATCGGAAAGTTTTCAGTTTGTTCTTTTACAAACATAAGAGAGAACAACTGACCATACGTCGAAGTGCACACGAAACAATGAAAGAAGTTTTCGAACAATGGAAATGTGCTGAAATTCCAACGCGTAGATTGAATAACGCAATCGTGAAATTAATAAAACTCCATCTAGTCTGGAAAAAACTTTTAAAAAATGGGGTTAAAAATAATTTGCCCTCACAAATATTGAAGGAGCGTAAATTTAAGAGAGATTTGGACAAACTGTTCAACGTTGCACATTTTCGTTCTGCCCAAAATGTTAACGAACTTGAGCGGTTATTTTTGCTATCACACGTTTCGATTATTTCTCCATTGTGACGGCAACTTCTTTTAAACCCGATTTTTTAAAAGTTTTTTCCAGACTAGATGGAGTTTTATTAATTTCAAGATTGCGTTATTCAATCGACGTGTTGGAATTTCAGCACATTTCCATTGTTCGAAAACTTCATTCATCGTTTCGTGTGCACTTCGACGTATGGTCAGTTTTTCTCTGTTATGTTTGTAAAAGAACAAACTCAAAACTTTCCGATTTGACGGTAAATGACAGGTACTTATTTTCGGAATTTCCTTGCCGATTAGCCAAATTGTCTTGTCTTCATTTTTCCGAGCCATTGTTTAAAATTGTCTTTGAGTCACATTGAAAAAAGCAACACCACGATGCGCGATGTTATGCACAGTGGCTGGGAAGAAATATAAATGAGTTTGAAGATAATATAAGTGTAGCATTTTGAAAATGTAAATACATGATTTATGAATAAAAGCTTATAATTTAATTTTTCGTAAAAAGTGCGAAATGTTAATGCGTATAAATAAATGTAAATGAATAAAGAGAGTAGTATAGACGCCATTATTGATCTACCTGGATTTGAATTGTGAATATTGCAATCTTTTCAAATTGTTAGAGTTTATTTTTGTTACGAAATAGCTGCTGGATGTGATTTTTATCCGTAACCCGAAGCCGTGACTATGCTTAAATGCAATACGTTTGTTAAAAAAATTCAAATACAAAAAAGTCGAGATAGCCACCTCTAAAAATTGAGTGACCGCGCCCATCTTTTTAGAGAAATTTTCTTTTATTAGTGCCCAACAAAAGCACGAGAATCCCGAAGGAAATTTTTTTTTTTTTTTTCAAAATCAGTCTAATATATATATATATATATATATATATATATATATATATATATATATATATATATATATATATATATATATTGAAACGTTTCGTGTTTTCACGAAAGCTAATTTTTCGTTTCTCGAACCGGCATTTCCGCGAGCATTCGGGAAATGGATTTTAAGGGGCGAGTCTTCGCTGTTGGATGATGCGGGGTTCCCGTAGCCTCCCTGAAGAGCGATGTACCAGAGATATGCCGGGAATGATGAGAAGGATATTAAGGTGTTTTGGAAGATGCCTGAGTAATTCGAGGGTCTCAAAGACGCCTATCTCAATCCGTCATCATTGGCATTTGATATTGTAAATTGTCATATTTGTTAGTCCGGGTAGAAATGAGACAATTATTGGGAGTTAGATTTGTAGTTGTTGATATGTTAGTCGGTTAGCGAGTGTGTTTACAGAGGTCTCGAACGGGCGGCGAGTAGCGCCGTCTCCGTATTACGGACAAGGATGGGAACGTTGAGCCGTTGTCGCGAAGACTCTCTCTCTCTCTATCTCTCTCTCTCTCTCTCTCTCTCTCTCTCTCTCTCTCTCTCTCTCTCTCTCTCTCTCTCTCTCTCCCTTTCTCTCTCTCTCACACGCTCTCCATCTCGCTCGCGCTCGTACAGCTCACGAGCGACGTCGTACACTCGTACCGCAGGTTTCGCACTCGCTTCTGGAACGAGAATACGTTTTCTCGTTGATTTGACTATGTGAGGGTTATCCAGGGAGGCCAGAGTGGGAGGAGTCCGATCTCTTATGGAGAGACTTGAAAAAAGTGGCTACAAAAATGTGGTCAAAAAGAGATGGCGCCACTATTACTAAGACATCGAGAAGTGAGCTGCGTGTGACAGAGACGGAACAAGTAAATAATGAGAAGTGAGGTGTGCAAAAGGCAGCATGATACTTGAGAAGTAGGCTGCGTGCGAGAGAGATGCAAAATGATATATAGCCAGACGCGCGCAAAAGTTGCCCTCTCTAGCCTCTTACGCGCCCATCACACAATGATAGTAGCGCGCACGGTCTTACATACAGGTCTTGCAACGAACGTGGTGGGGGTGGTACGCTTAATGTCGGCAATAAGCTTTGGCTTATAGCCACAAGGGCGGCGCTGCGAACTTGTCATAGCGGCTAGACAAGTAAATAGACATGTAAATGTAGGAACATTTCCAACAAAAAAATACTGAAAAGCGAAAATAAATATACGCTTTACGTATGTTGCACTGTATAGGATTATATTGTTGAAGAATATTTTTTTTTTAATTGAACTGCAGTTTTCTTGATCCTAAAGCATCATCGACTCAAGCAGCCCTGATAAGTATATATCATTCTTTGTTTTCCTTATATGACAAGAGGTACATTTAGCTGAATTGGTCAACGCTGGATTCGAGTGGTGAAGGTAGTACGCTCAAAACCCACGTTCAAAAGTTTATTTTCTTTATCGTGGGTATGAATTTTTTTAAGAATAAATATGTTATTAATTAATAAATCAAATTATTGTCATAATTTTAATTAATTTTTGAAAAATATATTTGCGGACACCATCAATTTTTTATTCCCGAGTATGTCTCAATTCTGTTTGAATCAATGAATCAATGAATCAATTGAATCAATGAATGAATACAATGAATGTATGAATCAATTTTGTTTAGTCAAATTATTTTCAGCATTTATATTCAATTAATTTTTGTAAAGTAATTGCAGGCGTGAATGCATTTTTTTTACTAGAAAATGAAATAGTATGTGAACAATTTTTATCAATTATCAAATAAAATTTCACAGTGGCTAATACTTTTGTTATTTCTCATAATCGTCTCATTTAATTATTATTAATGTGATTTGGTATCATTTTCAAATTATTTGTAAACTTTTGTCAGTTATCTGAATATTATAGACATTTTTCTATAACGTACCTCTTTCGATGATTCCACTTTTGAAGGCTGTAAGTATGGCATTTCGACGGTCCAACTAAGACATTTTTTTTTTTTTTTTTTTTTTTTTTTTTCTCGAATAGTCAATGCTGAAAAAGGGAAGAGAAAGGCAAAATGTACACTGTTTAGATCAATAACTTTTTTCTTTTTATTATTTATTCATACTTAGTTATATTGCCAACCGGTTACTCTTTTTATTGATTCGTCAACTTGGACAGTTTTTTTTACAACGAATGTTTTCCTAAGTTTCAAATTTTCTTGGTGAGCATTTTGTCTAATTCGTAGTCGAATGTAATAAACAATCGAATACGATAATATATCCGAGGCGTGTGAGGAGCAAGGAAATGTAAACTTATATGAGGTGAAAACTTCGTCAAGAGTACAGTCGAAAACATCGGCCCGTGACGCATTTTTAGCGAAACAAGCCTCTACGTGAGAAATTAAATGGAAAAAATGCCAATTAGCATGGATCAATCCCCCTCTCGATTTCAGGTCGACCAATTGCGACACTGAAGACGTTGTCGAAGAATCAGATCTAATCGCTTTCTGGCATATCATGCAGTTCTTGTACATTTTCAACACCTGCTTGCACAGGTAACCTGTAGAATTCATAGAAATATGTTAAAAAAAGCACATTAAAAGATAAAGTAGCATCCCAACGAGACCAACGGCTGTTTAACAATATCTACAAGTAGAAATAATGCATGCAATTTCGGTTCATATCAAAGCGATACGAGAAGCAAAGTTAGTATACTACAGATACCTACAGAGGGTTAATAGCCTTTTTACGGATTAAATCTTAAAATAAAAAACCTGTCACGTAGTAAATAATGCAGTCGAGAATAGGGGACAAGGAATAATCATGGTCGGGATTATATTCGATCACGTCGTCTGCCTCCCAATCGTCGTGTTCCAAAATTTTGTCCAACTTTGCTTGAATTTCTCGCCGATACTGTAAACTCTTTGCCTCGGACTTTTCGCTATAGACTTCCCTCAGGGCTTGCAACGATACTAAAAGCTGAGGCGAATGCCTTTCCGACACCGTGCAGTTTCCAAACTTTGGAGGTTTTAAAATACTATATACGCATAACAGCTTATATAATTGTAAGAATGTTGGGGCATTCGGGTGATCGTTGCAACCAGCGGCTTGGCGAATGGTACCGAAAAATTTCTGCAAATATTGCAGATATGTTAGTTTATTAATCGCAGGCAATTCCTTAAAAAAGTGATTTCAAAAGAAATTTACCTCCAAGTTATCTTGGTTAACTTTTCCTGCGAGAAGGTATTGGAAATCGAATTTCTCGACGAGGTAGCAGCACATATCCATCGTTGATGTGAGAGACATCCGCAAGCCGCTCGATGTTTCGGTTGTTAAATACTCTTCAAGAGATATCTCGCCTCTTCGTACAGCCATTTCCCATTCGTTCAGCCAACGGAGGAAATCTTGCAAAATCTGAAAGTAAAGTGCGGGTAATTAGAAATGAAGACGAACTTAGCCAATGGCGGTGACATCTATTAAATAAAGACATAATGTATACCTTGAAATCGTCATTCCCAGGGGTGAGTCCTTGGTTGGGAGTTTTACGGTTTAACGCTTCGAACATGTCGTTCATGCGTTTGCAGAATTTCATTGTTTCTTCGCATCCTTTGAATGGACCTTCGGAGTTGTGAGAAAAGTAGAAACGTAGCCCTTGTGCAACCGAATTACTGAACACCTATAACAGTTGAATACAAGAAAGAAACATTATTTCCGAATTGGACAATAAATTTATACGAAATTACATAATGACTGTGAAAGAAATGTACTTGTGTTGCAAGTCGAACGCGCATTTTCAAAGTGTTGTCCAACACAATGTGCCGTTGCGTTAACTTTGGACAAACTCTCCCATTGCCAGCATGTTGAGTATCAAGGTTGAATAAAGTACTAATGTAGTCCCAGCGTATGTGATCGTTCGACGGATTTATCTACAAAATCAAAAATATAACCATTTTTATAGCAATATGTGACATTAGTGTGACTTGTAGACGACTTATTGGTTCCCAAACGTGTAGTTAGGATCATATAATTTAGGCGAGCCTTTCGAAATCTTTTAACGTGGAGTCATCAAATGTCCTCAATTCAATATAATTTCAATTTTTTGTAACCTTACCCTCAGTTTTTTTTTATTGTAAAGTCTGTTCCGAATATTTTTCATAACGTGCGGCATATCAGAAAAGACGAAGACTTTCCGGTCCTCATGAATAGGGTGCGTGAACGTTGACGTTTGTGGCTGCGCCGTCAGCGATGACTCCGTGAATTTTCGCTCCGGCTTCTTCCAAATATGCAATAGCTTTTATAAGCAGCTTCGCAAGTTCATCACCCTTGACAGGATTTTTAGACGCAAATACTGCGATTGGCTGTGTATAAGAATCTGCGAGAGGCTGGAACATGATGACGAGCCCGTGTGTTGCTTGATCTTCGATGTCAGTGGATTGCGGGCCGTCGTCCCCAAAGTCAGTCAACCCAACGTAAGTCAAGTTTCTTGAACACACGGTCACGGATTTTCTTAAGTTAATTTCATCCATCAAAATTACTCCGTGTCGCTGCAAAGGCGTTTTTTTCGCGAGATGTTTTTTGAGCAATGTAGCGAACTTTTTGTCGAAGCCGCATTTCATGTCAATCAATGAAAAATAATGGCGGATCGTCCGAGAACAAGGAAGTGGAAGAATATTATTCTTCCGAAGGAATTCATAGAAACTCGGCGATTTTATGTTCATAAGTAGACACAGCATGATCCATTGTTCCCCGTACCGCCGACTCTTGCTGTCTTTCTTTCCTGCAGCGGCAATTATTTCTTTAATTGCGGTTTGTTGAGCTTCTGGGATTTCCAATTCCATACATCTGTCGGCTAATGTTTTGCTACAAATCGAAGTTATTTCGTTTGCTTTATCTTGTAAGCATTTCTGTAATAAGCGGAGACGTTTTTGACTTCTGTTGTTCAATCGCTTTATACGGGCATTTTTTTGCGTAGTGCGATCAATTTCCTTTGATCGATAGGGTTGGAAGAACGAGAAACACGCTTCAACGACGTTTCCGTTTTTGATCTTGCGTCTCGCTTTAGCGTTGCGTCTCTACATTTAATGCAGTTAATACATCTTTTCGATTTTGAGATCAGTGTGCAGTTATTATTTCGCCACATATCGACGGCATCTTTAAAAGCACTATTTGGCGGCAGATGATGATCGTTGATGGGACCAAGACCATTGCATAGGCTCATATTTTTAAACCTCTCCAAAGCGTGCGGTAGTGCACCAAGATCATCTAGGACTTGGGGAAGATTACACCCATGTGCATTAACGATACGCCCATACACATAATAAAAAAGCTCTTTGGTAGCCGTAAGCTTGACAAATCGTTGCGTGAGCAGTAGATTATGACCGTTCTCCACTTTGCTCACAGCGTATGAGAAGAGAAAACTCCCGCCGTCTGCGTTCAATTCTCCGCAAGTCCACGGCTTCGGTATCGAGATCGATTGCTTTGTTCCTTCGGTGGTGCCTATACAACCAGAAATAAATGGTAATTCTAGAAAATATTTCAAATTCAACGCCTTCCCTGATGGAAATTCGCTTATTGGAATTCGACAAATAATGTTGAAATCTGTTAAAAAATGTCAGAAACTGTGAAAATGAATAGATTCTAACACAATTTGATGGAATCGTACATATTTTGATAGATTCTGTCGGAAATGATCAATGAAAATCGGACAGAACCTCACGTATTATGTTAACTTTACGGAATGTCATAAAATCACAGAATTCGATACTTTCTGTCATCTTTTTGTCAGAAAATGTCATCTTTTAACAAAAAATGATAAAATTAATTTTCCATTTTTTGACATATTGTTGCATCGAAAAGAATGACAGAAAATGACAAAAAATGATAGAAAACGATAATTTTTATCATAATTTGTTGTCACATTTTTGTTGAATTCTGACAGATTTCAGTTGTCATTAAATTACAGAATTTGATACTTTCTGTCATCTTTATGTCGGAAAATGTCATCTTTTAACAAAAAATGATAAATCAGTTTTCCATTTTTTGACATATTGTTGCATCGAAAAAAATGATAGAAAATGTCAAAAAATGATAGAAAACGATAATTTTTATCACAATTTGTTGTCACATTTTTGTTGAATTCTGACAGATTTCAGTTGTCATTAAATTACAGAATTTGATACTTTTTGCCATCTTTATGTCGGAAAATGTCATCTTTTAACAAAAAATGATAAATCAGTTTTCCATTTTTTGACATATTGTTGCATCGAAAAAAATGACAGAAAATGTCAAAAAATGATAGAAAACGATAATTTTTATCATAATTTGTTGTCACATTTTTGTTGAATTCTGACAGATTTCAGCTGTCATTAAATCACAGAATTTGATACTTTATGTCATCATTGTGTCGGAAAATGTCATCTTTTAACAAAAAATGATAAATCAGTTTTCCATTTTTTGACATATTGTTGCATGGAAAAAAATGACAAAAAATGCAAGATAACGATAATTTTTATCATAATTTGTTGTTACATTTTTCGTGAATTCTGACAGAAACAATATTCAACCGTACTAATTATATTTTTATCTATGTATTTTATGTGCGTCTCTGTATGTTGAATATTTTTTAAGATCTCAACAGTTGCCAAATATGTGTCACCAAATAAAAGTATTATTGAATATAAAGTCCCAAATTTCTTTCTTTCAGCATTTCCATTAAAATTTAGAAAATTATATGTAAATTCCATCAAATATTGACGAATTCTGACAATTTATTATCAGAATCGATAATTAAATGTCAAAATTCATCAGAATATATCATATATTTATAATGCAAAATGTCAAAAGTTAACAAGTTCGGTCATTATATGACAAAAAATAAAAAAGAATGATATAATTTGACAGATTCGGTCATAATATTTCATGAATGTTAAAGAATTCCATTTCATTCCATTAAATAATGACATTTAATGACGAAAATCTCACAAAAAATAAGAAAGAATGTTATAATTTGACATATTCGGTCATAGTATTTTATAAATGTTGAAGAATTCCATTATATTCCATAAAAAAATGCCATTTAATGACGAAAATCTCACAAAAAATAATAAAGAATGATATAATTCGACAGATTCGGTCATAATATTTCATGAATGTAGAAAGAATTCCATTTTATTCCATCAAAAAATGACATTAAATGAAGAAAATCTCACGTAAAATGGAAAACTCTTACGACATTATATGACATATTATGTAAGATTCTGGCAGAAATTACTGAATTATAACATTACTTTTCTGATAAAATATGACAGATTCTGTAAAGCATGTTCCAATTTCCGGTCAGAAATCATGAACTTCTCACAGAAAATGTCAAATCTCGAAATAATATGACAGATTCTGTCGTATAAATGACATATTCTGACATTATTTCTCATTTAAAGCTGACGGAATATTATCAAATCTGACATTTTTTGTTAAAATCTGACGAATTCCAATAAGCGGATTTCCATCAGGGTTCTAAAATTATTTTCATAAAACATATTGCAGTGCACTCAATATTCAAACTTAATTGATATTTCATACATTTATTCATTTTACTGTTCAGATAACCGAAGATACTTACAGCTAAAGGCAGCTTCTGAAAGGTGGAAGCGACATGGCTCTTGCATCGATTCATTCGACTCAATGATGGGAGCTTCCGACGGCAACATTTCGTTGGCTTTAAGATCTGAGCAATTGAATCGAATTTTTATACATATAAATATTTTAAAGAATTTGAATGTATTGAAAACGTCAATTATATTATTGCAGGTGCACGTTCATTTTATACATTTTTTGTTTGATGATTTCATGAAATGTCATGGTTGGAGAATCATATAGTCATATAGTCAATAAATTATTAAATATTTATAGTGATTCATTGTCCAATTTTTTGTTCCAAAGTCACCGCACAAATATGCATCTAGAAAAAAAAAGAGAAAAAAATAGCGAACGACGAAGAGAGCAAAATATAAGTTTTTACATTTTTAATATTACATATTTATTATATCTCGTGTTTAATTTTTATCCCAGAGTTCATCATAAAAGAATAGAGCCAAATGAAGGATAGGAAGAGAAAAAATATGTGAAATTCTTGTCATTGCGGCAAGGAATTTTCTTGAAATATTATTAGGGTGAATATATATGAAATGTGTCAATAAAATTCTTATACGATGGATAATGCAATGGATTTTTTCACAGGTTAAAATATAGCACGACTGAGGGAGAATATTGTGCACTAAATTGTCCATCAGTATTCTGTGCCGTCGACTATTTTTAATGACTTTCCCATAAAATTATGTCTGCCATTTAATAATAATGATAAAATAAGTAGAAAAAAAATATTCTTTATTCTACACTTTAATAACTTGTCATATTCCCCAAAATAAATGCTCAATTTAAATGCTCTTTCAATATCCTTGATTCCTTAATCAGATTTTGTAAAAAGTGGTACAATAAATGACAATAAAGTTTTTCTGCTATTCGACCAATGTCTACGCATTCTTTCCAGTTTTGTGCCGTTGAATTTTGTACCATCAAAACATCAATAACTTAACAGTCTAAATAATATGGAGCTTTAGTGAATAAAATATATATACCTTGTGTCAAAGATGTCTCAATACGGTCATTGGAAGCGTCTGGTGCTCAATAACTCCGTCGAGCGTCATCCATGCTCAATAACTCCGTCGAGGTAAAAGAACAATCCATCGATGAATCATTGTTGAATACTTCATGAACCGCAGATGTATACATTGGAACCTCCTTCGATTCCAATGTCGAAGAAACAAAAGCCGCATCTTTTGGTGCATATTCTACTTCGATCGTTGAAGGCTCGCTTGTAGAAAAATAACAGTGTTCGGTTTTCACATGTTCTTCGATGGAAGACTCGGCAACCATAGTGGAGTTCACTTGATTTAAATCTTCAAATTCAGAAGGCACTGCCATTGGATCGAGTCGAGGACGGGAATAAGGTACCTTGAATTGAATTCAACGTCATTATGACATTCTTAACAACACGGTACATAAAATCACGAAATCATTTCAGCCTTGATAAAGTGATAAATAAAAAAAGATAAAATCAACTTACCTCTGCGATAACTCGACCGTTTAAGGCATGTTTTACCCACTTTCTTAGAATGTATCGTTGGAGAAAATGTTTCTCACACATGAATTGCGAAGGCGTGAGCTGAGAAATTTCTGGAATTGCAGTGATCCATTTTTGACGACGTTCGATATTCGACGGAACCCGAAACACCGAACGTTTTTCCTTTACTAACTGACGTCCAGTATCACACGTTGGAACAGCACACGAATTAGTCGTCATTATTATGTACAAATCCGCACGATATCACGATTTTTAATGACGGTTATGTAAAACTTTATAGTAGCCGATTAAGTGAGGTTGTGTTGCCACATGCGTCTTCCGCTGTTTCGGCTATGATTAGATTGAAGCGATGCGAGCGGCGGTCAAGGAAATTAACGAGCCGACAGTAAGACGACCGCCCCCACCACCAATATTTGATTCAGTTGCAAGACCTGTATGTAAGACCGTGGTAGCGCGTGTCCGTGAGCGATCACGCTCGGACATCTTCGGAAAGAGCCGAGCGCGTCGAAGTTTCCCGACCGCGCCTTCGGCAGCTACACCCATACATGGAAGCTGAGCACGTTCATGTGCGACCAAGCCGAACGGAAGGCTTCGAGAGAAAAAGCCATGGAGGCTAGAGTGGAGGAGTCCGATCTCTTATGGAGAGACTTGAAAAAAGTGGCTACAAAAAGTGGACTAACCGGGATGGCGCCACTATCGCTAAAACCTCGAGACACGAGCTGGGTGTGACAGAGACGGAACAAGTAAATAATGAGAAGTGAGCTGTGCATGAGGCAGAATGAAACTTGAGAAGTAGGCTGCGTGCGAGAGAGATGTAAAATGATATATACCAGAGAGAATTCCAGCCTCTATGGAAAAAGCAACTTTTTTATGAGTGTTGTACGATTTCCTTCTTTTGCCAGTAAGGATTATGTAAAATATTCAGAGGGGATAGGTACAACAGAACTCTATGAGGTAATGTAAAATTTATGTTAATTCTAATTATTACAGGCTAACCAAGGGTAGTAGTTGGTAATGTTACAAAAGCCATACATACACACACGCGCGCGCGCGTTTGTGTATGTTAACAGTAAAGAGTAATTACAACTAAAGACGTTACCACAATTACAAAGATCACGCTAATTCACTTATTTTCTTCTCCCGTGTCGTCCGGAACTCCGTTTTGTACCTGACTATTCCGTATCTGTATATCTGTTTTTTCGTTTCCGTTTTGACGTACGGGATATCGTTTATCTCCGTTACACATCTCGATCTCAACATTGTTATTTGATCTGATTAATTCTTTTCCGTTTTAGTACAGTTTCACAGAGACTACAGTTGAAAAACGGACTCGATGAAATCATCTTTTCAGCTCATACTAATTTTTTGTTTTGCTTAGTCATTCGCTTTACCCTCGCACAGCTTTTTTGTATCATTTCGCTCCTATCAAACGTCAATCTTGTATAATGCTTTCAAACGTGAATCTTGTATGTGCTTACAACAACGAAAAAAAATTTTCTTTTTTTCTGTTCGTATCCGTCCCAAGCCAAATGCGTGTACAGGACTCTGGCTGCGAGACCATGATGGATGATGGATCCCCGTCGAGCACCGTTCAAGAAACCTTTGTCGTCCTGAGCATCCATACATTTTCGACATGGATGGTGTGCATGCGTCATAAAGCTCGCACATTGAGAAGACTCAGTGACTTCAAGAGCAAGGGCGATTGTTACTATCCAGGTGAAGCAGTGGCATAGCGGCTGACAAAGGCTTCGTTTTGGAAAAACGAAAAAAGGAAAAGCGAAAGAAAGACATAAATTCGCATTTATTTAATATATTACAAGACATTATTTTGTTAAACATGTAAATGACTATACATTACGTTGACGATGACGCGTTACCGCTGACGATCAAACTTTTTCGTTTTCACACATCTTTCTTCCTCTTTGCCCGAACGCCGTCCCCTTGGTCTTTCAACTTCTCTGTTTTTTCGTCTTCGTTTTGATCGAAGATGATTACTCTACCGGAGTAGCAATAGGCAGTGATAGTGGTGTTACTTTTTCTTCGATGATCAACTTGTGACATTCTCCGACGTCAAATGATAATCGATTTATTGGAAATGTACGCAAAGTTGATCTGACCAGTTTCGTTCCGCATCAATGGACCGAGCAACCGCGTCTCCTATTCTTTTATTCCCAACAAATTAAACTGTTCCTTTTTTTTCAACGATGAAAACCAAAATAGATCGAGAGGTTTCAATAATCACTAAATGGCTAAATGACTTTGTCCCGTATTGATGGATCCGTATTTATTTCCGTAACCTTACAACTAAATATCTATCCAGTCGCGTCTCACTGTGTAAACGTACTCTTCGTGTATGCGACCCGTGCGTAAGTGCGCTTTGTATAAAGTACTTACAAAAAAAACAATGTGTATGTAAGTCACGCTTGTTCGCAAACTAGAAAGAATGAGAGCACAATTACTTCTTTCCTGTTCGTATTGGTCGCAAGCCAAACGCGTGTCCATGACTCACAAACTATTTGCACATTTTCTCTCATCTTTTTTTTCGCTTTCGTTTCTGCTTTTATATGTGAGAAGGATTAAGGTAGTCCTATCGCCAGGATTCAATCCATAGGATTTTCATAATTTGTTTGAGCTTCGCTAAATATATTATCAATCATCTCTCTAAAATTTCAGAGTCGGTTATCGCCCTAATTACAGAGAAAAAAATAAAAATTGCGTGTTCTTGTGAAGGAATTGTGAGACGACATACAAAACCCCACTTTCCGGTCGCTGCAAAGGTGTATATAATAGTGGGAATCCGTCAGATTCTTAAAAATACAGTAGAACCTCGATTATCCGAACCAATTGGGACCGAGACTAGTTCGCATAATCAAAAGTTCGGATAATCGAAACGTGGGTTATTTGGGATCATAAACAACAACTTTTTACATAAAAACAGTACAGTACATGTCAAATTTTAATATATATGTATGTACTGTTTTTATGTACATACATATATCAGGTGTTAATATATATATATATATATATATATATATTAAACACCCGAAAAAAGTCGAATGCCTTTTTAAATATTTTTTAAATAAAATCGTCCATTTTTAATTGACGAACGGCTGTAACGCATTTTTGAAGGGCTAAGTCTCGCAGCCGTTTGAGAAGGAGAAGTTGCGTTGGGTTGCTCATTGTTGCTCACGGCAGTGGCAGCGAGCAACAATGTATCTTTCGCGCCAACGTTCGGATAATTGAGCGTTCGGTTAAACTAAGCCATCGTTCGGATAATTGAGGGTTCGGATGATCGAGGTTCGGATAATCGAGGTTCTACTGTAATCAGATTTACATACTTAGGGGGCGTACACAAATTACGTAACGCAAAATTTCCCAATTTTTGACCCCCTCCCTCCCTCACGTAACGGAACCGTAACGCTTTGCCAGAGCCCCCCCCTCCTATGTCGTTACGTAACTGGTGCTTTGTCGTCAATAATTGCGATTTTTTTCATAGACATAACTGATTATGAAAGGATCGGGTTTATGCTCATTTTATGAAGTATATATTCATCTAGTTTTATACCAATTTTGATGACAAAATCTTGAAATTTAACCGCGATATATGCCTTGGTTTGACGACGAAAAAAAAATCTTCCCATTGTCCCATCGATATCTTTATGAAAGGTTATCTGTAAATTAAAAGTCAACAGTTTATCGATATCTATACAAATGTAGCTATCGTTATGCGTAGCAGTTTTTTATTTTGGTTTTTTTTTACAAAATGCCGACAGTTTGGAATTTTTTTTCTATTTTCAAGGCCCTTTTTCTGTATTCTTTAAAAAAAGTAATTATCGGATGTTAAAAACGTGGATACGTACAGCCTTAGTCATTGCGATTACAAAAATGTTTTGTTAAGAATTTAAAATCGGTTGATAAGTTTTTTAACTATTCGCTCGGACAAAGTCGAAAAAACTAGTTTCGAAAAAAACGCGTTCAAAGTTTTCGTTCCGTGTTTCTTGATATCGTTACGTTTTTTTCTAGAATATTGACACTTACATTGAAGTATCGAGTCACGGGCGGTATGGCGGTTCTTCATCTTCATGACATAGTTCACAAAATAATAAGTGCCTGTACTTTATTTATTGTAGATGATGCCACACCTGTAGGGACTGAGGGCACCAACCGGTCGCGCTACCTGTTCTCACTAAAGTGATTATAACTCCGTCAATTTTCGGACTTGTGAATAAAAATGTTGGCAACATATTTTTCAATACATGTACTTTCAAGAATAATTTTTTTTTAATTGCTTCAAATTTTGCTTGGTGGCTGTGGAAAAGCTAGTGTGCAAGTTCTAGCACGGTGATTTCCCCCCTTAACTGACATTGCGTATAGAAAGGTGTGAGCTGCCCACGGTAAAATTGCCCTCGAAGTTTAAATTAAAAACTTAAACATACAGAAATTTTGCTATTTCTGGCAGTTTTACAATCGTGACGTAACGCAAACCTTGACCCCCCCTCCTCCCCCCTACGAACGTAGACCGTAACTTCCGGTATTGGATTAATTACCACTTGCTACGATAAAGAGACATGACAGCAAGGCAACAGCTGACTGTAGTCGTAACCTTATTTCACTCATTCGAATTTTCACACATTTCATTTTTAACCGACATACTTCGCCGACACAAATTTTCTACGCTTTTTACCAGTCATGGCCCTAATACAATGCTTTATATTTCCTAAACCTGACATTGTTTTGATAGATCGACGTTGAAAAGAATCGAGGTTAAACTCGTCTGGTTGAGTAAAAAGAGATGAAGATAGCACCAATGTTGCCAAATATCGATCCTAGAAATACTGCGCGAATCGTTAGAAAAACTATTTTTTATTTTTATAATGAAATGTGAACATTTATTAAACAGTTTACACATGGACAATTTTAGTTATAACAAATTATTTTTTTTTGCATATGTTAAAAATATCAATTGTACAAGT
The DNA here is from genome assembly GCA_964007375.1 of Ophion obscuratus. Classification (NCBI taxonomy): domain Eukaryota; kingdom Metazoa; phylum Arthropoda; class Insecta; order Hymenoptera; family Ichneumonidae; genus Ophion; species Ophion obscuratus. The sequence continues at coordinate 43,607,159 of OZ023315.1, read as the reverse complement.
CTCAAGTATGATCAGTGGTATGACTAGTGTGAAGCGATAGATTACCTTAAGGGCATGTACAAAGTCAACATAACATCACAAATTTTCCAACCCAATTTTCTTATAGATGGTTACATTTTTTAGGGAAAACAAAGCATTAGGCTCTGGAGAATTCCAAGACGCAGAGCTTGATGATTTCCTTTTGCCCTAAATATTCATATCTGAAGAATCTCTGTTCGCAAATTTCCGCTATCTCTCTCGCACTTATATGTCACGTGGTACATCTTCTTCTTCGCCTTAAAATCTCATCTCTCATCATACTAATCTAATTATCTAATTATACTGTACTAATCATTTTGCTACACGTGCCTCTATGTTTTTCGCCCTATTTTGCTTGAATTGTTTGTTCAGCTCGCGGTTGCATGACGGTGGGAGGCTACGAGGCAATATCCGACATGAGCTGGGCCAGCAGTGCCGGTTCCATTGGACCATGCGTCTGTCCCATGCGTTCTAACTCTTCCTCCTCTTCCCTCGAGGGTTCATATCCTCCGTTTCGAGTTTCTGGAAATTACGAGCACATTTTTATTGTAGAATATTGAGTGCGTGGTTTTTTACATGTATCCAGAAAATGCATCAAAATCACAATCATAAAAGTTATCGTCTTCGACGAGAAATTAACGTGACGATCCCTTTCGGAAAATTTATTGTACTAATTAGGCGTAAATTGGGGAGTTATAAATCGTATCCGATGCACCTTGAGAACCGTTCGAATATCGTACGAATTGAACATTATTTTAGGGATCGCTATGTGATAAATTGTTGACATAGAAAACGCGTGAAAATGAATTCATTCGTTGCATAAAAAAAAGGTGCCGTAATTACCGTGCAGTGCGAAACTGGACATCTACAGGTGATCTAAACCCAGATTAGTATCTCAGTTCCAACTTTGGCAGTTGAGTCCTTGTCTATTATTTATATATGATTTATATTATTTATGTCATTTTATTTATTTGATCTCGACTCTCGAAAAATATATACCTTAATTATACCGCAGCACAAGCTTAAATACATCCCCACACTCAAACAAACCCAAACATACGACATTAGGTAATCGAGATAGATTTATGCCAGATAGTACCAAATTGAAATTGACTTGCAAGTGATATAGGTTCATCAAAATAAATAAACGTGCAATTTAATTCTGTGTGTTACGTACGATTGAGAGTGGAACTCACCGTGAAGAACGTGAGATTGCTCATGATGTTCTGGCCAGCCTCTCCCGTGTGCAAAACGAGTTGAGCAGCTTAGGCTATGTCACCCTCAGCAACGGTGACGCAGTCTCACCTCGGCGGGACTTCCTCCAGGTAACACTTGGTGGCGAAGCGATACTTGGCGCCAGGAAGGTTCTTGTTGCTGGAAGCGCGCACAATAAAAATTAATTCTTTTTTTTTTCATGATGAATTCCGCAAAAAAAATCGGTGCAAACAAATTCGACTCTACAATCTCCTACGGACCCAAACTACCGATATTTCTCGGTCATAATTAAGGGGCTATACCAGTGTAACACTTTCAAAAAATCGATTTTTTTTTGCTTTTTTCGAGAGTTAATACTTTCAACAATATCATTATCATTTATATCAATATCATTTCATCTTGCAAAAATCGATAGTTAAATCTTTAAATGCGTTTTTCTCGAAATGAGATTGTTCAAATTTCCTGAAATTGTAACTGAAAGAGCTATTATCCGATTGACTTGAAATTTGAACTGAGTACTCTTGAATATATTTACTCTACAATGAGGTAGGATATTTTTGATTGGATGAAAATTGACGATTTGGCATTGAAAAAAACGACCATTTTGTAGGCAAAACAACAGACTTTTTTCATAACTACGCCATTTTGTTAAGTTTTGATATTTTTTCCTTTTTCGGTTTCAGCTACTCAATCGGTTGGAATAATGTCAGCAGTGGAGGTACTTTTTTTGACGCCTCCGAAGGCAGCGCAAGAGTTGCTTGGATCTCAATATTTTTCTATAAAAAAATTATGTAATATAAGTCAAATATAGCCAAAAATATTCCTAATTTTCCGAAACATTTAATCGGGTACTTTTAATTCAAAAAATTCCCGAAACTTACCCAAATTTTCAGCGTTCACACTCGTATAGCCCCTTAAGACGGAATGACGCACCGTTGCCGCCGGTATGGCAGAACGTGATTGTCAATATCCACGGATTTCCTAAACAGCTCTTTAGGATTTCGCACAATTTGCTCAGATGACATAAAATTGATAGACGAACGGCTGTGTGCTCGAAAAAAAATTTTAAATTGCGAAAAAAATGTGGACCGTCTTGCCATGCTGAACTTGCAATTAAAATTATGGAAAATAATCGTAGATTAAACGAAAAGCGGCTTTCCCTAAAATCAGAAAAAATCATGTTCCAATTGTAATGAACAATTGCATGAAAATATAAAGGAACTAGACAAAATGAATCGTGGATTTTTATACTCACGATCGTTGTGATACGATAAGATACCTCAAAGGGCCGCCGATGTTTTGAACAACGAAAACAAATTCGTATAACTAGTGACTACTCGGATTCACTCTTGGTGAATGATTGAAACCTTGGCTACTGCGTCACGCATAATTAATGCCTTGTTGACTGTTATTTCCAAACCATTGGAAGCTGTAAAAAATAGATTATACATGTCTATAATCATATTTCATTCAATATATTTTTTAAATATTTATATCTATAATTTCATACTTCATAAAAGATAATGCAACACATTTTTCTGTTTTTTCCGTAAGTCGAACAGAATTGTGGCAAGCAGACTGTAAATCGCATATATGTCTTTAAATTTATTTCAGGAAATCGTTGATACGAATACCAGAAGTCCAGAGTTGCGCTTATATAATGTTCAATCTATGTCTGCGGGTACAGCCCCGAAATTGGTCTAGTGGTTAGCGTGCTTGCCTCGGAAATTAAACCATTGGGAAGTCACGGGTTTGAATCACCGTCTCGTAGTTTCGGAGAGAAATAAAAATACAGGCGTGACATAGCTCCAGTTCTACACAGATGTCGCACACACGGAACGGTACGTGTGTGTGTCGGGTGTGTATGGCTGTAGCCTGTGAGCTAATTCTTGATGACACGGGACTAGCTCCGAGGTTGGAAAGCAAACTCGTGACTGGCTATTGGAATAGGTTTTCCGCAGTTTCCCTATACCCATGACAGAAAATGTCATGGTGGATGCGATACAGAGGGGGAAGTCGGCTGCGGCTGCAAGATGGGGATCGATTAGGGATGTGGATTAGAGAAAATGGTAGGAAATCCCTGTACATGGAAGCTACAAATTAGCAAAGCATCTGCTGTAGCAGATTCGCTTAGTAAAAGAAAGAAGGTAGGCATAATAATAGAGTTTTATTTGATGAATTACCTTGGGCACCTGAAATAGTCCGAGTTGTCGCATCCCACGCAGCTGCCTTTCCGATCTGACCGCAGCGCTTCCTGCCCTGCAGTCACCCACTGCACAAATTTTCACCATCCTCCTAGAAAATAAAAATGATTAATATTCTTCACAAAAATTGATAAAATAGGCAATATCATGATGATTTAAAATAAATGCACCGTTGCATATGAACATGACAAATGTGACAGCCACGCCGGCACACACACGTTCATGATGGATGAAACAGATTCAAGAAACTTATCGAAAATTATATTCTTCACGTTAGTAAAGATAAAACAGATATTTGTTCTCACCTCCGGATTGATAAAAAAGATTTTTCGTCGAAATCGTTCGATTAGACACTTTTTCGCAGTTAAAGCACTCGTTCTATCTAAATTCAATATGGACGCCGAACTTGCTGGGATACGTATTCGATCCTCTTCCATCTCTGTTACACGACATCGATACTCATCAGCTTCCGCTCGAGGTTTTAGAGATAGTGGCGCCATCTCGGTTAGTCCACTTTTTGTAGCCACTTTGAAATGCACAGATCGGCCTCCTCCCACTCTAGCCTCCATGGAAAAAGCAATCTGAGCACGACTCGCGCGTGACGTCACCCGACGGAACGCGCGAGGCTTTTAGATTATTTCAATGCTTATTGATTCTCTTGATTCTCTGCGCTATTGATGCTCTTGGTTCTTTGATCTTATTGATGCTCTTGATTTTCTGCGTTATCAATGTATACAAAAAAATGTATCGCGCACCCTGATCGCTCATTTTTTTAGTTTATACGTTAATTTAAATATAATAATAAATCCAAATTGCAACTTATTTATCTTCTAAAAATTGTTTACGCTTTACTCACCCCGTCCTTATGCCAAATAAATTATAATTCATAAAAGTAAGCGGAAATATATTTATATTCTTATTATTATATTAATTCTCATACTTTCATCAAGCGACAAAGCATTATCCCCAAAAACAAGCCAATCATTCATTCGGCCGCGAATCGTCAGTACCAGAAAGTGCATATTCTACAAGCGATGAGATTCTACAAGGTCCCGTTGGTAGCGTTCCTGGCTTCGGTCCGCAGGGGCGCGGGATTGTTCCCCGCGCTCAGTGCTTTTTTTTAAATTATTTTTACCATTAATTCTTATTTGATTAGTTATTTTTATTAGTTATCATTATTATTTTAATTAGTTATCTATTAGTGTCGAAAAATTTATCACGCACTCCGACCGCTTATTTTATTAGTTTGTACGTTAATTTTAATGTAATAATAAATCTAAATTACAAGTTATTTATCTTCTAAAAAATTCTTTGCGCTTTACTCACACCCGTCCCTATACCAAATAAATTGTAATTCATAAAAGTAAGCGGAAATATATTTATATTCGCATTATTATATTCATTCTCATATACTATCATCATCGGCCGCGGATCGTAACTTACGAGAATGAGTATAATTATAGTCGTATTTATAATACGACTATAAATATATGTCCGCTTACTTTTGTGAATTACAATTTATTTGGCATAGGGACGGGTGTGAGTAAAGGGCAAACAATTTTTTAAAATATAAATAAGTTGTAATTTAGATTTATTATTACATCTAAATTAACGTACAAACTAATCAAATAAGCGTTCGGAGTGCGCGATAAATTTTTCGACACTAAAAGATAACTAATAAAAATAACTAATCAAACAAGAATTAATAGTAATGGTAATTTTTAAGAGAGACAGAGAAATGGGGACGTGGAAGAGGAACTAGGAAGGGAGGAACTGAGAAGGGCGGTGGGACGGCTGAAAGAGGGAAAGGCAATGGGAGGCGACGAAATACCAAATGAAGCGTGGAAATGGGGAGGGGGAAAGGCGGTGGAATGGGCATGGGAGATATGTAGAAGGGTGTGGAGAGGGGAGGGTTGGCCGGAGGAATGGAAGGAGGGGGTAATAGTCCCAATAGTGAAAAAAGGGCAAGGGACCAGAGTAGAGGAGTATAGGGGGGTGACGTTGATGCCCTCGCTATACAAGGTGTATGCGGGAGTGTTGGCGAAAAGATTGGAAGAAGAAGCGGAAGCGATAGGGGCGGTGCCACAAAACCAGACGGGTTTTAGAAGAGGGATGGGAACGATGGACAACGTATACGTGCTAAATTATATCATAGGAAAGCAAGTGGGGAAAAGGAATGGAAAACTGGTAGCGATATTCATAGATCTGAGAGCGGCCTTCGATACGGTGGATAGGAAGGAGTTGTGTAAGGCGATGGAGGAGAGAGGGATAAGAAAGGGACTAAGAGAAAGGACAAAGGAGATATACGAAGAGACAAGAAGCAGAGTGAAAGCAGGGGGCGAGACAGGAGAAGCATTCTGGACGGAGAGAGGAGTTAGGCAGGGATGTCCGCTGAGCCCGCTGCTGTTCAACATGCTGACAGCGGATTTGGAGGAGGAGCTTAGAAAGGGGGAGTGGGGGGGAGTCAAGGTAGGAGAGAGTAAAATATACTCATTAGCGTACGCGGACGACGTAGTGGTAGTAGCGGAAAGAGAGGAAGAGATGGAGAATGTGATAAGGAGATTAGAGAAATACTTTGAAAGGAAAAGGCTGGAGGTGAATGTGGGAAAGACGAAGGTAATGAGGTTTAGGAAAGGAGGGGGGAGGTACAAGAAAAAAGAGTGGAAATGGAGGGGGGAAAGGTTGGAGGAAGTGAAGGAATTCAGATATCTCGGATACGTATTCAGGAGGAACGGGGGACAGGAAGCTCACATTAAGGATAGGGTGAAAAAGGCGGGTACGGTAATGAAGCAGGTATGGGGAATAGGGAAAAGGGAATTCGGCAAAGACGTGGGAAAGAGACTGTGGCTTTTCGACACGCTGGTCTGGACGGTGATGGGGTACGGGGCGGAGATTTGGGGGTGGGAGGAAAGAGCGGCAATGGAAGGGGTGCAGGACAGGTTTTTGAGATGGACACTGGGGATAGATTGGAGAACACCGGGGTACTTGGTGAGGGAAGAAACGAAGAGAGATAAAATAAGAACCAGGGCAGGGAGGAGGGCATGGAACTTTGAGGAAAAGCTGAGAAAGGGAGGGGGGAGTGAGTGTGCAAGGAGGTGCTGGGGAGAAATCAGGGAAAGAGAGGGGAGGAGGGTGCAGGGAAGAGCGAAATGGGAGAAAGGCAGGGAAGAGTTTAGGAGGGTAGGGGGGGAGCCGAAGAGGGGAGGCAGGAGCGAGAAAGTGTGGGGTACGAAAGGAAGGAGAAGGAGGACAGGGAGAGCCAGGAAAGGGAGAGGTGGGAAAAGATAAGAGAGTCGAGGTACAACCGCTGGTACAAGGAAGTGAGAACGAGAGAGGTCCCACAGTATTTGAAGGCAGGATGGGGAGAAGAGAGGTACAAGAGAATAGCGAGTTTCAGAATGGGAAATGAGATGAAGGAAGGCAGATACTGGGAGGCAGAGGAAGACAGGGAATGCAGGGTATGTGGGGAAGAGGTAGAATCGTGGGAACACGTGCTGGATAGGTGTGGAGGGGGGAGTGGAGAGGAAACGGGAATAGGGGAGAGGATAAGGGAGATACTGGACGAGGGGGGTAGAGGAGAGGCGTGGATGAAAGAGCTGCAGGAACGGAGAAGAAGGAGGAGAGGAGGAGAGGAAGAAGGGAATGAAAGAGGAATGGAGTGAAAGAGGGAAACGGGAGTCGGAGAGGCGGAGAGAGGAGAGAGAAGTAGATGTAAGAAAGGCACGGCGGAAAATGGCGGAAAAGAAAATAAGGCGGAACTGGGGGAGGCGGCGGAGAGAGGAAGCGTGGCGGAGTAGGGTTAAGTAGGTTAAGTAGGATAAGTAGGATAAGAGCGAGTACAAAGATGTAAAAGACGATTGTAAACGGGAGTCCTTTGGAACCCTACGGGGACACAAATAAAGAATACATACATAGTAATTTTTAAAAAAGCACTGAGCGCGGGGAACAATCCTGCCCCCCCCCCCCCCCCCCGCGGACCGAAGCCAGGAACGCTACCAACGGGACCATCCCATCGCTTGTAGAATATGCACTTTCTGGTACTGACGATTTGCGGCCGGATGGTTGATTGGCTTGTTTTTGGGGATAATGCTTTATCGCTTGATGAAAGTATGAGAATTAATATAATAATACGAATATAAATATATTTCCGCTTACTTTTATTGATTATAATTTATTTGGCATAAGGACGGGTGTGAGTAAAGCGTAAACAATTATTTAGAAGATAAATAAGTTGTAATTTAGATTCATAATTATATTTAAATTAACGTATAAACTAAAAAAATAAGCGATCAGGGTGCGCGATACATTGTTTTGTATACATTGATAACGCAGAGAATCAAGAGCTAAATTAGCATTGAAATCATCTAAAAGCCTCGCGCGTTCCGTCGGGTGACGTCACGCGCGAGTCGTGCTCAGATTGCTTTTTCCCTCGAAACCTTCGTTTCGGCTCGGCCGCACATGAACGAGCTCGGCGTCCATGTTTGGTGTAGCTGCCGAAGGCGCGGTCGGGAAACTCGGCGCCCTCGGCTCTTTCCGAAGATGTCCGCGCGTCGTTCGCTCACGGACACGCACTACTATGATTGTGTGATGGGCGCGTAAGAGACTAGAGAGGGGGTAACTTGTACGCGCGATCTCGCTGCAATGCTTGCTGGGATGCGTATTCGATCCTCTTCCATCCCTCTTACACGACATCGATACTCAGCTTCCTGCTCGAGGTCTTAGAGATAGTGGCGCCATCCCGATTTGACCACATTTTTGTAGCCACTTTGAAATGCACAGATCGGCCTCCTCCCACTCTAGCCTCCATGGGGTTATCGATCCGGTTTTATGGCGTCACTTCCGGCTGGCACTTGATGCAGAGTGCAACGTAGCGCACGGGTGCCACGCCGTGTCGCTCACGCGCTAGAGATGCTAGCGTTCGATAATACGCGAGCTCGAGGACGGGTTATCCTGCGACCCTCGAGTGCGTATAGCGGGGCCGTCCGAGAGGGACGGCTGACCTCCTTGGTGCCAGGCAAGGAGGACGAAAGACCAGAGAAGCTGGTCTAGAATATTCCCTGTTATGCAGCGAAGTGCGACAGGCACTTCTCGGACTGCACACTTCGAGTAATTTGCCGTGGGATATCGGGGATAGCGATCAATGGTCCTAAGGACTATTGATCGGATGTTGATTAAGATTCCCTATATAGCAATCACCACGCAGTCTCCGTTTCCGAGGTAGGACTTCCAGCGCAATGCTGGGGCTTCCCAAGGAAACAGAGCACCTTACCACTAGAATGGGACCAAGGCTCAAGCAGCAAGGCCTCCATCCTGCGATCCGAGGTTTCGGATGACGAGTTGACTCCACGTAGTATGTTGAGTAGTTTGCGAAGAGTGCCTCTCGTGGTCGTGCACGCCCTTAAGGGGTAAGGCCACTGTAACGGCCCAAAAAAAAAGGTTTTTTCACTAATTTTTTGCTCCCGAAATTGAAGGTATTTGAAAAAAAACTTTTAATGGTGTTATCGGGCATACATTAAACTTTATTATAAAATTTTTTTACAGTAAAAAAAAAACAAAATGGCGGTTCAACAGCTATCTTCCCGGGACATGTTTTGCTTCCAGGGCTCCGCGGCACGCCGCACCACTGGTGCACTTTTGAATCTAGAACAAAATAAAAACCATTAATCTAGAGGGCTATAGCTAGAGAATGTCGATCGGATTTTAAAAAGTATCAATTATTGTGGATTTGGCGTGCGTTTGAAAAAAAAAATTGATTTTTGACGAAAAAAACGGCAAGTTTTTTGTTAATAAAAAATCAATAAATAAAGTTGTTGAAAATTCCGATCGACATTCTCAAGATAATGTAAATGTTCACATCTGGTTAAAATTTCAAGTAAAAAAAATGAAAATTGTTCGAGTTATGCTGCGTGCCATTTTGAAAAACCATGTTTCGAGAAAAACGCGTTTAAAGTTTTGCGAATAGTTTTTTATTGGAAAAAATTTAAAAAATAAGACGCACAGGACCTTTTTTTTCTTATTCTAGAGGGTTTAAACTATTTTTTAAGCCAATAAAAAAAAATCGATTTTTCAAAAAATTTACAGTGGCCTTACCCCTTAAATAGCTTCACGCACGTCAGGAGAAATTCCATTTCTCTAGCGTATCTGGGGTGCTAGGTAGGGGATCACATTGCTGGGAGACACTCAGTTGGTGGGGCGACTGTTCTGGTGACTTTGGAGACATTCGCACACTGTAGACGTTTTAAGGGGAATGATCTTCCAGATTGTTTCTCGCCTCAATATCAGGCACACAGTAAGTATGAAGAGGCGTCGTGATGAATTTTGGGGCGCACTCTTATCTGATGGGAGTGATCACCGGGCGACACTCGCGAAATGTTAGACAGGGGGCGGGTACTGTCGCGAGTCCGCGGTTGTTCTGGCCCTCGCGATGGGCGGAGCTCCTTGCGAGGTGTCGCGAGCGCGCCCCGTGTGCTAGGTGCGAGCGTCCTGCCCTACCGGTGGGATGGCCAGTTGGTCCGACCACTGGCCACATGAAGAATAGAGGTAAGGAGCCCGAACGCGTATGCTAAAAGCACCCCAAACGTGGACCCTGAAAGTGACGAAAAGTTTTGGTTCGAAATTCAGCCACATCAAGCGCTAGTGCCGAGAGGGGAGGATGTGAAGTATGGCATCGGTGACGCTATGAAGTGAGCGTATATATGAACTGGAGAATTCTTGGTTATAATATTTATATATCATTCTTGGCTGTTCGTCTACGATGACAGAATTAATCGACGAACGAATAAATTTATTATTTTTTCCATCTGTCTTGCGTGCATAATAGTCCAGTCAAATTACTGAAACAAAAAAACATAAAATACCGCATTTTTGGGATTATGATGGATCGATAGGGGGGTGTATTCTGAGCTTAAATTTCAATTTGGGGGGTTCTACTAAGGTCAGCTCAAGGTCATTTCGATGAAAACGCGTTTAATTCGATATCTCGAGAACGGTTAGTGTTAGGCTAAAAATTGTAGAGACCTTTTCTCTTCTAAATTAAATTTCCTAACTTTTTTATCGGAAACTTTTTTTTTATCATCAATATTTTTCGATTTATTACTTCCGGAAGGCAAAAATTTTACTTTTTTTTCTCCATATTTTTCATTTTTCGCCATTTTCTCCCCAACCGTTCAATTTTATGAAATTTTACCGTTCATTAAAGTTGTAGATCCTTTAATTATGAACAACTTTTTCCGATAACTTTTTTTTCTAATACCAATATGTTCGGAGTTATATATTACTTTACCGAGCGAAATCCGCGCCAATGTCGCAATATCATCGACATCAGTGGGTATTCAGTACTTGAAAGAAATATTAAAGTATTCCATGATAATTTATTAGCCAACTTACCTGTATCAGAAGGTGAATCGATTAAACTATTTAAAAATTGTACTTCATTTAAATATTAAATATTGTAATCATTCAAATATCATTTAAATATTGTACTTCTTCAATTTGGGTATTTTTTATTCCATTCTATGGGATAATAATGTGAATAAGGATTACAAAAAGAAGTAAATGAATAATTGAAACTGTTTCACATATTTATTAATAAAAAAAAATAGGTCATGAAATTCGTAAAATTAAGCACCCGAGGTCGATGGAAGTGATTCGTTAATATTAAAGGCCCTGACGGTATCGGGGCATACATCGTCCTCGTCCATTGCGTCAAAAATATTATCGTCGACAACATTGGCCACATTAGAACAATAGTTCTCTTGGCAATTAGTGCAAATTACTGAGCAAAACAGGCCGGCCTTTCTACATCCGCACGCTTTGCCGCAGTTGGTTTTGGATTTGCACGCAATCGATCTGAGTAAATCTTCCGGAGCTGGTTTCAGTGACATTGGTGTCGGCTCCAATCCACGGGGGGTGCGACGCCAGCCCCACTCCTCGGGTTCCAGATAATTTTCGAGCCAGTATTGCGCTTGGTAGTAACACCTCAACGAGTGAAAAAATGCGGCATCAGAGGTAGGAGGAAGGGATTCTAATTTAACCCTCGCACTGCCTGCCATTTTTTTGTATCCCTTATAACGGAGCTCGTTGAGATTCGTACAATTCGTGTCACCTGAAGCCTTGCGATAAAAAATTCAAAATGAATTGTTCGCCGTTTGAAGCGAGAGTTGTTTTATCTGCTTTATCTTGTAGAAAACATCAGTTAGAGAAACCAAATCCGGAGTATTTTTCAATGCAGTCATTGGTTTGATCTTGCCTACGTTGAATGGTGCCGAAGTTGTGTCGCAACCACTAATCGCGTGCAAAAATAACAGGTTTTTTGCGGCATTCGGCCCATATATCGGTTTGAGACAGTATGGGCTATATGTAGCGTCCGTCGATTTGCCTCGGCCAGGTTTTCTCAAGTACATGTTGTTGCACGCGCCGGCTGTCGCAGTCAGCAAAACTCATTCAGCAAAACAATAATTAGACCATCCGCATCCTCTACGGCTTGCTCCACCTCTATGTCTGATTTGATGAGAACAGTTTTCAGTAGTGAGATAAATCTGGTCTTATTATTGTTCTCGTTGTTCTTATTCGTTGCCTAAAAACTTATCTTGAGTTGTGGTGACGGTCATATTGTCGGTGATTTCGCTCGGTAAAGTAATATATAACTCCGAAGATATTGGTATTAGAAAAAAAAGTTATAAGAAAAAGTTGTTCATAATTAAAGGATCTACAACTTTGATAAATGGTAAAATTTCATAAAATTGAACGGTTGGGGAGAAAATGACGAAAAATGAAAAATAGGGAGAAAAAAAGTAAAATTTTTGCCTTTCGGAAGTAATAAATTGAAAAGTATTGATGATAAAAAAAAAGTTTCAGATAAAAAAGTTAGGGAATTTAATTTAGAAGAGAAAAGGTCTCTACAATTTTTGGCCTAACACTAACCGTTCTCGAGATATCGAATTAAACGCGTTTTCATCGAAATGACCTTGAGCTGACCTCAGTAGAACCCCCCAAATTGGAATTTACGCTCAGAATACACCCGCCTATCGATCCATGATAATCCCAAAAATGCGGTATTTTATGTTTTTTTTTTCATTCTGAGCGGTAATTTGACTGGACTATAACTGCGCTTTGAATATTCTCTTCTATCGCTCTCTCTTTTCTCATTCTCTCTCTGTCGTATCCGATCTTGAGTACAGCAGCGCCAGCGGATATTTCCGTAAAAATTTTCGCTGATTCCATAGCCCGCGTCCACAGTACAGCGTTCGGGCTCCTTACCTCTATTCTTCATGGTGTCAAGTCTCGGGACGCCAAAGCAAACGAGAAGTGGGCGCCAGGTCAAAAGACCGTATCACCTAAAGGATTTTGTGTAAATCGGCGGGATTCCAAAGAGATAAATTGTAACGTGTGTGACCACAACATGAGATGGTTGCAAGCTCACTTTAACATGATTACTAAATTTGATTTCTATGTTTCTTTTATGTCGCGTCAAATAGCGTGTAATATTGTTTAGTCATTGTTTATGGAAAAGAGAAAGATGTGATAGATGTGGCTACGTTCAGGTCGCTGAGCTGGGACGTGGTAGGTGTGCAAGTTGCGAAGAGTGCGTTGCGAGCGGGAGCAAGAGCCGGTCGTGCGCAAGCAGCCCAAGTAATAAATCATACTAATTAATATGTATTGAGTCTTTATTTTATACCCGAACCCACCTCTTCACAGGCAGCATTGCCGCGACAGCTCCTTACGGCTTTGCACATGTAACTAGTCAATTTGAGCAAAAAGTTGATTCTTGACATTCTATTAGATTGTTAAACGAATGCTAGTGATTGTTAGTTAATTTTCATCGTTTGTTAGATCTCCATTTTTATTTAATCGCCGAAAAATGTTTCGGCGCGAGAGCGCGCTGCATGTCGCGAAGGTTGGCAGCATCGTCGCGACAGCTGCTTCCGGCTTTGCACATGTATCTCGTCAATTTCAGCAAAACGTTGATTCTGGTCATTCTATTAGATTGTTAGAAGATCGCCAGTGATTGTTAGTTAATTTTCATCGTTTGTTAGAGCTCCATTTCTATTTAATCGCTGAAAAACTTTTCGGCTCTAGAGCGCGCTGCTTGTCGCGAAGGTTGGCAACGTTCGCAATTCACTAATTCGTTCGTAATTCACTAAACAAAAGTCGATTGTTATGTCTACATTTCTTCTTTTATTAAGCATTATGTTGGAGTAGAGTCGCCCACCTGACTCCTCCCATACATACCCACTTCGTAGCAGCTTCGCGTGTCGGGTTATACACTACATTACGGTTATACACTGCATTAAGCTACAGTATTTTTCTTTCGCTTTTCTCACCAGTGATGCCAACTCGGATTGTGGTCAGCCCACTAGATGCCTCATCAAATCCCGCCAGAAACCACTAAACTCCTCCATATTATTTTCCACCAAAAACCACCAAATTTTCCGCACTTATCACCAAAAATCACCAGAAGTCTTCTGCTTTTCGTGCTAAAAAAAATTCAAAACATCGTATTCTTCACACCGTCATCGAGGATTGATTGTGGATCCTTTCCCACGGAAAAAAGTAATGAAATACAATGGATAATGCGAGTTCGGTAGTTTCGTTTTTTAAATTTCCCGCACTAATTGAGCAGCCACATTCGCTGCATTAATATCGAATATCGATGTTGAATTATATCGATTTAAGACTATCTTTCCATGTATTATGATACTATCATTACGTGCGTTTGCTACCGGTTTCTAGACAGTCATTTGATTCACACAATATTTCCTGTCTTTCGAATTGAAAATTATTAATTCGACGTAGTTGCGTTCATGATGGGCAAAGAACCCAAAGGGAAGCAGTACGTCCAAAAGTTTAGTAAAGTCTGGCTCACGGATCCTGCATTGAAAGATTGGATTGTTCAGGTATAATATATACCTATATATATTCTGGAGAAAAACGTTACACCATTGCACGTATATTTTATGAAAATAAAAATGAAACAAAAATTATGATTTAAAGGACAAACAGGTAGTGGGCAACGACGTTAAGGCCCATTGCAAGTTTTGCAAATGCGAGTTGATGGCAAAATATGTCGATCTAATAAATCATGGCAAAACAAAAAAACACCTCCAAGCTGCAGAGCCATTCTCCACACAACGGCAACAAAAATTGTTTTTCCCGCAACAATTGACGAGCTCATCTGCTGCTGAAGGATCGATGGCACTTTTTCTCTGCGCGCATAGCGCAATCGCATCGTGTGACCACTTGGGGGAAATATGCAAACATCATTTCGAAGGCAGTGAAGCAGCTAAACGCATGAAAATGCACAGAACGAAATGTAGCGACATAATTAAAAACGTTCTTAGTGCTCACTTTAACGACGAGTTGCTCGCCGATATCGCTGACGGGAAATACAGTCTGTTGTTGGACGAGTCGAATGACATATCCGTGAACAAGCTGTTAGGTATTGGTATAATTTACCACAGCGAAAAACAAGGAAAAACGATCTCGACTTTTCTGGCTCTAGTCAAGCCGGAAGAATGTAATTCCGAAGGTATCGTCAATGCCCTAAAGGAATGCCTCAAGGAGATGAGATTGGATTTACAAAACTTGATGGCTCGAATTGAAAACCCACTTCAATGTGACGAGACTTTCCGAGAAATGCTACACTGCGGAAATTCTGTACAACATGTATTGCGATGAAAAAAACATGCTGTACCTGTTATTTCTGAAGCCAATCTTATCAGAAATACGAATCGTAAACAAAGCCTTCCAAAGTGAGAAAAACGATCACGTGAAGCTTTTGAATGATCTCACGATTGCAGTCCAGGGAATTTCGAAAAAGCTCGTGTTGCCATCGTGCAGAGTAGATTCGCTACTGTACTCCGTCGACGATTATCTCGATCCCAAACCATACTTGGGACATTCATTCGAAAAAAAACTTGAGGAGCTCAAAAAGGAAGGGAAAATTAACTCCCATGACGAACAGAGAATTCGTGAGCGATGCAAGTCGTTCGTACTCAGCCATTTTAAGCAGCTCAAACAAAGATTACCTGAGGACGTAGGGATCCTCAAAAAAATATCGCTGCTATCAGTGGATAATGTTTTGCGCGCCGTTAAAGAACCGTTGATACCTTTGCTCGCGTACGTAGGAGGATCAAGGAACATCGATGCCATCGAATCGCAACTTACGAAAATCAATTTGATTGATTGGACACATAAAACTGATACGAGTGCATTTTGGGCTGAGGTAAGCAAATACAGGGATGCGTCCGGGAGTAATCCATTCGATGATTTAGCCTCGTTTGCACTATCGATGCTCATCTTACCATACTCAAACGCACAAGTTGAACGGATATTTAGCCAGCTTAATCTGGTTAAAAATAAAATCCCGAATGAAATGTCGATCAAAATGACGAATGCGATCCTGACAATTCGTTTCGGTTTAAAAAGAAATGGCAAGTGCTGTCATAATTACGTTTTGCCACAAGACGTTTTACAAAAAATCGGTTCAAAAGAAGCTTATACGAAGAAAGCGGCCGAGTCAAGCTCGCAACAAACAACGGATGAAAATGACGATGAGATTATCGATCTTTGTTTCGATGAGGCTTAGTTTTAATGAGGTTTCGCCAAAACATCGCTTTATTAAATATAAAATATTGCAATATTAACTAATAATACCAATGATAGCAGTATTCCAAATATTTAATATTAAGATATTATAATTAAATAAAAATGAGATAATATCTAATAAAACAAATTACTTTTTACTTACATTTGCTTGTTTGCTTTTATATTTAAAGTGAAACTTTCAGGTTCCTCCGCGAAATTTCGACATATCAGAGATTGCAATTTTTATTAAAAAATGAAAATTCCCCGAAAATTTGGAATGTTTCTAGGTTTTGCCATTTTTTGGCGGGAATTTTTCGAATCGAAAAATTCCCGCCAAAAAATGGCCAAATTCTTCAAAACCCACCAGATTTTCCACCAACCGCTAGACGTATAAATTGTCCCGCTAGACACCTTTCAAAACCACCAAATCTGGCGGGAATTCCACCAAGTTGGCAACACTGCTTGTTTGGTTAGTTTATAGAAACCGGATATATTTCGCTTTATGAAATGCAGAATGAACTGGTGCAAAATTCTGCGAAAACTATTGCCTTGGTTTTATATATCCCTCATTTCTGATTGCATTCATTTATTGTCGTGTATCCAATTTTGGTGTGGAGAGAACGAGGTGCAAACATTTTCGGAGTTTATGTGAATGTCTTGTGAATACGTTTTTTGCTTGTGAACTGGTGAAATCATTTCTTTTTCGTGAACTGTTTGATAATTGACCTTATGCTTGTGCTCGTGAATGTCCAGGCGATAATGTATTTAACTTCGACTTGTGTGGTTAACATTCTTTCCTGCATATAGGCAATAATGGAGTTCGACAAGTGGCTGAGACAATGGGAAAGTACGGTGAGCGACAAGGACATGCCCATATCCACGAGTACCTTGACTGGATTTAAAGTTACATTGGGCGCCACTCTCAAATTAACCGAAGCTCTGCGGATCGAATCAAACAACGAGTTTCTCATGACGGCCCGTCTAAACCAAGATGTTTTGGAGGTAAATAGTACGCTTAATTTTTTACAATTATCACAGCTCGGTTCGATAATACGTGTTTATTCGTCTTGACTTGCTCGTTTATTCACGCAAACTTGATACTCCTATTGTATTCTTAACCGAGGGCTAAATTAATTAACACATTTCTTAGGTATAATTTCTTATTGTTTAATTCTGCAGGAGTAATAAACGAAATGGCTTTTATTGTGTGCGTTTTCCAGAGATTCTTTGGAATTATGCGTGGTGCCTGCGGGAGCAACGACCACCCAGATCCCCAGCTTTTTACCCAAGTGTTCCGACTACTCTGCAGCTACTCACTGATTAAGCCGGCGAAAGGTTCAAACGTAAGCGGTACCGAATTACTAAAAGTTCTGACGCAGACCGAAGATTCCTTGGCTATGTCAAAAAAACCGCGCTCCGAGTGGCTGAACAGAATTGATCGTTTGCTTGAAGATAGTGATACTGGCGATTGTGATCGTAAGTCGCATGAGCAGGATCATAACTACGAGGCATCGGCAACGATGACTTGTTCATAGTGGAATGAAAGTGTCCATGACCACACCTATGACGTTGCTCGCACGAGCCCGCAAGTGCAAGCATACATTGCCGGCTACGTAGTGCGCAGAATGCAGAGACGACTGAAGTGTGATGACTGCATCAACGCGCTCCGATCACACAACAACGAACCCGGTGACTCAAACCATAAAATGATCGACATGATGAACCAATACGGCGGTCTCATTCATCCGAGTGACGCCTTATTTTATTTAACGAAAACCCTCGAGTCAATTGTTCTCGACGTTGTTGGAAAATTTGGTGTGAAGATCGACACCTTCCAAACAGTTATAGAAAAATTGTCCGAACTGAAAGGTTTACCTGCTATTGGGTGCGTGGATCATCATAAAGAAACGACCCGAAATATAATCGATTTTTATATGATAATGCGTGGTCACTTCTTGACAGAATCGTTTCATAAAAATAATAACGACAGCCGTCAGCGAACAAAGAAATTGCGAAAAAATGCGAAATTGTAAACATTGCTTCGTGTGAATTAAGCTCATTATATCATTCTTGTTGCTCCTACATATCAAACTTAATTTCATTAAATAACTATTACTGGATTTCAACAGCATCATATTTTTTTCATGCCCTTCCACGTTTTCAGGATTCACTCTTGCGGTTCGGTATATTCCTCGTTGATATCTGGTTTCCATCGTAATTTTGCGGCTGCGGGTCTGGCACTCACAGGTCGGCTGCTCATGCACTGCAAAGGATCTTTGTACACTGGTGCACTCTGATCTGAAACACGGAAAATTATTCTTCCAGTTCAATAATGCAAGTATGTAGGTAGCAAAGAGTAATACCCTAAATTTTGTCGTTTGGAAGCGTTAGCTAAAAGAAGGCGCGCTTCCCAAAATGATGTATTTGCTTCTGTGCCTTTTACGGCCATTAAAGTCTGATTGGTCATGCGTATCACAAAGACAATACTCTATCGTCAAAGATAATCCACAGGGTAGCGTCCACCGCTGTATTCTCGGAGGGTGAACGTCTTCAGGTAACTTTGTTGCATTTGTCGCAGCAGCACCGTGTCGATTCTCTCTTTCTAGGGAACCTGGACTTTGGTTGGGGTCTGGGGCACTGGGGTGATAGCGGAGCCACGTAGAATTCAACCGTCTTACTTAGCAGTGGGATTTTTATCGACCAGACATGTGACGCATATCCTTAAAAATGGACTTAACGTGTAGAAGGAAATAAAGAAATTTTATCCGATTCACTTTAACTTTTCAGTTTATTCTAAACAATGACATGCAACAACTGTGAACGATTATGAAGAACATTTTATCTTTACCTCCGATTCCACAATGTCGTCAACAACAGATTTGTTTTTGGGCTGATTGCTTCTGCTATGTGATCTCGTGTTCTTGTTCTTGACGGTGTCCTGTCCTCTTGGCTTCCTTGAGTTGTGATCGACTGGGACCAGGGCTGTTTTGCGCCCACCAACCGCGTTCGAATGTTTCGTGGCTCCTTTGCAGACTGTATGTTTGGTCATATAAATGTTTTCATATTTCCGTTTTCAACTTTAAAAAATTACGCACGGGAACAAAGAACTGTATTGTTCAATTTAAAAAACTATGCTGCATCTGTTCTTCATGCGTATTAATCACCGTAGCACTTCAACGTAAATTTTATTATACTGTGAATGAGGGTTAAGTACATCAGCTGTGATCTGTCACAAATCGCACCCATGTTTACGTATATCTATATACATATAGGTTGCGGAGCACCCCAGCGCCATCCTTTCTCGTTCTCGTTTTGGGGACGAGTTGAAAGGCCTCGCTGAACCTCCTGGTATCTAGACCTCCGTGAAGTTGGCCCCCCGATATGATCATAAATAATTCTAATTAATGTTAATCGTTTGAGAATCGGTTGAGAGAATTTGAGAGAAAAGAAAAATCGTTTGAGAGTTAATAGTTTTTCCAAAAGAAACAATTTAAATTTTCGCGTGAAGTTAGCCCCCAGATATTTTTAATTCCGTAAGAAACGACGTTTCACAATTTTTTTTTTAAATCGCTTGAGAATCGTTTGAGAGGGTTTGAGAGTTTTAAAAAATCATTCTGGAGATCATATTTTATCAAATATAAGAATTTTTCCAAAAACGCAAACAACCGCAGGGCCGTGTCACGCATGGGGCGCACCTTGCTCATCATTCGCAAGCGCAGAGAATCTGAAAACACGCCTAAAGTGCCTAAAATGTAGCACAAATAATAGAGAATCGTTAGAGAGGGTATGAGAGTTCTATAAACTCGTTTGAGAGTTCATATTTTATGAAATATAAGAATTTTTCCAAAAACGCCACCAACCGCAGGGCCGTGTCACGCATGGGGCGCACCCCGCCCATCATTCGCAAGCGCAGAGAATCTGAAAACACGCCTAAAGTGCCTAAAATATAGCACAAATAATAGAGAATCGTTAGAGAGGTTACGAGAGTTCGATAAAATCGTTTGAGAGTTTATAATTTATGAAATATAAGAATTTTTCCAAAAACGCCACCAACCGCAGGGCCGTGTCACGCATGGGGCGCACCCTGCTCATCATTCGCAAGCAGAGAATATGAAAACTTGCTTAATTAAAGTGTCTAAAATGCCTCGCCGCCCCTCCTTCCAAAACAATTCAATTTTTCACAGGTCGGAAGCAGGCGCTCTAACCTCGCACAGTCGTTCGAAATAAATTACATGCAATCTGTAGTAGTGTGTGATAGACTGCAGTATTTTTTTCGTCGCGTTTTGGTGCATTTATTTTTCTGAGAATAACAATACGAGCCAATAACAATACGAAACAATGGTCGAGGACGACGCGTCTGGACGCCGGCACACCACTGACGAAAAATCCCGACAACGAAGCCCGACGAAGAAAGAATCGGCGAGAAAACCGTTGCGGCCGATTACAAGGAGAAGAAGATCGGGGAAAATAGCGACAGCGAGAAGCCGCAGGAGAACGGCAAGGAGAAAACGCCGGAAGTCAAGGTACGTGCATGCTATCATACTCAACGACTTTGGGGATATTAAGGGTGTAAAGGTGCTGAAAAAACCTGAGCCTCAACTCGCAGAGGGTGAAGTGTTCATCCGGGTCAAAGCATATGGCCTCAACTTCCAGGCTGCTATGACACGACAGGGTGTCATTGATTTTCCACCGAAAACTCCGTGCATCATGGACTACGACTAGGTGGGTGATACCCAGGCTGCTCTGCCCAATCACAAAGCCTGGTCAGAGCTCATTGTGGTGTACTCGGATGCGACAACTATCACCATGGATTATGCCGTCGTTAACATACTACTATTTAAGCTTGCATGTATTACGCCTGGAAAAACTTTTCTGATTTATGCCGCTGGCGGTGATGTAGGCCAGGCAGTTCACGGCCAAAGACGGGTCACAGCATCACAATCTTTAGTTTTTACAGCCCGGCGAAAAACGACTAGCTCAAATTGACCAGCACGATTGATCATGCCCTAGAGCATGGAAGCGAGTGGAGGCATGAAGTAAGGAAAATATAATCGGGGGCTGTTGACAGTGTTCTCAATTGTGTCAGTGGCACAGAGTGCAACAGAAGATGTGCCTTGCGAAAGACCATGTGAAAATATGTTTTCTATGCCTAGCGGAACGTCGTAATCAGCACAACACATACTTTCTTCACCGTTGCCCGATACTGGAGGACCATGGACAAAATATTGCCGATGAAGCTCTTCGAGGAGAATAAGACACTGTTCAGGCTGTATCTCCGTCGTCTGATGCATCAGCACTGTCCGTATACCTTTGTGAGGCGAGCGGTGGACAAGTTGTATCTGAATAATGTTGAAGTATTTGTTTAAATTCATTTCAAAGGATAGGAAGATGGTGACATCTTACCTTCGTTTGAAATAAATTTCCTTAGCAACTCGGAAAGTCCAAATTTGAGTCGTTGTCAAAAATAATTGACAATATTGAATTTTGGGGCGCGAGCATTCTATTTCAAATTCGTCCGGGTCAAAGTGACCCAGGGTGTAAAGGAAGGACACCACTGACACTGCCCATTTTCGACCATTACCTTTGAAATAAAAAAAAAAAAAAGAAATAACATACATAGTTGAAACAACTTTTACGCTTTGTTAGGTGTATATTAAAGTATGTGCACGAGTCGCTATAGCATTACTGGTTTTAAGTCAATCCTCTCCATACTGTTGAAGTTTGCATCATTGGAACGCAACGAAAGGTCTTGTTTATATTTTACTTTCCATATTTTTATTGTTATCGAAAATATTTTTAAAAATTATTTATATTATAGATCGCTAAATGAATAGATATCTTGAAAAAGGTTACCGTATTTTTGTAAGCAAAAATTCCCAAAATATTAATTTTTATTGCGTTCCAACAATACAAACTTCATCCTCATACCCTCTCCGTGGAACGCAGTAGAACTATCGTAAATTCAATCGTGGAACTAAGAGTAAAATATTTTCATTAATTACGTTAGTTTTAGCCGTTAAGCACGAGGGGAACCTTAGCAATAATTTTGAAAAAGAGACGATTTTTAAAAAAAGTTCATGTTTTCAACCATACGTTTTGTATACTACTCCAAAAATTACCGAAACAGAAAATTTCTTCATTTTTTAGCGTTTTTTGATACGCTGTGTCTATGTGAAAAATGGCCGCATCGAGATGAAAAAAATTCTTTTGAAGCGCCCAGTTTATAGTTTCGAGATCTTTTGGCAAAAAATTGTGATGTACGGTTATCGCGCAATCATAAGAAATAGAGGGAGAAAAAATTCCAAATGTGTTTTTTTTTCAGTGGTCCACGGACCAAGGAATTTTGTTTCAGTTAACTCAATGTATAGGCTAGTTACCTTATTTATTCAGCTTTAATTTGGTTTTTTATCCTTACGTCAATTTTTTGGTGAGATATCCGACTTTTGATGAAAAAATATAATTTTGTCTTTGATTATCGATATCTCGGCAACCAATTATCGCAACGGGAAGACTGTAACAGACAAGCAATCGATTTCCTCAATGACCAATTATAAATACAAGCAACGAGATTTTTAGGAATAAATTTTGCGCGAAAACAAGAGTGTCCTCGCGTTCAACGTCCGACGGATCAAATACGATAGAATGTCAAAAAAAAAGAGAATTTGTATCACTGGATGGTAAATATAGGGAGGTGGAAATACGGAACGCAATTGTCACCTAATCATTGATACTTCACGAAAAGAAAATAAAGGATCTGTTTTCGACAGTAATGAAGTCCGTAAAAATGTTCTATCTTCTATTCCATTCCGAAATTAAATTCACCACTGAAACTTTACATATCAAACACCACCCGACAGTATATATATTTTTATTCTTCTTTTATTATAAACGAATACAATATTATCGTACAAAGTAAGACAAAGTTCGAAATTCTTACGTACACAGGGATAAAGTTCATGATTCGTCAAGTTACTTTTTTCTCCTATTTCTGATCTTTTTTTCTTCCGTATTTGCAAAACTCTCGACCGCTTCCTTTTTTCTTGTTCCCTGGTTTCTTTGTCAATTTGTATATATTTTTTTACCGGTGTTATAAAAATGTAACAAAATATTTGTCGTTCTTTTTTTCTCTTAAAGTGAATACAATTCAGAGACATTGGAAATTTACAATTGAATCGTGCTACTCGGTGTTGAATCATATCTATCTCTGTCGATTTTACCGCCAATCGGATCAATCGTATTTATATCGGACATCCCGGATTCCTCGATTGTCACAAAAGTTGATCAGGTTTTTTTTTGTATTTTACATTTTCGTTTCGACCCGTTCGCCGCTCTCTTAGCACGAGGATACAACAACAGGATTGATTTAATTGATATCATTTGTTGAGGTGTCCTACGGATACTTGGCGACTACATGTTTTCTTTTTTTTTATGCACGTACGAATGTTGCAAAAGTTTTTTGAAAATATCCAAAAATCTTTTTACAATTAATATATATATATATTTTTTCGAAAAATCGTGCTCCGAATTTCTCGAAAAAATCGATATTTTCAAATTGCATTTTTGAAACATTGTAAAACGCTGTGATATTTTATTCCTTCTTGATCCTAAAAATGGAAAAAAATGCACATCAATGTTTTGCGTTGAGAAAAAGTCTTGCCAAATTCCTTGTACTTTTTGGTGTGTATAATAAATTTAAATCAAATTCATTAGCTTTTGAAAATTCATGGTCAAAATCCCCGTGGCAGTTTTTGGCGTGGCACGATAGATGTGGCTTTCTTTTTTAATCGTGCGACAAACAATGGAAAACCGAGAAGTTCAGACGAAAAATGGATTGAGATCGGGCCGAGAATGAACTCCCTACGCCCCACGTTCCTCTATTGCTTTTTACGCCGCGAAATTGTTTTTTCAAACCGAGGCAGTTGCAAAAAAAAGGAACAAGCGAAAGAACTAGTACCTAAGTTCGTCACGATCGAAGGAGACATTTTGCCGCATGAGAATAAATCGAATTGCGACGAATCGATTTGCTTTTCATTTCTCCTTCGTTTGAGTCAATTCGTCAGCAGTCAAGGAAAAGAGGAGCGAAAAAGACGTGCCACGAATCTTTTGTGACCGCAATGACGAAAATTCGTCTACTGAATTGACTTCGCGTATTATGTACTAAGTTGACGTCAAGGTGCCGCGCGTACTTTCCCAGCCATCTGGAACGGAATTCGAGTACTCAGCGATTTGACATAAAGCAAACCCCACCGACGATGAAAACGATGAGGCGCGGAATTTTCTTCAGAGTTTGCTGCCCCTTGTCCTTGTGCCACTGCCAGTAACGCACGCTGCGAGACAAATTTGTCACTTTTGAGTATTTGATATTGAAAGAAAAAAGAAAAAAATGAGTTATCGAATTTCGAAATACAAATTAATTTTCGTTTAATTTTTCAAGTTTGGGATTGTTTGGGTGAAATTGCTATCGAGTAAAAATAAAAAATAAAGATAAATGTTACTTGCATCGTTTGAATGCAATGAACATTAATTTTCGTTGAAGTGCTCAAGTTTGGGTTTGTTTCGGTGAGTTTCGAGTTGAAAAAATATATATGTATATATATATATATATATATAAATTAGGAAGAATATCGCTTGCATCGTCGGAATGCAATAGAAATTAATTTTGGTTAAATTACTCAGGTTTGGGTTTGTTTCGGTGAATTTGGCATAGAAAAAAGTGAAAAACAAACAAAATACCCTTTGCATCGTTGGAAGGCAATGGAGATAAATTTGCACCGAATCGCTCAAGTTTGGGTTTGAAGAAATATTAAAAAATTAAAAACAATATTATTTGCATCGTTGGAATGTAATGAAAAGTGATTTCCGTTGAATTGCTCAAGTTTATTGTGTTAAATTCAGTATATGAAAATAAAGTTTCCTTCAGTTTGCTGTGAAAAAAAAATAATGAAAAAGAATATCAATTGGATAATTAGAGTGCAACGAAGATAATTTTTTGATGAATTTTCCTCGTTTGTTCGGGTGAACTTGCCATTGAGATAAATAAAAACTAAAAGATACTCGTTCGTAAAATGAGTTTTTACTTTCGCACCAAAAAGTATTATCTCTTTTTCTCTAGTCGTTCTTCCAGATTCAAGGTAATACCGTTTTCAAGCACCCTCATTACACCTACAATCTAAATCAGCTAAAAAATATTTCGGATAATAATAAGAATAAATAAATAGCGCGAAGAGTTTTTTATTCATCCTAGCAATGGTGCAAACTTCAATACTATTGAAAAGCAGGAAAGTACCTCGTGGGAGTATGATATCCGGTACTGGCAGTGCGATCAGCCATGAACGAGAAGCGTTTCGTGTCCAGTTTGTCTTTGATGGCGTCCTCAATTATGTCTCTTTCCACCAGTGTCCATCGGCTCATTTGATAAGTCTGCTCGGTGATTTGCTTCTTGCACGTTACCGTGTAACCGTGAGACGATGGAAGTTATCATCCGTTGAGGGAACATTCTACTTTCTCGGGTTAAAAGAATCGATTTTTTCTCGTATACAAAAGTATCAACGAAAAACTCGTATAGATAAGGTAAAGACGTGATTGACTATTTTTTTGCGTTGAAAAACAAGTTCAAAGGTTCGAAGTTTTTTCTTTTTAATATTCGGTCTTAAATCTGATAGGTCTGGAGAAAACAACTCGATCGAGGATGGCTGTCTGAGTTCTAGTCGAAAAAATTGTTAAAATATTTAATTTAATTAAATCCGATTAAACAAAAGGCTTCTATTGGCAAAGGCGGATTCAAGAAAAGGTGAATTTCAAAATAGCTAAGTAAAAGTAAGGGAAGGTATAGTGTGGTCAACCACACTATACCTTCCCTCGATCGCGCTGCGTTTCGACACCGTCATCGAACTGGACAAGTCCTTCTTTGTTTTCCACGTCACAAAGACCTCCATGAAAAAGTCAAGGGCCAAGTTGTCCTTGACGAGATGTTCGTTGATGAGAACCGAGAGGACAGTAGGTGGTACGAAACCGGTGGAAATCCAGGGAGCGGTCATTCTCGCCAGTTTAATTCTCTCCAAAGGAGAGAATCCTTTCACGAAGATCAGCAATTTCTTCCACTCCTCAAACATCTTCTCTAAGTACTTGTAGCGTTGCATCAGTTTAGTGAATACCTGAAGCAACGAAGGATTTTTTTCAAATGCAATTTTAATATTCAATCGTATTGTGTAACAGAAATGGGTATCGCTATGAAATGGGAAAGCTAACTTAAACCTTTCTGTCGCTTGACGTTTCAATGTATTGTTCATAAAAAATAAGGAACCATTTTTGAGAAGTTGCATCTGAAGTGATTGCAATAAATAACGCAATGTGAACAATTTTGGTTTTGTGTGCTTACCGAACAATTATGAGATAAAAAATCATCAATCGATCGGCCATATTGAATTATTGAACTGTGTCGTGGAGACACACCATTAGCTTATTTCAAGCTGTCGCATCTAACAATCAACGTCACAAGTGTCGACTTCGGGAAGCCTGCCGTTCCTCGATTTTGTGGTCACTTTCCTAATACACAGTTGGGGCTCCTTTATATAGCCTCCATGGTATTTTCCCTCACGATAGCGAATTCACAAACATTCGACTCACACATACGCTTCGACACACAGCGCAGAAAGAAGAAGTAGCTAGAGGAATCGACAACTAGTTGGGACGAGAGATATTTCTGCATCTCTATATAGTTCAAGCTTTCCCGAACCCCCTGTACACACATTTTTACATGATTTATATTGTTACTCGACATGCTGAAGTGCGTCCAACGTGCGTCCGACATGCTGAAGTGCGTCCAATACGTGTCATTCATAACGTTTCACTCAACCAAGATCAGGGCCGATGAAATGTAACTCAAAGATTACAGCGCAATTTCCAATTTATCCCTTCATCGATAATTCCTTTCTTTAATGTCACATCAATTTGAAGTAGTGAAGTGTTAAATTGGTCTTTCACAGGAGTCTTTTCTTTCTTTTTTATTCCGCAGGAAGGAAAATATCGGAGGAAGGTCCACGGTAGGTCCTATAAGGTAAGTACTTTTTATTATTTATCGAGAGAGGCAAAGGATCTTCAAAAAAACGGTATTTTATTTACGCGACAATATAAATCTTACGTCGGTACTCTACAAGCGGCTAGCGGCCATAAGGAGAAAATACACGCATCCGTACTCCGAAAATGTTCATGCTCATGCACTTCGTATCACAATTGTCTATCACAGTCTTTCGTTTATGACACGGCACTTTTGGCCCCCCTTAAACGTCTATGTCTCACGATTGCACTTCACAATCTTTCTTCCTCACACGGCAAGGCAAAATGGCGACGACTTTATTAGCGGCCACGCGGATCCCGCCCGGCCGCTTGCCGACGCGTCCGCCGTCCGGTGCGCCGCCTCGGAGCTATTGTACGTTTTTCTTCCGCGGGAGATTCTGCTCGATGGTCTTTAACAGAAGTATAAAAAAAGTAGAGAGAACATCAAAAAGGAAAAATATTAAAAATGGACTCTTGCAAATTCTATTGACAACTGCATTTTTCGTGAAATGCTCAACTATTAACGAAGCCTTATTGAAGTTCTGTATATTTCATAGCATTAAAGGAAATTGGTCTGACAGTAATGGTATGTTTTATGTCGACGAAGAATCGTTATCTGGAACATTTCCAAAAATCCTTGAAATATGTACCGCTTGTTCTAATTAATCTTCAGATTTATAGGACAATTTCTAAAACGAGATTCCGACGGTTATTTTGGTTGCTTTTTTTTTCGTAATCTCGACTTTGTCATCTGACTGAAAAATTCGACGATTCCGGGCGAGGTCATAGCCTATTTAAAAAGAAAAAAAATTTAAGATGAGCCTATTTGTAGTTTTTTCTACTTTTTACCTTTCAGTGAATTTTCCAGAAGATCATGTTTCCGAAGTCCGAACGTATGTTATAAGATGCGGTACAATTTCTGTTTGAGCCAATGCAGGTATTTTATTTTGCTCCATGTCATCATTGCGCTCCCATTTCCTGGTGTTCCGCATAGAATATCCTGTAAAATGCTTCGCAGCGTATGTGACTGTACCGCTCAATCTGAAATTAAAATAATTAAATACCAAGTATTGCATTGTTCTATAGATTTTATAATTGGCACGGTCCATGGCAATGGACTGCACTTCCAAAATCTCTTACCGATATTGGATATGATTATCTTTATCATCTCGTAATTTCAACGATGTCGGTATATTCGCGAGACTGCATCGTATACTCTGTGAGGCTCCGATACCGACACGCACGTCTGCATCGATCAATAAATGAATACCCAGTCGATTAGTACGAGTCATCAGTCCTCGGCAGTCCCTATTGAAACACGGCAGTTTCGTAAGACGCGGCGAGAAGTTGAGAGCGTGTTCCAAGGCACCATAGCCGGATTTTTGAATAGTTGTATGATTTTGTGACACCGTCACCAATGAATACTTCCGCTTGCACGACTGGGAACACTCTTCAATTACGTCCAGACTTGGTTCCGTTGTCATCGCCAAATTTACGAAGTTATAAACGCTGTCATATGCGCTCAATGTGAATGAAAGCGTTCTATTCTCCGTTTGAACTTTCGGCGCTGGTTCATACCTGTTGAGTAATCATAAAATATATCCGATTACAATAACTCATTTATGTTTAAAATATGGCGGTCTTTTTTCGTTGACGTATGGGATTTTTTAAACAACAATCAAAAGAGTCTAGTTATCAAAAAAAACTTGAGTAAGGAATTAAATCATGTTAATTGTTTTTTATTGGATAACTGTTATGTTAGATAGATCAGACCGGGGTTCAATGTGCTGGGGGTAAGTTGTGCGAACAGGAATAGCACTGCAAAGTTATGGTCCAAAAATGGACCAAAAGTAGCTGCCAAAGCAGCGCAATGATATATAATGCGTTGCGACGCGCCTCCCACTTATCGCTATATCTTTCTTCGCAGTTGCATTCCTGTCGGAACAATTTATCCGTGGCACTTTAAACCCCAGCCTCCTCAACGTAAAGACGAAGCAGCACCCAAAACAAAAATTCGACGGAGCCCCGATTCGAGTCGGTATAGCAGAACCGGTGCAAGGTACGGCTACCTACCGCTCGTCAATATTGTCGCTCGTCTCCGAGGGGCCTCGAAGGGCCTCGAGTTGAGTACGTACACGTACACACCCACTCCGAAAATTCGAAGATGAGCGGTGCGAGGAAATCCGTGGTTATCTACTATTTTGATATGCCGCGAGGGAGGGAGCGAAGGTACTGTTTCCTCTTCATTCGAAAAAAAACTCAAAATTACCAATTTAAAAGTAGGCTTGCTCGATCGGTGTACGTTTTTCTAGTGACTCCATATGTCAATGTGTGGACAACAAACTGAAGCATCGCGTTGGTGGAATTTTTGATCGCCGAATCGTACTCCGGGTGATCGACAGCTGCGGAAAGCAAAATTTGTGCCACAGAATCGAACGCACAAGTAGCTTCAACAAAGTAAGTCTTCTTGTTTATTCTAACGGGCTGCTGCAATATCGAGCCATTTTGCAGTAAACATGTTTTCGTTTTCCGTCTAGCCTTGGAAGGTTTTGCGTCAATCCGGCTATTTACGTACCGTATCTCCGAATATGCTCCGAAGTACGTATCATTTGCCGTTATCCGATCATTTATGGCGGTTTTCGGGCATTGTATTGCATTAGAAGTCTCTTTGGATACTCCAACTTCTCTCTGCTTTTCGTGCTCAAGCTCTTTCTCGCTGAGACAGTAGGAATGGTCCCATGAGTTGAGAACTTCCACTGCCCCTGGTTCTTGCCCTTCTTCATCTTCATTCTCGATCATAGGTGGATTCACAAATTCAGATTGGTGTACTTGTCCACCCCAATCTTCTATTGCCCACAAATCGGAGTCATTCTGCAATGTTGCTGGTTTTTGCGAATCGATCTCACAAAAGCTGGAGACGTTGTTCACGACGGCATCTTCGGACGCTTGCTCCATATTTTCATGCCTTGCTGTATTGGCAACAAATAGGAGACTTCCTCCTTCTATGTCTCGTAAGTGTGTCACAAGAAAGTTATCAGCACCCTGTAGTCCTTTTTTCAAAACATTTGTTTTGAGATCATTGAAGTAACTTTTAATTGGTGCCGATGTCGCATTCTTGTCACACTCAGGGGTTGTGCAATTTGTCCATAGAGGGAACTCTACAGCAAGTCCTTTCAGCAGTGGAATGAAGCTTGGTACAAAGAACGCATTCATTTCCCGGCCATCCTGCTCGGTAGCAGTTGCTGATGCCAATATTTCATCAACCCATTGTGTGATGCATTTTATTTTGCTACCATCAGATTCATCTCGCACGTAGTCAGAAAGATCGTCAACTGAACGGAGATGTTCGCTGTCCGCAGAGGTGCCAAATCCAACTTTTCTCATGATGACACAACTTTCCGCCATAAATTTTTCCAAGTTCTGTCGGATTCCGACAACGGTGTTTGAAGCTGAAATTTCGCCGATAGGCTTCTCACAGGCAATGGGAATTTTAACCACTGTGTCCAAATACTTCTGACCTGCCACTGCAAACGTGTACGTTATTAACGTTTTATAGTACCCTATAGTCGATGCTTGTATCATTAAAGCAATGCACCTAAGGAAGAATTGTTTAACTTCCAAATGTGCAACGGTCTGCCAACATTTCCACCTGGAGACGAAGTGCAGAATATGTGCTACATCGACACGGAGGTGGGTAGCTACGTCAACAGGTTTGTTCGTCATTAATTTTTGCGAAGCAGTGTTGTATGTAATTTTTCAACGATACGTCGTTAAATTCCCTGCACAGTCCATAAAGAAGAGCTTTAGAATAGTCGCATATTGCTCTTCTAGGTTTTGGGGCCCCTGCACGCATGAATTGGTGAATCCACGTCATGATAGAGTGCGCGTCGTGTCTTTCTGAAAGCATCTGGTGAACTGGTATCGTTAAATTATCGAAATTTATGACCATACTGTAGAGAAAAATTGGGCCACTTCGTGTTTTGTTGTTTCGAACCATTTTTTTTACCAAGCTGCCTGTTGCATCAATGATGATCGTGCTGCTTGGGTTTTTTTTGCAATATTCCTTATACGCATGGAGCTGCGATGGGCTACGGTAAACAACAATAAAAGGTGACGATGCAATGAACTCAATTTTCCCTGCAAGTTCTGGGCGCTCTGATATTTCTTCGATCGAGGCATTGAGATTGTTTTTCTTCGCTGCATTGAGGCCCAAATCTTCATGGATGCGTTGTTTCTTTGCTTGCCGGAGGACTAAAGCGTTTGGGAGATATGGCGGCTCTGGATCTCCAAGGTTCATGTTTTCTCGAGCCATGCGCTTTCTAAAAGTGGATGCCCCTTCTTGGACCAAATCTTTCTGAACATCTTTTCGGTAGACCCCATTCAACGGACGTTTAACCACCTCGTGAGTATCATTCCGAGTGTCTCTCGTAAACACTTTCAGTAGAACGTCTTTGTTTCCCGTTGGCTCTTCTTCAATGCATGCTCTCAGTTCGTTATCACAATTTTTCGCCTTACATTGACCGTAGATCATGACAAACTTGCTTGTTGAGCCTTCGAAAACCTTAGCGCGCTTGAAAACATACGCACAAGGGTTTTTTGTCTGGCGGGAGATGGCAGTCGCTACGATATTTGTCCAAACTCCTTTGCATAGCGTAGGTTTTGCGCATTCGGAGGCAAGACCTGGAATCGAAACAGGATTTTAGTTAAAAATGTGATGTATCATCGTATATACGTTATGGATGTATATACGATTTACATACATGTATATGCAGTATACATCACAGAGTGGGATTTCAGGGGTATACTCTACTGACAAATATTCATAGGACTGATTTTTTATCGAGATTTGCAACCAAGTTCAAAAGAAGGACCTCCACAATACTAATACAAATAATTACAAATCCATATTGTTGCGCATGAAAAAATTTACTAACATTCTGTAGAAGTCTTCCACAAGGTAATCTTATGGTTTCACAGTGTTCATTGCAGGACAGAAATATATAATTTGCATAAATAATTAAGTTAAAATTTCAATCTTATCATTATTAAATTCCTCTTGCATAAACCAAGCCTAGCGTGGAACAATTTGATCTGCTTCGGACAAAAATATTCCGAAAAAAAGATTTTTCCCAAAAATTCATTTCGGCCTGAGTATCTTGAATATCGTTGCAATTATGAACGAAGGGGGAGGGGCATTATCCTAACAAACTGTTTCATAAATGTTCTTCGTTAAAAAAATCAAACTTTGTTTCGTCCGACAAAATAAATTTTTTTTTCTAGAATATTTTGAAATTTCTTCGATTTTTTCTGGGGATGGTATTTCAATAACTGTTTAATGCTTTTAAAATATTGTATATACGAAGCTGATTGTTCTTACAAAAATGCGTGCAAAAGTGAAATAAAAAGTATCGAAAACGTACCCTTGGGTTTAAGTTTGTTCCATTCTTCACTTGTGAGCTGCACCTCGAATAATTGTTCATTATTCTCGTAATCCAGGACCGTCCCGACGGAACCTTCGGAAGTTGTCGTTTCGTTGGTCATGGAGTCGTCGGACTCTGCAGATGATTGTTTTGTCGGCAAGGGAACAATGACACCCGTTTCTGATCGTGCAAGTGTGAGTATATCGCGACGATTTTGGACCACACTGTTATATACGTGGTGAGAATTCCATTTTGAATTCAAATCTTTGCTGATTTCTTCCCAAACGCCGGAAGCATATTCCGGCAGTTCCGGGGATCGAAAATAATGCATAAATTTTTTCAAACTTTGCACAGCTTCTTCTACTGTCACAACCGCCTTTCGTGGCATTCTGAATCAAATAGTTAAATTCGCGACGAACAAAAAACAGTTACGATACGTTTTAAAAACATATCCGCACCGATTAACTATAGACGAAACACGCAAAAAACATCGAAACTATAAGTACTAAAAAAATAAGTAAAAAATTATAAATATAAATAAGACAGTCAATAATGAAATCGAAATGTAACACCAACGAAATTACTAGATTGAACACACAAAAAACTGAAGAAAGTCCAAGACGTCGTTACGTTAACGCTATCAGACCGTAGGCGAGACTGAGCTCGCGCCGCGACTCTGCCACAGCACAAAGACACTCGGCGATGGGCTTGCCCTAGCGGACCATACAATGTATCGTCGACAAAGTATCATGCTTTTTTTTATATAATATTCGTTTGTTTTATAAAACTTTCAATGCATAGGGACAAAGTACAGATATATAAACATTGAAATGGATAAATGATAGCAATAAATTGGAACAGTATAGCATTAATTTTTATTTTCGTTTTCTGTCCTTCGCCTACAACGTCTTCTTCATGTTCAAAACATCTTGTACATACATTTATGTTTGGTTGTTATAATTTGTTCAGGTATTTCATTGGATAAAGTTCCGACCCGTCATCAATTGATTGTGTTATTTTGTTTTGAATTCATTACATTACACTAGTCACAGAAATTAAGGGATAAAAGAAAATTACAATTTTTTGGGTGATTTTCAACAGGCTGTAACTCGGAAGAAAATGGTCGCACAGCAAAAAAAAAAAGCAAATTTCGGATCTGGCAATGAATTTTTGTTATCATGGACGGTTTCAGAGTAATCCTAAGACAACTACCGAAAAAAAATTCCAAATTTTTGCTTTTCTTCAAAAAGGTCTACGGGCTTCAAACATTTTTTTAAAAATTCCTCTGCAAAGCTCTTTTAGGAAATATAATGTCCTTTAATTTGCCGTCCTCAAAAAGTGTGTACGATGATTTGCTGCGGAGATATCGTCGATCAAAGCGAAAAAATCCTTTTTAACTTTGACAATCAATAACTCGGGAAATAATGATCGTACAGGGAATCAAAGTAGGGTTTTGAAAACTGCAAAACATTCCCTATAAGACTCTAACAGTGGCTTTCGACGAAATTTTTTTGTTTGAAGCGATACTTTTGACTGAAAAAACGATCAAAATTCGCCTATTTAAGGATATTTGAATAACTTGGTATAACTTTGGATATAATCGATGAACGAAGGATATCTTTGAACGAAGGATATTGCAGTGTCCCGGAAAAACCCTGAAAATATCAAAGCGCTGCGATTTTTTTTTCTTGGTGCCCCGAAACTTCAAATTTATCATTTTCGCCAAAAATCAGCATTTTGAGCAATTTTTCGATTCTTATTCATTTTTCCAATAAAACTTTTTTTTGGTGATAATCCTTATTCTTTCGAACAAAAAGATTAATTATTTAAAAAATCTAAATTTTTTTAAAAAATTTTCTCGAAAAAAAATTTTTCGAATTTTTTTTTCTCAGCGTCTTCACAACGCTTCATTATTATAAAAAAAAATTCACTTGATTTTTTTTTACCGCTGTCTTACGGTGGAACTGAAGACCCACCGGGTTTCATTCCTCCTAAAGAACCACATACACACACGCGTGGAAGAAGCGTAAATCCGACCGCGCAACCTCCACGTGGTACGCTTTGGGTAATGCTAATGCCGGCGGTAAAAGACAGCGGTAAAAAAAAATTAAGTGAATTTTTTTTATAATAACGAAGCATTGTGGAGACGCTGAGAAAAAAAAAATTCGAAAAAAATTTCCAGATTTTTTCAACAATTATTCTTTTTGTTCGAAAGAATAAGATTATCACCGAAAAAAATGTTTTATTGGAAAAATGAATAAGAATCGAAAAATTGCTCAAAATGGTCATTTTTGGCGAAAATGATAAACTTGAAGCTTCGGGGCACTAAGAAAAAAAATCGCAGCGCTTTGAAATTTTCAGGGTTTTTCCGGGACTCTTTAAGGTTGAAAAAATACCGACGATACCCTTCGTTCATCCATTCTGTCCAAAGTTATACCAAGTTATTCAAATATCGTTAAATAGGCGAATTTTGATGGTTTTTTTCAGTCGAAAGTATCGCTTCGAAAAAAAAAATTCATCAAAAGCCACTGTTAGAGTCTTATAGGGAATGTTTTGCATCTTTCAAAACCCTACTTTGATTCCCTGTAGATTCATCATTCCCCGAGTTATTGATTGTTAAAGTTAAAAAGGACTTTTTTGCTTTGATCGACGATATCTCCGCAGCAAATCATCGTACACACTTTTTGAGGACGTCAAACTAAAGGGCATTAAATTTCCTAAAAGAGCTTTGCGGAGGAATTGAAAAAAAAAATTTGTATCCCGTACACCTTTTTGATGAGAAGCAAAAATTTGAAAAATTTTTTTTTGATTTTTTGTCTTAGGATTACTCCGAAACCGTCCATGATAAAAATAAAGTCATGGCCAGATCCGAAAACTAGACACTAGGAGCTACAATTTGCTTTTTTTTTGCTGTGCGACGATTTTCTTCCGAGTTACAGCCTGTTAACGAGGAAAGGATTTTATCAACTTTATAGCGAAAAAAATCGACTAGAGTAATTCTACGAGATTTACTTTTTTTAACTACCAGCCCTTTGGTTCAACGATTATCTAGTCATCCTTTTCTCAAATCTATTACACATGCCGTTGTTGATAAAGTTTATAAACGTGGCGCTGAGAGATAACCAAAAATGTAGTATTTCAATCTGAAAAATGTTACAAGACAGTTCGCGGCAATGCCTGACTGCAAAGACGTTTCGTCAATAATTACACGAAACTTTTAGGTACGTTGAGAAAACCTCGAAATGAGATAGAAGAGTTTCTTTTTCCTCGTGGTTTTTCTCTCACAGGCTGGCGAATGGCCCCCGCGTGCAATCAGGTGAACGAAGTTTTCCAAACCAATTGGCCGGACTGTGGCTTCGTTATGCGTGTGAACTCCGTCCCGACAGTATCAGCGAGTGGCGTTAAAGATGAGACGTTCGATGCAGCAGTGGAGCGACATTGACAACCTTTTGTTATCAAAGGTACCATCCTTTCTTTTTGATCAAACAAATAGCAAAAAAACGGTGTTTTTGAAAAATAATGAAATATAATGAACAATCATAGAAATTAAAGCGAAATGTTTGTGACTTTTGCAGAGTTGGCTTGGAACACCGAAAATGGAAGCGGATCTACCGGTACAAGACATACTGAGAACCCTCTCGGAGAATCAAGCCCCGGTGGTCGTGATCGAGGAGTATGAAACATAGGTACAGCAAATAAAAACGGGACCCATGTTACCCGACCTTCTCGCTTTCAACTTTTGCATGAAATCACGCAATTGTACCAATATTTCGACTTTTTTAAGAACGGGTCATGTTCGGTGAAGGCGTTGATTTTTTGCACGGTCTGTTCTTCGGACGGAGGGAAATCGCCAAACACGAAATACCGACAAGTCTCCTCGTTGATTCAGAAAACTGAAAAATATTTATCTTTATTTCATGTCCAAAGTGTTCGTATCAAAAAAGAAGAAATACAGAAATCGATTACAGGAAATATATCACGAGAAAGTATTTAGAATTAGAAAAAAGAGAAGAAAACGAATTGCCACCTTTATCAAATCAAATAAGGGCAACTTTCGTATGAACTATCATCTCTGACAGGCGTATTGTTTTCGTTCTTCGTGAGTCGTTTCGCCATTGGATTCTCGCAACGATCGCAAGAGTATTCGATTGTCTCAGAAAAATCACGAGTCCACGACGCGAGAGACACGTGAGACGGACAAAGTGAAAAAACAGGTATGGCATCAGGTTATAGTGGGTAAATAAACTAATACAATATTATCGTACAAAGTAAGACAGAATTCGAAATTCTGACGTACACAGGGATAAAGTTCATGATTCGTAAAGTTATTTTTCTCTCCTATTTCTTATCTTTTTTTCTTCCTTATTTGCAAAACTCGCGATCGCCTACTTTTCTCTTGTTCCCTGGTTCCTTTGTCAATCTGTATATATATTTTTTAACGGAGTTATAAAATGTAACACAAAATATTTGTCGTTGTTTTTCTTTTCTCTTAAAGTAAATACAATTCAGAGACACTGCAAATTTACAATTGAATCTCTCGTGCTAGTCGGTGTTGAATCATATCTATCTTGGTCGATTTTACCGACAATCGGATCAATCGTGTTTATATCGTACACGTGGATTGATTTCATCGATATCACTTATTGAGGTGTCCTACGGATACTTGGCGACTACATATCTTCTTCCTTCTCAAAAGTTCAAAGTTTTTTCTGTTTAATATTCGGCCTTAAATCCGATAGGTCTTGAGACGCAACAACTCAACCGAGGATGATTCTCCGAATTCTAGTCGAAAAAATTGTTCAAATAATATCTTTAAAAATTCTGAAAAGATTGTTAAAATATTTTTAAAAAAATTCAGAACAAACCATTTTTTTTAATTCTGAAAAAATGGTTAAAAATGTTTTTAAAAAAATTCTGAAAAAATGGTAGTTAATTAAATATGGAAAAGTGAACAAATTTTCTTTCTTGATAGATTGTCCTAGACCCCATAATTACCAAATAAAGCCCTTCCACTCATCAGGGTCTCGACTAAAAATCGTAAAAAAAAAATTTCAACAGAAAATCTGAAATAATTCTGGTTACTCCAGTGTGAACCTATGCAACTGTTCACCCTCTTGACCTCTGAAACCCCATAGTTATTGGACTACGCCTATTTTTCAAAAACATGTCTTATTTAGCTAAAAATGCAATAGGTTTGAGACCCTCTTTAAGGCGATGTGCCACACGCTAGAAAATTTCGACGCGGCCTCTTGTTACGTCGGTAGCGCAGATCTCGCAGTTTTTAGCTACGAGTCGCTGCCGTCGGACAGCGAAGCACTCGCGAATTCGGTCTCGATGCTTCGCACTGGGACGAAGAGTCGAAGCCGAACAGACGGCGATCGCTGAGCGAGCGCGCGCGCGCGTGTGTGTGTGTGTGTTTGCTACGCCGGCCGCGTGCAAAAAGAACGAATACATTCCGGCACGCCGTTCGGTCGGACGCAAACACCTTACATGCATCGCACAATACACACAATTATGCGTAGCGACCATGGTACGCTTGCATTGGAAGCATGCGCTCGCTCGGCAGGGAAGCGTGAAACTTTGTTGCATTTTACATTGTATATACAAATGCTATCGAATCTTTTTTTTTCACTGACGGCACCACCAAGACTCGTCTTGTGGAAGGGTACCGGCATTTTCCCATGCTTTTTTAATTTATTTAAACATATAAGCTCGAGGACTTTTTGGGATCTCGATGTCGCTAATCGTCGACGAATTCGATCTCTGCCAAAATCTCGAGTCACGACCGAGATCGCTCGAGACTCACTCTACAAAAGAGTTGTAAAATTTTACAACGCTCTTTGTTTAAACTATTGCGTTCGGTATTTTTTTCTCTGCCATGGCTTATCTTCGGCATGTTGCCTGCGGCCGACCAAATTCGCGAGCGAACGAGATTGACCGAGTCTCACTCTGCGAAAGAGTGGTAAATTTTATATATATTGCAAAAAAAATACGTTCAGCATTTTTTCTCTTTGCCGGGATTTATCTTCGGCAGGTATCTCCAGGAATCGAATTTTCTAGCTATGACGATCGAAGGAGTCTCGCTTCTCGGGGAGCGGGGGGATATATGGAATGTGTGGGCGGGATAAAATGTGGCAGTGTTGAAAAAAGGTTCGCAGACATCAAATGTAAAATATGAAGAAAAAGAAAGAATGTTCAAGGCGTATCCACGAGCGTACGGAATTGAAGGCAAACGTAAGCAAAGAGATTGAAAAACTGGAACATACCCTTTGGTAAACACAAAGGGTCTTATCGATCCGAAGATCGATGTGCATCTGGAATTGCAAACATAAAAGAGC
The DNA here is from genome assembly GCA_964007375.1 of Ophion obscuratus. Taxonomy (NCBI): domain Eukaryota; kingdom Metazoa; phylum Arthropoda; class Insecta; order Hymenoptera; family Ichneumonidae; genus Ophion; species Ophion obscuratus. The sequence goes on along the minus strand of OZ023315.1, from coordinate 43,568,324 downwards.
CAACTATATTGGGCACTTCGAGAAATTAGAGATCTAAGTTTGATACAAACAAGACTGGTGTGCAGGAAAGGGCTCTTATGTAAATCCTCTTACGAGGTTTTCGGAATACAGCCGAACAGCCGGTTCTAATGCAGCCGCCTGCCAATCGACGACCTTCAATGCAATACAACAAAGGTATTATCAAGAAATGCAACATATCAAAAGTATTATAAATAAATGCAATATATCAAAAGTGTTATAAAAAAATGTAATATATTAACAGTATTCGCAAAAAATGCAAAAAATCGAAAGTATCATCGAAAATATGCAACATATCGAAATTTTCGGAAAGCATGCAATATAACAAAAGGCTTAGCAAAAAGATGCAATATATCAAAAGTATTATAAAAAAAATTCCATATATAGAAATGATTATCAAGCCTCATCAAAAGTGACAGCTCAGCTCATCATCGTGATCGCACCCAAAAAATATTTGATAAAGTAGAAAACATCAAAGCAGATATTATTACCTAAAAACATTCGAAATTGTCCACCCTGCATTCCAAGAAAATAGTGCAAAGAACTGAGATAATTTCAATTGGTAACCATCGATCATGAACTCCTGAATGACCATTTATATAGCAAGCCTCCACTGGCCTCTGTACTTCTCTCACATTTTAGATGGTCCTCCGTACATTATCGGCATTACATCCACAGCGAGGTTCACATTTTTCAAATTGGTTTTTTTTTCTTCATATTTACCGACCGCAATCAATATAACAAAAATTAGGTTTCCCTCGTTCTGTATACATTTTTTCGGGATGACGTCTCTCCTGTGTGATTTTCGCAGTAACGGTACATTGATTTAAAAAAATTTCTTTTATTGATCTTACAATTTTTTGAGAAGGAACTCTTCGCTAAGAGACTCAAGAACACAAGAGTATAGGACATTTTTTATTATCGCAATTTGACAAAAATCAAGTTCGATTCTTCCCTGGCGAACTTAAAAAAAATTATGTGTGTGTGCGTGTTGTTCTTTTGAGTACATTTGTTGTTTTTGTAGGAAACGTAAAATATGGTAAATAAATAAATTTCAATAAATTTTGAATTATCGAACGAAAATTGATGGTTTCTTTTCCGACGTATATACATGTGTAGCATTCATATGTACATAAACATATGCAAATGTATAAATATATGTATGTTTATGTTCATATGTGTCGTGTGTTTCCAAAGCCACCGTGTCCGGATTGACTGGCACCCTTGTTGTAGCCCATTTGCAGATTTTGAGTTGACCCTCGCTCGCTCTCAGCTGATCCTCTGTGAACGTTCTCTCGTTCTTGTCTGCCATTTTGGGGCCCAGTGTCGGTCCATTGTACTCGGGATGTTTTTGCGTCTGCAATGAACAATTATATTGCGAAAGTAAAATGAGCGACTAGCCCTCAGCTGCGAACACGAAAAATAAAAAAAGGCGTCTGGAAAACGCGGTAATTTCCCAAAAAAGCTAAAAGCTACAAAAAATGGTCCGAAAAACGCTGTAATTCCCCAAAAAGTTAACAACTATAAAAAAAATGCTATAAAAAACGCTTTAATTTCGAAAAAATACAAAAAATGGTCTGAAAAACGCTGTCATTTCTTTAAAAAGGCTAAAAGCTACAAAAAATTGTCTAAAAAACGCTGTCATTCTCAAAAAAAGCTAACAACTATAAAAAATGGTCTAAGAACGCTGTAATTTCGAAAAACACTGTTATCGACGGTACATGAGATAGAACGGTCACTTTTGAACTTTAATAAAATCAACGTGACACTGACAAGGGTTTTTTTTATGTTTATAGAATTGACGAACTACGTATTATTATTATTTTTTTTCGGAAAAACGTTGCAATGAAAAAGAGAAATACTCACGATTCTTCCAAGGGCGTACAGGCAAAGAGTAACCTGAGAAATATTGCGCCTCTTAAAGAGATCCGCCGTTTGGAAAATGTCCTCCTGTGGCACTCCGTAATTCTTGATGGCCGCTTGGAATCTGCAAATTCGAGGAATATTCTTGTAGCATGTCGGAAATCATTCGATCTTTTTAATGTACTTTTTTTGACAGTTAACGTCTCCACAAATATAAATATCTAAAAAAGTGGGTGACGAAAGTATTTGCACACTTCGCTTTTTCCTGTCTGCTTTTGACGAATTTCCATTAATATACTTAATTTAAATTAACATCAACGTGCAGTATTTCGTGTGGAATACGCTAACGAATAAAATAATCTGCAAAAAATGTTCTTTTTTCTAGGAGTTATTTGAAAAGATCACTGTGAGTGATGTTTGGGCTACACATACATACGTATATGTATATACTGTGGAAAATAAAATTACACGGCTCAATTTGATTATATAACTCCTAGAAAAAAAAAAGAAGACATTTTTTGCAGATTATTTTTTTTTAACATATTTGATTATTTATCACATTATTGACAATGCAAAAATAAGTGGTAAGAATATATATAATACATATATGATAATAAGGGCAATGGAAGTTGAAGTATGGAAAATGGCCCCAAGGTATCTACTCGAAATAATAAAGATGGGGGCATGTTTGAAAAACATGCCTACGGAACGAAGTAAAAGCAATTATTAGTGGTGACCCATAAAAATGTGGAAAATAGAAAAAGAAGTAATGGAAAGCATAGGGAAGAGGGCAATTTGGCAAGCCCTATGGCATGGAAATGTACGGGAGCTGGAAAGAAAAAAAGGAAGAGGCATACAAATTAAAATTGAACAAGAAACTCAATACGATTGGAGCAAAATCGATGGGTCAACATGCTGCAAGGGATATAAACATAGGAAAACAGGTATATACGTGGAAAAATATTGGGAGGACAAGATGATTAGCGGAGAATTAAAAGAAACGTGGGTGAGAATAAGATGTGGTAATGTCGGGGAAGACGCGAAAAAAAGGATATGTAAAAAGTTAAGGGAAAACTAAACCAAGAAATAGTACATAAACTGGAGCAATGATTGGAAAATAGCAGGGGGTTATAAATTGACCGGAAAATATAAGCACAACTGAAAATGCAACCGGCAAAGGAACTATGCGATCACATCAGACAATTTAAGAAACTAGCAACTAGGATAAATACAAGAAAACCCATGTAAAATAATTGATGTAAATTAAAAGGGATATTTATTATAAATAATATAATAAAATGCATTTTGGGCGGCGAAATACAAAAAGGGATATGTAAGTATTTTAGGGAAATAGAGGAAGTCTGCAGAAAGATAAACAAAGGGGAAGAGAGAGGAGAAAGAGATGGAATGGAGGAATAAATGAAAAAGCAGAGAAAGGTCACATCGTACGAATTGCAAGAATCCGTGGCGTAGTAAATAAGTGAAGTAATATGTAAGCGTAAGGTCATTGTTATGTAAAAAAAACGTTTAAAATTTGTGCAAATAAAACTCGATCTGATTGATAATAAAAAGCATTCATATAAACACCCTTAAAAAGCGTATACAAGGAATAAAACAAGACTACTATATAACAATCAGAAGAAGAAAACATTACGAGATAAAAATATTAGATTAAATATATAGAGATTAAAATATAGGTTGGCAAGAAAGTTTTTGCGTTTTATCACCAAAAATAAAATAATTATTTTTATTTTATCGGTGGATACATAGAATAAAATTAATCGTTAGTTTTAAGACTGCTTTTTTAATTTTATATTTGGTGATAAAACGCAAAGACATTCTTACCAACCTAATAACACAAAGCTTATTTGATTCTTTATCATATTATTTGTAATAAATAATGAAATAATCCCTTTTGAAAAAAAACTTGTATAACAAGTTGTGCAAATAAAACTCGATTATTATTATTAATTAAATAATCCGAATAAATAATAAATTTAATAAAATATAAAATTCTTATTTTATTCTTTATCCTAACCTTCATTCTTTCATATATAAAACAAAGCTAAAACTGCACGGGTTGATATGCATTCCGTATACACCATACCACTGCACATTTTCCATCAGCTGAAAGTTGGTACCCTTCGTCTGGATCTTCTTGACGGATCCTGGACCAAGTTTGTTTATCAGCTGGCGAAGAACCACACCGTCCTTGAGAAAGTCCTCGTAATTACCGGGCGGCAATTTTTCACCAAGATCATTCGCGATCCACTCGAGCACCTCGGCTTCCTGTTCCTTGTTACGGGGCTGTGTTAAAAAAAAAGTTCAAATTAATATATCGTGCGATTCGATAGCATTGACCGATCCAAGTACTGGCCAGCACGCTCACTTTTGTTGGCGAATGGCCGAATACAATTGATTGGATACGAAGCAATAAAAAAATTCTGTTTCGTTCAACGACTCGTGAAATTCGATAAAAAAAGCCAGGCCGAAAAAATTGCTCAAAATAAAGATCGTTCATGCATGTGACGATTTTCTTTCAACGCCTGTCCAATTTCTCCGCAGGTGCGATATATAGTCTCGTATCCGTAATCCACTGTCGTCCAGCAAAATTTTAGATATAGGACTCGTATGCCCGCCACATATGAGCCTGCCACATATGCGTGTGCGTATGAAAATGGAACCAAGAATCGGGATTTCGGAAACTAACCGCGTGTCGAAAACAAATAATACCTGTCAGATTCTCAAGCTTGGACAAATTTGCGCGGCTGCCGTTAATATGAGTCTTACTGTTTCGATAACACAGGCGAAGAAAGTTGGAGCAGTGCGCGACTGTTGGTCACCGTTAAATTTAACGACTTTCGGTATTCATGCATCCAAAAAAACATACCTATATTTATTTCAGTCTGCATTCTCGAAATGTTGAAAAAATAATTAGGCCCTGCTGAAAACCCTTTTTCCTTAAGGGGAGGTACCTGAGTAAACGGCAAGAAAAACCAGTAAACTTCGGGAATTTTTATCTCAAAAACTAATGTTTCGAATGGATCCGGGTTTTTTTTATTGGAAAATATGTACATTGAGGTACGTTTAGGAATTCTTCAAAATAAATTCGTTGACTGGAAGCTATTCAAACGAGATTCAAACGCGGTTAACTGGAAACATAGTTTTCAAAGTTGGTGCCAGATGTATCTTGAAAACGGCTTGTCCGATTTTGTCCAAATTTGGATACAATAATATTTGATAGTTTTTCTCGGTTCCCACGTAGGGGTTTTTCATTTGAATGATTGCTTTTTATGCAATGTGTATGCAATCCAAAATTGTCGGAAATTGCGAACGAAAAAAGAATGTTAAATTAAAAAAGTCGCAATTCCGTCAAAAATGAAAATTTAAAAAAAATCCTATTCAGCCGATTTACGTATCACCCGTCATTGTCGAATCTGCCAGTATTTGCCAGATTCTAGCTATCCAGACTATGAGTATCACAAAACTATGTTGTTTTTTATCGGAACGTAGCAGAAGCTTAAACAATTTTCGTCCAATCGACTTGAAATTTTAACTGAAGCTTCTTAGATTGCTTTAACAGTCAAGGATAAGCGCTTTTTTCGATTAACTGAAAATTGTAAAAATTATATCACTTTTTATACCCTACCCCTAAAAATAAAAGAAACATAAAATTTCTTCACTTTTAAAAGTGATTTTTGAAAGGCTGTATCAATGTTAAAATTAGTCGTATCAAGATGAAAAAAAAAAAAAATTTGAAGCTTCAAGTTTGTAGTTTGAGATCTTTTGGCAAAATAATTTTGTGAGCTACGGTTATCGAGCAATCATAAAAACACTTCACCTTCTGCGAGTTGGGCTCAGGTTTTCTCAGCATCTTTACACCCTTGATATCCCCAAAGTCGTTGAGTATGATAGCATGCACGTACCTTGATTTCCGGCGTTTTCTCCTCGCCGTTCTCCTGCGGCTTCTCGCTGTCGCTATTTTCCCCGATCTTCTTCTCCTTGTAATCGGCCGCAACGGTTTTCTCGTCGATTCTTTCTTCGTCGGGCTTCGTTGTCGGGAGTTTTCGTCGGTGGTGTGCTGGCGTCCTGACACGTCTCCCTCGACCACCGGGCTCGTATTGTTATTCTCAGAAAAATAAATGCACCAAAACGCGACGAAAAAAATACTGCACTCTATCACACACTACTACAGATTGCATGTAATTTATTTCGAACGACTGTGCGAGGTTAGAGCGCCTGCTTCCGACCTGTCAAAAATCGAATTGTTTTGGAAGGAGGGGCGGCGAGGCATTTTAGACACTAAAATGGCCGTATTCATAGTCCCTCCTTATCTCAAGGAATAAGGACGCCTTGATGAAGGCTTCCTTGAATCTCAGAGGCGTCCTTGTTTCATAGTCGCAACTCGACTCTCCCTTCCAGAAGGAAGACATATTTAGGGATATGTGATTGCTTATGGTGGTAAAACCGCTGAAAGAAGCGCCACTCGGCTATATTTGAAACTAATTCAAACCGCTTGGCTCTCGATTGTATAGCCTCGAGTGTATAACCTCAAAGTTCAAAATTAGAAATTGAGTTGCGACGAATACAATTATGGATGAAGGAAAGAATGTTCATTATACAGAGCGCGAAAGGCTGTTATTAGCTCAGCTAGTATCAGAAGAAAGCCTAATAGACTGCAAAAAAACGGGTGCTGTTGATTTAAAACAAAAAGCTGACGCGTGGGAACGCGTTACGAAGAAATTTATAAGCGAAGGGTGCACCCCACGTACCAGTAAACAATTGAGAAAGTGCTGGGACAATCTCAAACAAAAGTAAGTAATAACTATTTTGTTCCTATCTAATTGAATTGATGCATGATTTTTTCTCTATTTCAAAATGCACTTCCATTCTTATTGTTTTATAAAATTCGTGGTAAAGGCCGTACCACACATGGCCTTTTGATCCAGTCCAAGCCAGTTAGAAAAAAATTGAAAATAGGGGCGTTGTCACAAATATTTGGATCTATTCTAATTATTGTTTTATCAAAAATCATTTCAGAAAACGAAAGTTGACAACAATAATGAAGCATCAACGTCTTATGACTGGTGGGGGCCCTGCGCCCGTAGAACGTGTCGATCCAGTCATGGATTTCATGGATGGAGCAACTGGAAATATCGACGTGGAAATCGATTGTCCATTTGACAGCACAGCAGCATTTGAAAGAGATTGTAAATATTTTTAAAAGTAAACATTTATTAGCATTCTTTTATTCTGCTAGAAAAAAACTATCATCTTAACTTTTTCAGATGACATGGGGTTCATGAACGAAAGTTTAACTGTGCAGGACCAGGATGAAGATATTTCCAGCGAAATCATAGAATCTCATCCTGAAAACCGAAGTCACAGGCAAGTGTCTTCACACCTAACGTCAGCGTCGAAAAAAAGGGACACGAGTCATGAAAACCTCAAGGTAAAAATAATTAATAAATATAAAATATATAAAACGTATAAAGACAAAATAATAAATGAAAAATAAGACAAGTAATAAGAAACCAGCTGAATAATTTTGAATAATATCAGGAATATGAGTCCAAGTACGTGGATAGCAATTTCATTACTGCTAAAGTGAAGGTTCTATTTTATTAACATTGCATGATTATTTTTATTTATTTTACCCGATCTGTACAAAATTACATATATACTTCACAATTTTATGCAATTGCTTTTCAGAATATTTCCGATGAAAAGGTACTGAGACTGATACGACTGCGAGAAGCGATTGAACAGCAGCGGGAGCTTCATGCAAAAAAAATGAAAATCGCCGAAGCAGAAGAGAAGATAGCAATACTGAAGCTTCTCAAACTAGAAGAAGAGCTTAAGTCAAGTTGATTGAAAAAAAATCGAACATAATTTTCTCTATATAGTTTTTTGTTATGAAATCAAAGTTTTATGTCAATTATATTCAAGTCATCTTTCATTATTAATAATAAATACAAACATATTTTGAGCAATGTATATTTATTCCATATATTTACATATATACAATTATTTGTCATTCACGTGAAATGTCTCAATATAAAAGCGTTCCTGTATGCAAGTCCTACGCCATTTTGCTCAGGAATAAGATCATTTTCAAACGCGATCTCATTGAACTCCCCCTCAAAGAAGTCGTCCAGATTGTGTCGTATGCATAGGTTATGCAAAACAGCGGTTGCGCAAATGATTGCCACAGTTGTGCTTAATTTCGTTTTTAAGCCATACTGCAAACATGGAAATCGACGTTTCCACACTCCAAACAGTTGTTCAACGATAACTCGTGTTTTTTTATGGGCAGTATTATATCGCTCTTCGGCATCCGTTTCAGGCCTCAAAACAGGTGTCAATAGATAGCTGCGACATTCGTATCCGCTATCACCAAGTAGAATTCCATCAAGTTGTCCTAGCTCAAAACGACAGCGCAGGCCACTGCGATCAAATATAACTGCATCGTGAGTTGAACCAGGGTGTCGAACTACTATATCCAGAATTTCTCGGTCAGGACTGGATACAATCTATAAAAAATTCTTCATTATCCAGCTTCCATCGAATAATTCAATGCACCATGTATTAATAAAAAGTCCATGTATTAAGTACGTATAAGCTATATTGCTCCAGCTAAAAATTGCATTTGATATAAATTTCAGTACTTCATGATTCAATAAAAATCTGAAAAAATTCAACATTTGGCAAGCTATGATCAACAATTATTCATAATAATATCAAATTTTCATTGAATCATAAAATACGGAAATTTCGATCAAATACAATTCTTAGCTTGGACAATGTGACTCATACGTTCTTAATAAAAATACAGCATTCAAAGAATTACCTGCACATTCAGAGAAAACCAGCCTTTCCGATTTCGAAATGCTTCTCCATTATTTCCTCCAGGGTTCGCGATTCGTATATGGGTGCAATCAATGCATCCGATTACAGCCGGGAAGTTGGCCACCGCATAAAATTTGTTCTTGTAGCTTGAACGTACACGTTCGTTAGAAAAATGTATATGTTGCTTCAAGTGCGATGCCAAAATTCTTGAAACTCGAGCCACGGTTCGTGATACAGATGGTTGACTATATCCTCGTAAATCTCCATTAACAATCTGCAACGAACGCACAACGCAAATAAATAAGAAGTTAGTAATGCGTTTTCATATCACATTAAACAAGAAACATATTTACAAACCTGAAAACTACTTGTTGCATAAAAACGCAAAGTTATTAAGAGCTGTATCAACGGAGACACAGGCAGCCCACGTTTATTAAATCTCCTTAATTGTGCATTTACCATCGGCAATAAAAGTTCGACCACAGCTCCTTTGCTGAACCGATATCTTATTCGAAAAGGCACATCGTCGTACTTTTCGATAGGATTCACAAAGTCCCGAATGTACCTTCTGACGAGTCCCCATCGAAATATATTCTCAATTTCCTGAAAATCATCATCAAGCTCATTATCAGAATTGTTTAAAAAATCGTTGTTCATTATGCCGAGTAATTATATGCAACACTTCTGTACGAATTTTCACGCGGTTTTAATTATTTATTGAGGTTACGCCGTACACTGATACACTCCGATACGTTTTACGTGGTTTTAATTGCTTATTTTGATTACGTCGTGAATTGTGGTACACCTCGAAACTTTTTACGAGTTTCAACAGTTTTTTTTGTTTAAACTCCGTTCACTGCGATACGTTTCGAAACTTTTTACGTGCTTCACTTTTAACTGTTTTTGAGGTTAATCTGTCGACTGGTCTGTGATACACGCAAAAACTGCATAGACGCCAAGCGCAAGCGCAAGCGCTAGTAACATGAAACGAAACAGCCAATCACAGCGCCGAAGGTTTCCTCAAGGAAGCTCGAGACCTGCCTTGAAATAAGGAGGCCAATAAGGCTCCTTATTCTGTCAAGGAAGGTCTATGAAACGCGAAATGAGGAACAAGGAAGCCTTGTTCCTCATTTCGCGTTTCATAGACCTTCCTTGACAGAATAAGGAGCCTTATTGGCCTCCTTATTTCAAGGCAGGTCTCGAGCTTCCTTGAGGAAACCTTCGGCGCTGTGATTGGCTGTTTCGTTTCATGTTACTAGCGCTTGCGCTTGCGCTTGGCGTCTATGCAGTTTTTGCGTGTATCACAGACCAGTCGACAGATTAACCTCAAAAACAGTTAAAAGTGAAGCACGTAAAAAGTTTCGAAACGTATCGCAGTGAACGGAGTTTAAACAAAAAAAACTGTTGAAACTCGTAAAAAGTTTCGAGGTGTACCACAATTCACGACGTAATCAAAATAAGCAATTAAAACCACGTAAAACGTATCGGAGTGTATCAGTGTACGGCGTAACCTCAATAAATAATTAAAACCGCGTGAAAATTCGTACAGAAATGTTGCATATAATTACTCGGCATAATGAACAACGATTTTTTAAACAATTCTGATAATGAGCTTGATGATGATTTTCAGGAAATTGAGAATATATTTCGATGGCGACTCGTCAGAAGGTACATTCGGGACTTTGAGAATCCTATCGAAAAGTACGACGATGTGCCTTTTCGAATAAGATATCGGTTCAGCAAAGGAGCTGTGGTCGAACTTTTATTGCCGATGGTAAATGCACAATTAAGGAGATTAAATAAACGTGGGCTGCCTGTGTCTCCGTTGATACAGCTCTTAATAACTTTGCGTTTTTATGCAACAAGTAGTTTTCAGGTTTGTAAATATGTTTCTTTATTTAATGTGATATGAAAACGCATTACTAACTTCTTATTTATTTGCGTTGTGCGTTCGTTGCAGATTGTTAATGAAGATTTACGAGGATATAGTCAACCATCTGTATCACGAACCGTGGCTCGAGTTTCAAGAATTTTGGCATCGCACTTGAAGCAACATATACATTTTTCTAACGAACGTGTACGTTCAAGCTACAAGAACAAATTTTATGCGGTGGCCAACTTCCCGGCTGTAATCGGATGCATTGATTGCACCCATATACGAATCGCGAACCCTGGAGGAAATAATGGAGAAGCATTTCGAAATCGGAAAGGTTGGTTTTCTCTGAATGTGCAGGTAATTCTTTGAATGCTGTATTTTTATTAAGGACGTATGAGTCACATTGTCCAAGCTAAGAATTGTATTTGATCGAAATTTCCGTATTTTATGATTCAATGAAAATTTGATATTATTATAAATAATTGTTGATCATAGCTTGGCAAATGTTGAATTTTTTCAGATTTTTATTGAATCATGAATACTGAAATTCCTATCAAATGCAATTTTTACTTATTACTTTTATTAATACATGGTGCATTGAATTATTCGATGGAAGTTGGATAATGAAGAATTTTGTATAGGTTGTATCCAGTCCTGACCGAGAAATTCTGGTCAGGCTGTAATCGGATGCATTGATTGCACCCATATACGAATCGCGAACCCTGGAGGAAATAATGGAGAAGCATTTCGAAATCTGAAAGGTTGGTTTTCTCTGAATGTGCAGGTAATTCTTTGAATGCTGTATTTTTATTAAGGACGTATGAGTCACATTGTCCAAGCTAAGAATTGTATTTGATCGAAATTTCCGTATTTTATGATTCAATGAAAATTTGATATTATTATAAATAATTGTTGATCATAGCTTGCCAAATGTTGAATTTTTTCAGATTTTTATTGAATCATGAATACTGAAATTCCTATCAAATGCAATTTTTACTTATTACTTTTATTAATACATGGTGCATTGAATTATTCGATGGAAGTTGGATAATGAAGAATTTTGTATAGGTTGTATCCAGTCCTGACCGAGAAATTCTGGTCAGGCTGTAATCGGATGCATTGATTGCACCCATATACGAATCGCGAACCCTGGAGGAAATAATGGAGAAGCATTTCGAAATCGGAAAGGTTGGTTTTCTCTGAATGTGCAGGTAATTCTTTGAATGCTGTATTTTTATTAAGGACGTATGAGTCACATTGTCCAAGCTAAGAATTGTATTTGATCGGCATTTCCGTATTTTATGATTCAATGAAAATTTGATATTATTATAAATAATTGTTGATCATAGCTTGCCAAATGTTGAATTTTTTCAGATTTTTATTGAATCATGAATACTGAAATTCCTATCAAATGCAATTTTTACTTATTACTTTTATTAATACATGGTGCATTGAATTATTCGATGGAAGTTGGATAATGAAGAATTTTGTATAGGTTGTATCCAGTCCTGACCGAGAAATTCTGGATATAGTAGTTCGACACCCTGGTTCAACTCACGATGCAGTTATATTTGATCGCAGTGGCCTGCGCTGTCGTTTTGAGGTAGGACAACTTGATGGAATTCTACTTGGTGATAGCGGATATGCATGTCGCAGCTATCTATTGACACCTGTTTTGAGGCCTGAAACGGATGCCGAAGAGCGATATAATACTGCCCATAAAAAAACACGAGTTATCGTTGAACAACTGTTTGGAGTGTGGAAACGTCGATTTCCATGTTTGCAGTATGGCTTAAGAACGAAATTAAGCACAACTGTGGCAATCATTTGCGCAACCGCTGTTTTACATAACCTATGCATACGACACAATCTGGACGACTTCTTTGAGGGGGAGTTCAATGAGATCGCGTTTGAAAATGATCTTATTCCTGAGCAAAATGGCGTAGGACTTGCACACAGGAACGCTTTTATATTGAGACATTTCACGTGAATCACTAATAATTGTATATATGTAAATATATGGAATAAATATACATTGCTCAAAATATGTTTGTATTTATTATTAATAATGAAACATGACTTGAATATAATTGACATATAACTTTGATTTCATAACAAAAAACTATATAAAGAAAATTATGTTCGATTTTTTTTCAATCAACTTGATTTGAGCTCTTCTTCTAGTTTTAGAAGCTTCAGTATTGCTATCTTCTCTTCTGCTTCGGCGATTTTCATTTTTTTTTGCATGAAGCTCCCGCTGCTGTTCAATTGCTTCTCGCAGTCGTATCAGTCTCAGTACCTTTTCATCGGAAATATTCTGAAAAGCAATTGCATAAAATTGTGAAGTATATATGTAATTTTGTACAGATCGGGTAAAATAAATAAAAATAATCATGCAATGTTAATAAGATAGAATCTTCACTTTAGCAGTAATGAAATTGCTATCCACGTACTTGAACTCATATTCCTGATATTATTCAAAATTATTCAGCTGGTTTCTTATTACTTGTCTTATTTTTAATTTATTATTTTGTCTTTATACGTTTTATATATTTTATATTTATTAATTATTTTTACTTTGAGGTTTTCATGACTCGTGTCCCTTTTTTTCGACGCTGAAGTTAGGTGCGAAGACACTTGCCGGTGACTTCGGTTTTCAGGATGAGATTCTATAATTTCGCTGGAAATATCTTCATCCTGGTCCTGCACAGTTAAACTTTCGTTCATGAACCCCATGTCATCTGAAAAAGTTAAGATAATGGTTTTTTTCTAGCACAATAAAAGAATGCTAATAAATGTTTACTTTTAAAAATATTTACAATCTCTTTCAAATGCTGCTGTGCTGTCAAATGGACAATCGATTTCCACGTCGATATTTACAGTTGCTCCATCCATGAAATCCATGACTGGATCGACACGTTCTACGGGCGCAGGGTCATAAGACGTTGATGCTTCATTATTGTTGTCAACTTTCGTTTTCTGAAATGATTTTTGATAAAACAATAATTAGAATAGATCCAAATATTTGTGACAACGCCCCTATTTTCAATTCTTTTCTAACTGGCTTGGACTGGATCAAAAGGCCATGTGTGGTAAGGCCTTTACCACGAATTTTATAAAACAATAAGAATGGAAGTGCATTTTGAAATAGAGAAAAAATCATGCATTAATTCAATTAGATAGGAACAAAATAGTTATTACTTACTTTTGTTTGAGATTGTCCCAGCACTTTCTCAATTGTTTACTGGTACGTGGGGTGCACCCTTCGCTTATAAATTTCTTCGTAACGCGTTCCCACGCGTCAGCTTTTTGTTTTAAATCAACAGCACCCGTTTTTTTGCAGTCTATTAGGCTTTCTTCTGATACTAGCTGAGCTAATAACAGCCTTTCGCGCTCTGTATAATGAACATTCTTTCCTTCATCCATAATTGTATTCGTCGCAACTCAATTTCTAATTTTGAACTTTGAGGTTATACACTCGAGGCTATACAATCGAGAGCCAAGCGGTTTGAATTAGTTTCAAATATAGCCGAGTGGCGCTTCTTTCAGCGGTTTTACCAGAGATTAGTAGGGAGATGTACAACGCGGCCCTTTTCGGCGTGCCTCGTAAATGGCGCTAAATCGCGGCGGCGAGTTCGGGAGTATGATTTCGTGATCATCGCCTCTGTCGAGGTTGCAGATTCCCTTGTAGCCGCGCGAGTCCGTGATCACCGTTCAAGTCGGTATCGCAGTCAGCGTGAACACGAATGGGTAGCTCGGAAGGGGAAAAGTCTCTGCCCCTCGCAAATCGCGCTCGCTCGACGGGCGAACGGAGCGAGGTTTTCCGTCCAATCGAGCTCGACATATATGTGTGGCCGTACTGCGGATTGGAATATGTATTAAATGAATTTCAATGTGAAAAACATGTATCGAGATCATTGTTTTCTCTCGGTTTCCCGTTTATGCCGAAAATGCGGGTTAAAAAAATTAACGACGAACCGCGTTGAAAAATAAAACGCCGTAACGACCGTGGGAGGTTCACAAAGAAATATTGAGCCTTTGCCGCGATCGTTTCGACATTTTTTTTTTCAACAGTAAACATTATGGATAAGGGTGTATCATAAATGATTCTACATCTGCAATGAGCGTTGTGGCTGAATTGGCAGCGTGGCGGATTAACGATGCTCACGGTCCGAGTTCAACCCCCGGTGAATCAACATTTTTTTTCTTCATTTTCTATTCAGAAAATGTCGAACTCACTCTCGCTTTAGCTATTCTCGCCTGTTCAGGCATTATTTATGATTTTTAATTCGTATATGCTTAATAAAAAAAACAAGACATTGCTACCGGGGATCAGTGCAGTCAGATCGCGCGTAAAAGTTACCCCCTCTTTAGTCTCTTATGCGCCATCACCCAATCATGGTAGCGCGTGTCCGTGAGCGAGCGACGCTTGACATCTTCGGAAAGAGCCGAGCACGGTCGAAGTATCCCGACCGCGCCTTCGGCAGCTGCACCAATCCATGGACGCTGAGCACGTTCATGTGCGGCTAAGCCGAAACGAAGGCTTCGAGGGAAAAAGCAATCTGAGCACGACTCGCGTGTGACGTCACCCGACGGCACGCGCGAGGCTTTTAGATGATTTCAATGCTTATTTAGCTCTTGATTTTCTGCGTTATTAATGTATACAAAAAATGTATCCCGCGCTCTGATTGCTTATTTTTTTAGTTTATACGTTAATTTAAATATGATAATAAAATTACTCACACCCGTCCTTATGCCAAATAAAATATAATTCATAAAAGTAAGCGGAAATATATTTATATTCGTATTATTATATTAATTCTCATACTTTCATCAAGCGATAAAGCATTATCCCCAAAAACAAGCCAATCATCCATCCGGCCGCGAATCGTAAGTACCAGAAAATGCATATATTCTACAAGCGATGAGATGGTCACGTTGGTAGCGTTCCTGGCTTCGGCCCGCAGGGGCCCGTGGTGCAAATTTTTCTCCAAATTTTTCCTAATTTTTCATATTTTAATCGTATTTGAGATTTTCAGAGAAAAAATGATTTAAAACCGATTCAAGTTCTGGTCTATTTCCCAAAAACACATTTTTTTTCACTCAAAATTCATGATTTCTCATTTTTTTTTCCCGGAAATTTCTCTTTTTCCTATGACCTGAGTGAACGGCTGCGGCGATATTCGGAGTGAAGTTAAAGATGAAAAGAAATGAGATTTTTAAAGATAAATTTAAGAGAAAATTTGAAGATTAAAAAAATGAGATTTTCGTAAAACAAACTTGTTCTTATTTTTTTCGGAACTTTTTCTTCTTCCTATTGAGTGAAAGGCTGCGGAGATATTCGGAGAAATGTTATAGATGAAAAAAAATGAGATTTTCGTAGAAAAAACTTATTGCATTTTTTTATCCCTCATAATTCTGCGAATAATGAATTTCCGAAATTGTTGCAAACATTGTTTTCCTTAAACCACTATAACGGCCTGCCACGAAGTATTTTAGACAAATAATACTTGGGGTAATTATTAAGCATATATTGAAGTATATTGCAAAAAAAATGGACGGGAAAATATTACAAAATGGCGACACTGCAGCCAATTCTTCCGAGGCATGTTGAACTTAAGGTGCTCTGCGGCACGTAGTATAACTTGTGTCAATTTTAATCTGGACAAAATCATTTTTTTTTAAATTAAATCCAGATGAGTGTAGCTAGTGAACTACGTAGGGGATTTTAGAAATATTGATTTTTGAGTAATTGCCGAGTATTTGACTAAAAATGTTCATTTAGACTTAATAAAACAAAATTATTTTTTTTAGGTTAAAATTGGCCTAGTTATACTGCATGCCGCAAAGGTTCGTCATTCTTCGGAAGAATTGCTGCAGTGTCGCCATTTTGTAATATTTTCGGATAAAAATTTCAAGCAATATACTTAAGTATCTGCTCAATAAATACTGCAAGTATTATTTGTTTATCACATTTTCTTCCGGAAAAAAAATATTAAAAACTACACTTCCTGTAAGGCCGCTACAGTGGTGTTACCCCTTACAGTCTTCATATAATTTCCGAGATTTTCCCGTGATCGTAATTAAAGTGATGAAATATTCGGAGACATTCGGAGAAACTCGGATGTTTGCGTAAAAATAATTGTCCGCAAAACTTCGAATTCTTCATATTTGTTCCAATTCATAGAAAAATTCGGAAGAAATCGGAGTTTTTCGGAAAAAAAATTGCACTAGGGGCGCGGGATCCTATTATTCTATAATCCTATATTATTGCTATTAATTCTTATTTGATTAGTTATTTTTATTAGTTATCATAATTCACTTTTTTTATTTTTTTTAACTTCCACTTGTACAGGGTTCTTCCCTCTTGATACATACCCCATATTCCCGTTTATATCCCCACCTTGCGGCCGCAGCCGACTTCCCCCTCTGTATTGCATTCACCATGACATTTCTGCCATGGGTATAGGGAAACTGCGGAAAACCTATACCAATACAGCCGGTCCCGAGTTCGCTTCCCAGTCTCGGAGCTAGTCGCGTTTCGTCGAGAAATAACTCACAGACTACAGTCACACTTACATGACACACACCAGTTATCATCATTATTTTAATTAGTTATCTTTTAGTGTCGAAAAATTTTTCGCGGACTCTGACCGCTTATTTTATTAGTTTGTGCGTTAATTTAAATATAATAATAAATCTAAATTACAACTTATTTATCTTCGAAAAAATTGCGCTTTACTCACACCCGTCCCTATGCCAAATAAATTGTAATTCATAAAAGTAAGCGGAAATTTATTTAGCCCTAAAGCATTATGATAATGCTTTATCGCTTGATGAAAGTCTATGAGCATATAGTATATGAAAGTATTTGGTTAATTATTGAATGAATATAATACGAATATAAATATATTTCCGCTCATATACTTTCATCAAGCGATAAAGCATTATCATAATACTTTATCGCTTGATGAAAGTATATGAGCGGAATTGCAATTTTTGTCCAAAAAACTCCGATTTTTCCGGAAAATTTTTCCGATTTTTTCCCGAATTTTTCTATGAATTGGAACAAATATGAAGAGTTCTGAGTTTTGCGGACAATTGTTTTTACGCAAACATCCGAGTTTCTCCGAATTTTTCCGAACATTTCATCATTTTTATTACAATCACGGAAAAATCTCGGAAATTACATGCATTCTTTAAGGGGTATCACCACTGGTAACGGCCTTACAGGAAGCGTATTTTTTGATATTTTTTTGGCGGAAGAAAATGTGATAAACAAATAATACTTGCGGTATTTATTGAGCATATATTTAAGTATATTGCTATAAATTTGTCATCCGAAAATATTACAAAATGGCCACACTGCAGCAATTCTTCCGAAGCATGTCGAAGCTCTGTGGCACGCAGTATAACTGTGCCATTTATAATCTATAAGAAAGAGTTTTCTTTTTTATTAAGTCTACATGAGTGTAGCTACTGAAACACGTAGGGGATTTTCCATAAGTTAATTAAAACAATATTTATTAAAAAATAACTGTCTTTAAAAAATTGAACATTTTTAGTCAAATACAAGTCAATTACTCAAAAATCAATATTTCTAAAATCCCCTACGTGGTTTACTTGCAACACTCATCTAGATTTAATTAAAAAAAAATTATTTGGCCAGATTAAAATTGGCACAAGTTATACTGCGTGCCGCAGAGCACCTTTAGTTCAACATGCCTCGGAAGAACTTGCTGCAGTGTCGCCATTTTGTAATATTTTCCCATACATTTTTTTGCAATATACTTCAATATATGCTTAATAATTACCCAAAGTATTATTTGTCTAAAACCCTTTGTGGCAGGCCGTTACAGTGGTGTTACCCTTTAAGGAAAATAATGTTTGCAAACATTTCGGAAATTCATTATTTCTCAGAATTATGAGGGATAAAAAAATGTAATAAGTTTTTTTTACGAAATTCTCTTTTTTTATCTATAACTTTTCTCCGAATATCTCCGCACCTTTTATTCAATAGGAAAAAGAACTAAACAAGCATTGAAATCATCTAAGAGCCTCGCGCGTGCCTGAGTCGTGTTGAGATTCCTTTTTCCCTCGAAGCCTTCGTTTCGGCTTGGCCGCAAATGAACGTGCTCAGCGTCCATGGTGATGTAGCTGCCGAAGGCGCGGTCGGGAAACTTAAACCGTGCTCGGCTCTTTCCGAAGATATCCGAGCGTCGCTCGCTCACGGTCACGCGCTACCATGATTGGGCAATGGGCGCGTAAGAGACTAAAGAGGGGGTAACTTTTACGTGCGATCCGGCTGCACTGGACGCGGGTTCGATCCCCGGTAGCAATGTCTCGTTTTTTTTTATTAAGCATATGCGAATTAAATATCATAAATAATGCCTGAACAGGCGAGAATAGCTAAAGTGAGAGTAAGTTCGAAATTTTCTGAATATAAAATGAAGAAAAAAAAGTTGATTCACAGGGGATTGAACTCGGGCCGTAAGCATCGTTAATCCGCCACGCTGCCAACTCAGCCACAACGCTCGTTGCAGATAAATAAACATTTATGATATACCCTTATCCATAATGTTTACTGTTGAAAAAAATGCCGAAACAATCGCGGCAAAAGCTCAAGATTTATTTTTGAACCTTCCACGGTCGTTTCGGCGTTTTATTTTTCAACGCGGTTCGTCGTTAATTTTTTAACCCGCATTTTCGGCATAAACGGGCAACCGAGAGAAAACAATGATGTCGATACATGTTTTTCACATTGACATTCATTTAATGCATATTCCAATCCGCAGTACGGCCACACATATATGTCGTGCTCGATCAAACGGAAAACCTCGCTCCGTTCGCCCGTCGAGCGAGCGCGATTTGCGAGGGGCAGAGACTTTTCCCCCTCCGAGCTACCCATTCGTGTTCACGCGACTGCGATACCGACTTGAACGGTGATCACGGACTCGCGCGGCTACAAGGGAATCTGCAACCTCGACAGAGGCGATGATCACGAAATCATACTCCCGAACTCGCCGCCGCGATTTAGCGCCATTTACGAGGCACGCCGAAAAGGGCCGCGTTGTACATCTCCCTACTAATCTCTGGTTTTACCACCATAAGCAATCACATATCCGTAAATATTACCCGTATTCATAGTCCTTCCTTGAGGAACAAGGCTTCCTTGTTCCTCATTTCGCGTTTCATAGACCTTCCTTGACAGAATAAGGAGCCTTATTGGCCTCCTGATTTCAAGGCAGGTCTCGAGCTTCCTTGAGGAAACCTTCGGCGCTGTGATTGGCTGTTTCGTTTCATGTTACTAGCGCTTGCGCTTGCGCTTGGCGTCTATGCAGTTTTTGCGTGTATCACAGACCAGTCGACAGATTAACCTCAAAAACAGTTAAAAGTGAAGCACGTAAAAAGTTTCGAAACGTATCGCAGTGAACGGAGTTTAAACAAAAAAAACTGTTGAAACTCGTAAAAAGTTTCGAGGTGTACCACAATTCACGACGTAATCAAAATAAGCAATTAAAACCACGTAAAACGTATCGGAGTGTATCAGTGTACGGCGCAACCTCAATAAATAATTAAAACCGCGTGAAAATTCGTACAGAAGTGTTGCATATAATTACTCGGCATAATGAACAACGATTTTTTAAACAATTCTGATTTTTTAAACAAAAACATGCACTTTCTCAATTGTTTACTGGTACGTGGGGTGCACCCTTCGCTTATAAATTTCTTCGTAACGCGTTCCCACGCGTCAGCTTTTTGTTTTAAATCAACAGCACCCGTTTTTTTGCAGTCTATTAGGCTTTCTTCTGATACTAGCTGAGCTAATAACAGCCTTTCGCGCTCTGTATAATGAACATTCTTTCCTTCATCCATAATTGTATTCGTCGCAACTCAATTTCTAATTTTGAACTTTGAGGTTATACACTCGAGGCTATACAATCGAGAGCCAAGCGGTTTGAATTAGTTTCAAATATAGCCGAGTGGCGCTTCTTTCAGCGGTTTTACCACCATAAGCAATCACATATCCCTAAATATGTCTTCCTTCTGGAAGGGAGAGTCGAGTTGCGACTATGAAACAAGGACGCCTCTGAGATTCAAGGAAGCCTTCATCAAGGCGTCCTTATTCCTTGAGATAAGGAGGGACTATGAATACGGCCATATGTCTTATTCCTTCTGGAAGGGAGAGTCGAGTTGCGACTATGAAACAAGGACGCCTCTGAGATTCAAGGAAGCCTTCATCAAGGCGTCCTTATTCCTTGAGATAAGGAGGGACTATGAATACGGCCATAAGCAAGTTTTCATATTCTCTGCTTGCGAATGATGAGCGGGGTGCGCCCCATGCGTGACACGGCCCTGCGGTTGGTGGCGTTTTTGGAAAAATTCTTATATTTCATAAAATATGAACTCTCAAACGAGTTTATAGAACTCTCATACCCTCTCTAACGATTCTCTATTATTTGTGCTACATTTTAGGCACTTTAGGCGTGTTTTCAGATTCTCTGCGCTTGCGAATGATGAGCAGGGTGCGCCCCATGCGTGACACGGCCCTGCGGTTGTTGCGTTTTTGGAAAAATTCTTATATTTGATAAAATATGATCTCCAGAATGATTTTTTAAAACTCTCAAACCCTCTCAAACGATTCTCAAGCGATTTAAAAAAAAAAAATTGTGAAACGTCGTTTCTTACGGAATTAAAAATATCTGGGGGCTAACTTCACGCGAAAATTTAAATTGTTTCTTTTGGAAAAACTATTAACTCTCAAACGATTTTTCTTTTCTCTCAAATTCTCTCAAACGATTCTCAAACGATTAACATTAATTAGAATTATTTATAATCATATCGGGGGGCCAACTTCACGGAGGTCGCTGTGTCCACTCCTTTACTCTAGTCTCGATGCTATGAAGCAGGGAGGCTAGAGTGGGAGGAGTCCGATCTCTTATGGAGAGACTTGAAAAAAGTGGCTACAAAAATGTGGTCAAACAGAGATGGCGCCACTATTGCTAAGACATCGAGAAGTGAGCTGCGTGCGTCAGAGACGGAACAAGTAAATAATGAGCAGTGAGCTGTGCATAAGGCAGCATGATACTTGAGAAGTAGGCTGCGTGCGAGAGAGATGCAAAATGATATATAGCCAGACGCGCGCAAAAGTTACCCCCTCTCTAGCCTCTTACGCGCCCATCACACAATCATAGTAGCGCGTGTTCGTGAGCGAGCGACGCTCGGACATCTTCGGAAAGAGCCGAGCGCGCCGAAGTATCCCGACCGCGCCTTCAGCAGCTACACCCATACATGGAAGCTGAGCACGTTCATGTGCGACCAAACCGAAAGGAAGGCTTCGAAAGAAAAAGCAATCTGAGCACAAGGCTTTTAGATGATTTCAATGCTTATTGATTCTCTTGATTCTCTGCGTTATTGATGCTCTTGATTCTTTGATCTTATTGATGCTCTTGATTTTCTGCGTTATCAATGTATACAAAAAAATGTATCGTGCACCCTGATCGCTCATTTTTTTAGTTTATACGTTAATTTAAATATAATAATAAATCCAAATTACAACTTATTTATCTTCTAAAAATTGTTTACGCTTTACTCACACCCGTCCTTATGCCAAATAAATTATAATTCATAAAAGTAAGCGGAAATATATTTATATTCGTATCATTATATTAATTCTCATACTTTCATCAAGCCACAAAGCATTATCCCCAAAAACAAGCCAATCATTCATCCGGCCGCGAATCGTCAGTACCAGAAAGTGCATATTCTACAAGCGATGAGATGGTCCCGTTGGTAGCGTTCCTGGCTTCGGTCCGCAGGGGCGCGGGATCGTTCCCCGCGCTCAGTGCTTTTTTTAAATTATTATTATCATTAATTCTTATTTGATTAGTTATTTTTATTAGTTATCATTATTATATTAATTAGTTATCTTTTAGTGTTGAAACATTTATCACGCACTCCGACCGCTCATTTTATTAGTCTGTACGTTAATTTTAATGTAATAATAAATCTAAATTACAAGTTATTTATCTTCTAGAAAATTCTTTGCGCTTTACTCACACCCGTCCCTATTCCAAATAAGTTGTAATTCAAAAAAGTAAGCGGAAATATATTTATATTCGCATTATTATATTCATTCTCATATACTATCATCAAGCGATAAAGCATTATCCCCAAAAACAAGCTAATCATCGATCCGGCCGCGGATCGTAACTTACGAGAATGAATATAATTATAGTCGTATTTATAATACGACTATAAATATATTTCCGCTTACTTTTATGAATTACAATTCATTTGGCAAAGGGACGGGTGTGAGTAAAGGGCAAACAATTTTTTAGAAGATAAAGAAGTTGCAATTTAGATTTATTATTACATCTAAATTAACGTACAAACTAATCAAATAAGCGGTCGGAGTGCGCGATAAATTTTTCGACACTAAAAGATAACGAATAAAAATAACTAATCAAACAAGAATTCATAGTAATAATAATTTTTAAAAAAGCACTGAGCGCGGGGAACGATCCTGCGCCCCAGCGGACCGAAGCCAGGAACGCTACCAACGGGACCATCCCATCGCTTGTAGAATATGCAATTTCTGGTACTGACGATTCGCGGCCGGATGGTTGATTGGCTTGTTTTTGGGAATAATGCTTTATCGCTTGATGAAAGTATGAGAATTAATATAATAATACGCGTTAATATAATAAAATATATTAATATAAATATATTTCCGCGTACTTTTATGAATTATAATTTATTTGGCATAAGGACGGGTGTGAGTAAAGCGTAAACAATTTTTAGAAGATAAATAAGTTGTTATTTGGATTTATTATTATATTTAAATTAACTTATAAACTAAAAAAATGAGCGATCAGGGTGCGCGATACATTGTTTTGTATACATTGATAACGCAGAGAATCAAGAGCTAAATAAGCATTGAAATCATCTAAAAGCCTCGCGCGTTTCGTCGGGTGACGTCACGCGCGATTCGTGCTCAGATTGCTTTTTCCCTCAAAACCTTCGTTTCGGCTTGGCCGCACATGAACGAGCTCGGCGTCCATGTGTTGGTGTAGCTGCCGAAGGCGCAGTCGGGAAATTTCGGCGCGCTCGGCTCTTTCCGAAGAAGACCGAGCGTCGCTCGCTTACGGACACGCGCTACTATGGTCGTGTTCGTTGGGTCTCATCATTTTGATACGAACAAGTGCGCATGTGCATAATGATGCGCACTTGTTCGTATCAAAATGATGAGACCCAACGAACACGACCTATGATTGCGTGATGGGCGCGTAAGAGACTAGAGAGGGGGTAACTTGTGCGCGCGATCTCGCTGCACTGCTTGCTGGGATGCGTGTTCGATCCTCTTCCATCCCTCTTACACGACATCGATACTCAGCTTCCTGCTCGAGGTCTTAGAGATAGTGGCGCCACCCCGGTTTGACCACATTTTTGTACCACTTTGAAATGCACAGATCCTCCCACTCTAGCCTCCATGCCATGAAGACTAGAGAGAAGACCTAGAAAGTAAAGGAGTCCGAACGCAAATGGCGGAATGCGTGAAAAAGTGACATGTAAAAGCGATGATATTTCCTAGTTTTAAATTCAGCCACGGTGGCGCTCTTGTTCCAAAGATACCGCTGTGAAGTTTCGTGTTGGTCATACAACGAAGCGAGCTCTGAGTTTTATTTCCGTTTTATACGTCTTTATTCGCGGTGTATTTCTTTCGCGTGTGTATAAAGTGTGTATAAAGTGAAAAAAGTGCTCCTGCAAAATATTGTGACTCGTTACCTCGTAAAAGATAACGTACTGGTACGGAGAAGGCATTTTTGTACATATTTAATGACATTTGGGGTAATATTTTGTTATTATAATTTGCCGGTTGAGGTTATGGCGCCATTGTGACGTTTTTTTTCCACGCTCGAAGCCGGCGTAATTTCTATTGCAGTGAGGGATTAATGTGCATATTTCGAGTTGAAATATGAACAAAACTAATAAACAATACATATTTTCAATTTCAATCATTATACTCGCTTTCAGCGTGGAAATTAGACGCCATTTCAATTTATTCAACCTGCATTCAACAATAACAAAATATTACCCCGCAAGACATCTAATATTTACAATAATGAATTCCTTTATTTTTGCAGATAGCTTCATGGAGGTCGAGATGGGTAATCCGTGCGCGTATCCGGGATGACGAACTGGGCGACGTGCCATCAGGGCGGAACGGACGCGTGCTGGATTACGGCAGCTATCAGTTTTTCAAGTACCCGGAGTAAGTCTTTACCTCTTCATTTTTTTCTTATTTTCGACAGTAAAGTACTTAGCAGCACTGCTCAGTATCGAGTCAACGCGGTTCCCCTGTCGAGCTAAAAATCGCATAGCAGTGCCGCCAAGTGCTTTGTTGTCGATTATGCGATCAATACAGCAAACTCCCGCTAACTGTTTAATAAATAACTGTCACTGACCCTCCCGCTTGAAGGAAAAGTCTCGCTCATGCTTTTGCTCTTTAGTGGCGGAGAAGGGTCTTTCGGTTACTGTCGCACCGCGCAGATCAGGATCCTGACAGTGCGAGAGTTAGCGGAAGTTCACTGTACTTATAATATCAGTGCATGTCACTGACATGTTTTTGTGGTTTGAAATTAAATATTATATCAAATTACAGAATATGCTGCAGCGATGGAGCGAGGCCATCCAACACCAGCTTGCTCCGAGTGATTTAGTGTGCGAGCTTCACTTCTCTGACTCCGATGTGGTCAAAGAAGATCGTACACAAATGCCTGATGGAGAAATAGTTATTATTCCCCGCAGGAACTATTCGTTGGTTGCAGATGCATTGCCCATCGCATTTCTTACGCTTATTCTTACCCAACGCATTTCTTATTCTTACCCAACGGGGTAAGAATAGTAATATTTTATGTTATACGGATGTCCCACGATATAATGTCTTCCGTGAAATGCGGGGTTGGGGGTGAATTTCCGAGACAATTGATATAAGCATGTATGGGTCCCAGATCAACCCCTGAATTGTTATTAATTTTGCAAGGCAGTCAATCAGGCGCGCCCGTTGAGCGAGCCTACGTCGGTGAGCGACACGCACATGCGGTAGTGCACGGCGGATTGGTTCACCGACGTAGGCCCGCTAAACGAGCGCGCCTAATTGGCTGCCTTGAAAAATTAATAACAATTCAGGAGTTGATCTTGGACCCATACATGCTTATATCAATCGTCTCGGAATTCCACCCCCAACTCCGCATTTCACGGATGACATTCTATCGTGGGACACCCTGTAAAATCTGTATTGCATCCTTTGCGGGTTATTTTTTGTCGCCTTTTTATTTGCCTTGCAATTCTGCTTTAATTTTACATTGTTTTCATTTCTCTTCTCTTTATTTTCTCCTCTTTTCTCGTTCAATTTTTTTGCAACACCTTTCTCTCCAATATCACAACCTTTCTACCAATAATCAATAATTGTTTTTTACGACAGGAGAACGTTGGCCAATCGGAGGAGAACGTTCCGTTCAATCCGTTACCAGGACCGTCTGGTGAACGTGCCCGAGTAGCGACGAGTTGCACGAGTAGCTCTCCAGTTGTATAACAAGGAACCTCCGGAGATAACGTTACTTCGAAAGAGGTAAGTCCGAGGGGTAGCTTGCAGTTCTTCGTGAATCAAACAGAAATGTCTTGGAGGCGATATAGGTTCTTATGATGAATTCTCGAATGTGCGTAATATGCTTCTATTGAAATAACTGCATTTTTTTCTGAAGAGATAGCGACTTCTGCCTATGATCATTCTTTTGTATTCAGTTGCCCTTTCTTATGCAACTTGGGTCATGAATATTGGATTATTTTTACAGTCTCTGTTCCAGAATTTGGCAGTGACGAATTATCTGCAGCGACAGCCACTATCGTACGCCTTTGCAGATCGAGCAGCGTCAGCAGCAACAGCATCCGCACGAGCAGGACAATAAGATGAGCCACAGTCCACTGCCGCTGGCTCATCTCAGTACTCAGCAATTATCTCACTCGAGTCACGACTCACATCAATCGCAATTGATGATGCAGCAGCACTCGATGAAACCTGGATTGTTGTTGGAGCAGCATCGAAGATTTCCGGTCGCAACAGCTCTGCGAGAGCAACGATCCGAGAATAGACGCGATGGACGTTTCGAACTACGTTAGACTCGTCGTCAACGTCGCGTTCATCGCCAATCGCTGCCTCAACGTCATAAACACTTGCGTGAGAACAATTAATTCATGACACTAATAATCCCGGAAACTATTCCGTACATTCCACGCATTAAGGAGCTGACATCTGATTGACAGTGAGTTTTTTGTCAAGGTAACTTTTGCACGAACAGGTCCTACAGTTGAGCTTGTTGTTCATTACAAATTATTCTACTATATTGAATTGCATTTAACGGATTCATAGGCTGAGAAGCAGCAGATAATTTTTTTTTAATTGCATTAGTACGTCGCGCCATACGCCGATTCACGGCGGTCCTAGTTCGCGGCGTTCCCGTCAGGTCAGCGCCCTGTGTCGCCTGCGTTCACGCCGACGATACGCGCCGTGGCACTGTCCTTCCCGCGTTCTTGTCTCTCCTCACGCGCACGGCGGAACACGTTTTTGTCTCTATATATTTTTCATTCAAGAATAAACGAGGTGCCAGTATTCGAGGTGTTTCGCGTTTTTTCTTCGGGATTCCACGTAACGTCTCTACAGGTTATGGGCCCAGGCGTACGGAAATAAAGT
Source organism: Ophion obscuratus (assembly GCA_964007375.1). NCBI lineage: Eukaryota > Metazoa > Arthropoda > Insecta > Hymenoptera > Ichneumonidae > Ophion > Ophion obscuratus. The sequence goes on along the minus strand of OZ023315.1, from coordinate 43,540,965 downwards.
GCTAACCACACAGTCAAGAAGAAAAAAAAAGGAAAACACGAAAATAAAAAATGGCCTCGTCAAGCGCCGTCCGAATCGAACTCCTGGGAAAAGAAAACTTCGACACCTGGAAGATTCAAATGGAAGCTATCCTGGTCAAAAACGACGCATGGGGTTATGTCAGCGGCGAAAAGGTGAAGCCGGAGATCGTCGCGGGAGATGCGGCATCCGCGGAAGCAGCAAGTAAGTGGCACGTCGAGGACCGAAAGGCAAAATCGGACATAGTCCTGTCCATAAAGCCATCTGAGTTAAAACAGATAAAGGGATGCAACACGTCGAGGGAAGTGTGGGCCAAGCTCAAATCGATTTATCAATCGAGTGGTCCCGCACGCAAGGCAACGCTACTGAAACAGCTAACGCTGCACAAGATGGCCGACAGCGATGACGTGCGCGAGCATCTCCGCAAATTTTTCGAAACAGTGGATAAGTTGAACGAGATGGAGATCGAAATAAACTGTGACTTACTAATGCCGCTCTAATATGCTGCTCTATAGTCTGCCATCAAGTTTTGAAAACTTTAGGTGCGCCATCGAGTCCCGCGACGAATTGCCGAGCCTCGAAGCACTGCGCGTGAAAATCATCGAGGAACACGACGCAAGGAAGAACGAAACGCGCGTCGGCGAGTCGAACGCGATGTTCGCCAGGAGACCGTCGTTCAAGTCTCGAAGCGCGATGCGGAAAACTGACGACGAATCCAGAGACGTTCGAAAGGGGGAGAATAAGGCTAAAGGTACGTCATTTAAATACAAATGTCACCGCTGTCGGAAAGTGGGCCACAAAGCGGCTGATTCTACGGAGTCGAGAAAAGACGTCGACAGCGCGAACAGAGCCGACCAGATCAGCCTGTATGCAAGGACGGAACACACGCTCGCCGCCGATTCGGGTACCGCTCGGGGCGTAGAAAAATGGTGTTTGGATAGCGGTTGCACGACGCACATGGGAAACGCCAGTGCAAAATTTGTAAGTACTAACGAACCATGCGACGGAAGAGTAATGCTCGCAGGCGAAAAGGCGTCGACGCCGATCGAGGGAAAACGTCCTGTCACGATAATCGCTAACGTCGACGGTTGTACGAAGAGCGTGAAGGTGCGCGAGGTACTGCGAGTACCCGGACTCCGTACAAATTTGCTGTCCGTAGGCAAGATCGCGGATCGAGGCTACTCGGTGCTTTTCGACAAAGAAGGGGCCGTGATTATCGACGAACGCGGAAATTCAATGATGGTCGCTGATCGAAGGGAAGGACTTTACTACGTACGCGGACGAAACGACGAATACAGCGCAAAAGTCGAAGTCGTCGAAGGAACCAGAAAGAAAAGTTCGACGAGTGAATGGCACCAAAGGATGGGCCATTTGAACCTTCGAGACCTAGTCAAGTGCGATCGGGAGGGCGCGGTGCGAGGCACGAACTTCGGAAATTCACAGCAGAAGATCAACTGTGAAGTGTGCCTCCGCGGGAAAATGACGAGGATGCCATTTCCCAAAGACTCTAAGAGCGACACGAAGTTGCTAGAAATAATCCACAGCGACGTGATCGGCCCAATGCGAGTCGAATCCAATGGGAAGGCGAGATACGTGGTGACGTTCATAGACGATCACTCACGGTGGAGCGAGATTCGTCTGCTCAAACGAAAGGACGAAGTTCTCGACGCCTTTGAAGATTTCAAGGCGTCGGCCGAAAATCGGCACGGGCGTAAAATACAGGCGCTCCAAACGGATAACGGAACAGAGTACCTGAACGAATCGTTTGACGTGTTTCTCAGGTCGAACGGCATCCGGCGAAGACTCACAGTCACACACACTCCACAGCAGAACGGCGTTGCGGAAAGACGGAATCGCACGTTAATCGAAATGACGAGATGCCTCCTCATCGAGTCGCGGCTACCCCCGTCCTTCTGGGCCGAGGCGATCAACACCGCAAACTATATTCGGAATCGGTGTCCGTCAAGGAGTCTCAACGGAAGAACCGCCTACGAGAAGTGGACCGGAAGGACCCCGGACGTAAGTCATTTTCAGCGATACGGATCTCAAGTTTTCATTGTAGACCGAACGCCATCAAAGGGAAAACTCGAGCCACGTGCGAAAAAGGGCACATTTGTCGGCTATTCGGAGGAATCGAAGGGGTATCGCATCTGGCTGCCGAACGAGAGGCGCATAAACGTCGCCAGAGACGTGAAGTTCCTCGGAATACCGGTAGACCCGTCAGAAAACGACCATAGCGTCGAAGAATCTAACGATAACTTCATAGAAATCGAGAGGATGTTCCCCCAAACGAATCGCCAAGTCTGCGACGACGCCGAGGAGAAAGAAGTCCGACTCGATGCCGAGGAGGAGGAAGTCCGACTCGATGCCGAGGAGGAAGAAGTCCGACTCGACGCGGAGGACGAGTCGAATCAACCGGACGCACAAGCGGAGAACGGTAACACCGTCCCCAAAAGAGGCCGAGGGCGGCCCAGAATGGAGAGGAGCGGTTCAAGGGGAAGACCCCGAAAGAATTACCACATGACGAATTATGTTGAAGAGGCATCGTACCTTGCAGAGATACCGCTAGATCAAGCGATCCACGGGCCATGCGCCGACGAGTGGTACGAAGCGATCACCTCAGAGCTCACGTCGATAATCAAAGACGACACTTGGATCATCACCGAAAGACCGAAGGATCGAAGGGTGATCGGCGGTCGGATTGTATTGCGGAATAAATACACGCAAGACGGGGCGCTAGCGCGCCGAAAGGCACGTCTGGTCGCTAGAGGCTTCGCGCAACGTCCAGGTGTTGACTTCTACGAAACGTTCGCGCCCGTGGCACGACTCGGGTCTATCAGAACTATGCTGGCGCTCGCTGCTGAGTTCGGGATGACTGTAAATCAGTTCGACGTCACAACCGCGTACCTGAACGGGGAACTCGAGGAGAAGGTATTCATGGAGATCCCAAAATACACGGAAGAAGCCAGGTCGAACCTCGGGACAGCGACGTCGGGAGGAAAGCTGAGAGGATGCTCAGGGAAATCAACGGAGGCGATAAGGTGTGTCTCTTGAAGAGAGCCCTCTATGGATTGCGACAAGCCGGCCGCTGCTGGTATGAGAGGATCAACAGCGAATTGACACAGTTCGGAGCGAGGAAGTCCACGGTTGACCCGTGTGTCTACTTCAAGGGTTGCGGGAAAAATCGACTGCTGATTTCCGTTTATGTGGACGATATTCTCGTTGCTTCACGGAACCGTAACGAGATTTCCGATTTTGGACGATTCCTATCCAATGTATTCGAGGTTACAGATCTCGGTGCGGTGCAGTACTGTCTGGGAATGGAGTTTTCCCAACGTGAGCACGAAATCACCGTCCGTCAGACTGGATACGTTCGGGATGTTCTCGAGCGTTTCGGGATGCAGGATTCCAAAGCAGTCTGTACGCCCTTAGAACCCGGAACGAGACTGGAAAGGAGCGACGGGTACCCGAGTTCAGAAGAGAAGAAGCTCCCGTACCGTGAGCTCGTTGGGGCCCTCATGTATTTGGCCGTGTGTACTCGCCCCGACATCGCTTATGCGGTAAGCTACCTCAGCCAGTTCTGCAGCAGTTACAGGGCCGAACACTGGGCAGCGGCGAAGAGGGTTCTCAGGTACTTGCAGGGCTCGCGAGACGTGGGTCTGAAGTTCCGTCGTACCGGAAGTCCACTGCAAGCGTACGTCGATGCCGACTGGGCCAACTGTCCGAACGATAGGAGATCGTATACCGGCCACATTTTCATTCTCGGAAGTTGCCCTATTTCGTGGGAGGCCAGGAAGCAGAAGACGGTGGCGCTCTCTTCCATGGAGGCGGAGTATATGGCCTTGTCCGAGGCAGCTAAGGAGGCCACGTATTTGAGACGCCTACTAGTGGAGCTCGGCTTCACTAAAATGGCGGAGGTCGTGATATCTTGCGACAACAACGGTGCACGGAAGCTTGCGGAGAATCCCGTTTTCCATAATAGAAGCAAGCACATTGACGTGCGCCATCACTACGTACGAGAGGTACTCGAGGCTGGTGAAATAAAGATCGTGTACACACCCACGGCGGAGATGGCAGCAGACGTCCTGACCAAAGGTTTATCAAAGCATAAACACGTTAGATGTCTGAATCTTTTCGGCCTCGTGGGAGTTGGAACCACGGGATCGCGACACTCCGATTCGAGGGGGAGTGTCGAAGCACGGTCGTGCGATTCGTACATCGCGCCATACGCCGGTTCACGGCGGTCCTAGTTCGCGGCGTTCCCGCCAGGTCGGCGCCCCGTGTCGCCTGCGTTCACGCCGACGATACGCGCCGTGGCACTGTCCTTCCCGCGTTCTTGTCTCTCCTCACGCGCACGGCGGAACACGTTTTTGTCTCTATATATTTTTCATTCAAGAATAAACGAGGTGCCAGTATACGAGGTGTTTCGCGTTTTTTCTTCGGGATTCCACGTAACGTTTCTACACATTATAAATGTTACATTTTTATTTTTTACTAATGTCACAATTACAAACAAATTAAACAGAGAATGAATAGAATATTTCAGCTTTACTGTCTTCAGATCTCCACGTACGAAAATGTTCTATCTCGGAGGCTGACTGTCGTAATCTTTTAATATGCTTGAGTTTGTCTACCCGGTTTCCTGGACTCAACCAACGCGCGATGCCGATGAACAGAGGGGAATATAAAGTTTCGTGCAACAACGGTACAGGGAAGGTTTGTAAATCTCGACTTTTTTACAGTTAATCTAATGCTTCCGGAAATACATATTCTACTACAAAAATAATAATATAAATAAAGAGAAAAATGTTAATTTTGTAATTTCTCGTTCAATTGTACTCGTAGTTCCTTGACACTGGGGTTCTTGAGGAAAAGGTGCTTGCGGTGCGACTCCAAGAACTCGTACACCAGATGATAACGCTGCTTCCTGAGAACAGATTGAAGCCCCTCGTCCACCGCAATGCCTATACGCAAATTATGAAAAACGTTTTTATAAAAATAATCCATCTCTCGAATCACGCGACTATAATATGGTAAATGGAGACAAAATTATGCTTTTGCTCCGTGCTCACAGATTCAATATATTATAATATTTCCTACTATTAATTTTCTCCGTCAAGCGCACTGATCAAATGACTATACGGCTGTGCTGAGTGGAATGGAAATTCAAAACACGAGGAGCAGGTTATGAAATGTCTGGGAAATTGTCAATACTATTTCTGGCTGGGCTTGCGATCTCGGTTACGATGCAATCCTCTACGAGGTTCACCATTTCTTCAAAGTGACAACGATTAAAGGGATAGAGAAATAGCTCGAATCGATTTGGGTATGTGCTATTTATTTTACTTGAATTCTTCTTCAGGATTGTCCGACATCTTGGTGGAAGAAACGAAATTCTGATACGCCGCTTCGTACAATAACATTTTGCTCCACGGTATAACCAAAAACAAATAAATAATGCAAACGAGTTCGAGCTCCATTCGTACCCGGATCGTTTGCTCGCGGGGAGTTGAACTCGTTATCCTCGGGCACGAGAGAACGATAACGAGATCCTTGAGCTTGCGAAGAACACCCAAACGTTTGACCACACTTATTCATGAACAGTGGTCAGAATTATTTTAAAAAAACAGTTCTAAGCATCAGGTCCAAGAGATAAGCTCGGAGAAATTGTACACGCGCATACTCTGGAGTATCAGATCTCGATTAATATTTATTTCTCGTGTTATTCGCAGGCATTAACGCAGTATCAAGCTTCAATATCCGGAAGCCGACGTCCAACCATTTTTGGTCAAGTCACACCAATACTTTCAGGACTTCAAACAGCAAGGTCTCAAGGCCATACATCAGGCAAGAAGGAGTCGGAATAATATTAATGCCCAGTGTAACAACTTTATACGACAGGTGATGGACGCCAAATTGTACAATCAGGCTCTCGCCAACAAGAGGCATGAAAAACTAATACTTTTTCTCTTGAAATACGTATCGCGACAGAATGCCCAAGTACTGCGGTCAAGAAAGATGCCATGGATCCCATTCAGAGTCCAGAGAAATTGAGAGCGCTCGAGGCTCAATATCGAACCACCGTCTCGAATAAATTTAGGCGTGAAACAGAAAAAGTGCGTGTACACTGCTACACAGCCGAGATATTGAATGTTTTATTAATTAATGTTGAGTGGGCGTAGCTTGTGCGTACTTCGGAGGGGCTGACCATCCCCGATACGTCTCGTGTGTACACGAGGGACAGGTGCACAAATTATGAACTCGATTTCCATTCAGCCGCAGTTTAAACTAATCAATTTTCAAGATAAGCATTGTGGCATTTTCGAAAATATTTATTTGAGAGAAAAAAAATGTATCCTTGGAGTAAATGATAATTATACATTTTTTTTTAAATCGGCCAGTAAATATTGCGGAGACATTTATTGATGACACATCGAGGATTTTTCGTAACTCGCCACATTTGTTTTTTTTAAATCAATTGAAGATGAAGAAACGATCAACACCGAATGATCGTTACTGGATTTATCGAAATTAAGCCAAACACATTTATTCGAAGACTCCAACTCACCTTGACGATCCTTGCGATATATTTTTTTTCTTCAATAATCAGCGTTCGCGATCTCACAGCGTGTAATTAATTTGATTCGTGCTGCTAGAATAAAAATGTTAATTCATGAAAAAAAACAGGCAACACGGACGAGAATAATGAGGCTCACGTGAAGTTGACAGCAGCTGCAAGCCACGTGGAGTTGACAGCAGCTGCAAGCCACGTGGAGTTGACAGCAGCTGCAAGCCACCTGAAGTTGGCAGCATTGCCCCGACGGCTAAGCAAGGCTTTTCGCATGTAACTCCTCAATTTCACCAAAATGCTGATTATTTAAATCCTATTCGATTGTTAGTCTTTGTTAGTGTTTGTTAGAGAAAATCCAGCGTTTGTTAGACTTTATTTATTTAATATAACGAAAAACAAATTTCATGTGAAAGTTAGTCGCAGAAAAATGCTTTTCTAATGATTCGAACTTTTCTTCGTAACGTTTGTTAGTGATTGTTAGTCGATTTTTATCGTTTGTTAGACCTTAATTTTACTTTATCGTTAAAAAAATGCATTCCCATAGCACACTGCAAGCCACGTGAAGTTGGCACCATTGCCACGACGGCTGAGCAAGGCTTTGCACATGCAGCTCCTCAATTTCAGCAAAATACTGATTATTTCAATCCTACTCGATTATTGATCATTTGTTAGTGTTTGTTAGACAAAATCCAGCGTTTGTTAGACTTTATTTATTTAATAATACGAAAAACAAATTTCATGTCAAAGTTAGTGGCAGGAAAATGCTTTTCTAATGATTTCGAACTTTTCTTCGTAACCAATCGTTTGTTAGTGATTGTTAGTCGATTTTTATCGTTTGTTAGAGTTGTATTGTTATTTTATCGTTAAAAAACCTTTCATTCCCATAGCACGCTGCAAGCCACGTGAAGTTGGCAGCATTGCCACGAAAGCACGTCTTTACCCATGTAACTCCTCAACTTCAGCAAAATGCTTATTCTTCTCATCCTACTCAATTGTTAATCCATTGTTAGTGATTGTTAGTCCATTTTGATCGTTTGTTAGCGCTTCATTTTTATTTAATCGTTGATAAACTTTTCGGCCCTAGGGTGCGCCACAAGCCACGTGAAATCGGCAGTTTTGCCACGACAGCTGAGAACAGCCCCTCCGTGAAAACGGCCCGCCGAAATCAACATCCAAACTTTTTATCATGACAAATCGTTTGTTGGTCGTTTGTTGATCATTGTTGGATGAATTGCAATCTTTGTTGGACCTTTTTTAAAGCACTGCTGGAGCTGCTCGCTGATTGGTTAATTCCCGAACGCCTATCCGATTGGTTAGACATTCTGTCGACGCAGACAGTGTGAACGCGGCGCTATGATTTTATGACGTCAGGTAACACGGGGATGTACATTTCATCTATTGATTTAAATAATACGGAGAACCAACAAAGCTTCTAATTATGATATTCATAACCAACAAACGTTTGCGCTTCTATTGCACCTCAAAACGGTTGAAATGTTAAGAAATCGGTCAATTTCACGTTAGATTTTATTTTTCATCCTGTGCTTTAAAGAAGGTCTAACAAAGATTGCAATTGATCCAACAATGACCAACAAACGATTTGTCATGATAAAAAGCTTGGATGTTCATTTCGGCGGGCCATTTTCGCAGCGGGGCCGTTCTCATCTGTCGTGGCAAAACTGCCGACTTTACATGACTTGTGGCGCACCCTAGGGCCCAAAAGTTTATCAACGATTAAATAAAAATTAAGCGCTAACAAACGATCAAAATGGACTAACAATCACTAACAATCGAGTACATGGGCAAAGACGTACTCAGCCGTCGTGGCAATGCTGCCAACTTCACGTGGTTTGCAGCGTGCTATGGGAATGAAAGGTTTTTTAACGATAAAATAAAAATTAAACTCTAACAAACTATAAAAATCGACTAACAATTACTAACAAACGACCAACAACCGGTTGGTTACGAAGAAAAGTTCGAAATAATTATAAAACCATTTTCCCGCAGCTAAGATTAACATGAAATTTGTTTTTCGTATTATTAAATAAATAAAGTATATCAAACGCTCGATTTTGTCTAAGAAACACTAACAAACGACTAAAAATCGATTGACATGGAAAAGAATTCGATATTTTCATCGTCGCCGGCTACGTTTATTGAGCTCATAAGACTTGTTGTTCCATGTAATATCTGTTCTTTGGGTCAACTGGGGCCAATATTTCAGCGCCGCGTAGTGCCAATTCTCAATGAATATTTTCGTTCGTAAGCGGCCTACCCCCACCATGCGAATTCTGGCAGAGTTTCCAGACCTGTATGTAAGACCGTGACCTAGGCTTCTATGTAAAATTACGTTTGCTGGCTATACTTCATAGTGATCAGGGAGACTAGAGTAAATGAGTGGACACTGTGCGCCAGCGATGTGGCTCCACAATCAAGGAAAATAAGAGTTGTAGGTGGCGTTGCAATCGGCTTTCCCTTATACAGGGTGTCCCAGAACTCAACGTCAAGCCGAAACGGGGTGACAGGATTGATTGTAACCATCATGAGAAAAATCAGAAAAAAAATAAAGCAGGGCCTTTCAAAGTGGACAAATTTTGAAAATTTTAAATTCATAGTTTAACAAATAGTCTTAATTCTAGGAAACTTGGGTTTGTTTGGGTTTGTTTCACAATAACTAGGGGTGTGCGGGTACCCGATTCACTCGGGTACCCGATGTTCGGGTCGGGCCGGGTACCCGACGGGTTTTGTTTTGCATTACCCGCCACTATCGGGTACCCGAATGTGGTAATCGAGTACTCATAAACGTCGAGTACTCTTAAACTTTGAATATTCGTAAACGACTCGGAGATCCGTATCTATTATTTATATTTATTTTTATTTTTTATTTCGGTGTATCGACCAAATAATGGGAGAAAACGTAAACTCGAAGAATGCGATAAAACGAATAAATGATAATAGTGTAAAAAATCTTTTTTTCGTCTCACTTTTCTATCCTGTGTGTGTGTGTGTGTACGTATATGGGAGTGTGTGTGTATGTGTGGGGGTCTGTTAGGTTGGAGTGAAAAACGGTCACTTTTGGCGGATCGTATCGTAATAGCGCGGGAAAGGTGCGTTTTGGCATCACTAAAAAGTGTGCGAAAGGAAAAAATGTACAATAAATATCTTCTCTTCCAGCGAACGCCTTAAAGTTTAGAATTTTTGAATGTGTGTTTTAAATGGAGAAAAAACCCAAAAAGACCAAGATTCAACTCCTTGTGTTTATTCGAAGCGAGAAGAATGTAGCTTCCATTTGACATTTTTAAATTGAAAATATATTTGATTAGTTTCAGAGGTGTAAGCGTTTGAAGAACAAGTTTTATTTGGAAATTTTTTTAAATGACAACAAATTCAATCAAGGAGAATGAATCGCCGAAATTACCAGTCAGCACTAGACAGAATTAATGAAAATTCGACGAAGAATTTTGCTTTTATTTAGTTATTCGACATTCAAATATCTCGATATTTCCTGAAATGCGAGTGTCTTAAAAGAAGTTTGCCGGAAAAAATTGTAAACATATACATAACAAAAATACAAAAATTATTAAATTAATTTTTTTTATTTCTTATGAACTGCAACCTATCGGTGAAGGGTAGAGAACATAAAGCTGGAGTCTATTTCGTCCGTTTTGGTACGTTTCCGTGGCGCTATCTATACTATGAAACGAAATTTTGTTCCGGCAACACAACTTGTCGAGTACCCGATGTTGAGACGAGTATTCGAAAAACTCGAGTACTCGATAAAGTTCGAGTATACTCGTCTGATCACGGGTACCCGAAGAAATTCGGGTACCCGAAAAACTCGGGTACCCGATCGGGCCATAGTCTAATTACCCGGCCCGACCCGACCCGACCAATTCTGCTACCCGCACACCCCTAACAATAACCGAAAAATGGTTACAGTTTGACCAAATTTCTAGGTTTTTCTTAAATGCCCATAATTTTCAAACTGCATGGGATAGATTTTTTTTCTGATTTTTCTCATGATGGTTACAATCAATCCTGTCACCCCGTTTCGGCTTGACGTTGAGTTCCGGGACACCCTGTATATACTGTAATGAATACCTCTGCGTTACAATCTTATATTTGTTTTTCTCCTGGCTAAAGACACGTTCCGTTCTCTCAATCATACATATGGCGTCTCGGGGCGATTAGCGGATCGCTTCCAGCGACCGCTGGAACTGCCAATATGCAATAATATGCCAAACATATTATTTTTCTATAACAAAGGCGAATTACGGCTCGCGGGCCTTAGGATTCCTTGACAGGCTTCATTCTTTAACGACGATTGCTCACGACGGCTCGCTAGCCTACGACACGTGGCGATATTCACTTAAATCTAATCACGCGGGGGACCCTTTGGCCTCTCATGGTCTCTAAATCGATAATAATGTCTGTACTCACAAATATTTCTCCATGTATCACGCTATTTTTAGTTACTTGACTAGGTTCCCTTATGGAATGAGCGACGAGACGAGGTCCTTTCGACAGGGCGAGTCGATTCCAGCCAACCGGTGACCCCCGATGATCGACGGGCAGACGAATCGATTTGCCGGGATGCTCGGTGAGACTACGCGGGCCATCGGACAAGCCTATTTTGGTCAATAGGTGAGATGCGTAAATCGAGCTCGCGTTCTCTGAGAAAACTCGATGGCGAGGTTCCTTTTGGGCTACTGCGTGCCTGAACCTCGCGGGTCGCTTCACTGACGGTCGGACGAATCGATTTGCCGCGATACTCGGTGAGATTTCGCTGGCCCTCGGACGAGTCGATTCCCGTGCGTGAAGACGATTTTTCCTTATCGCTTGACCGAATATTTCACCGCCGATCGGCTGAGCGCTCGTGTTTTGATGCGCGGCCTCTCTCTCCGGTGCACTCTTCCGCTGGTTTCTTTTACTGAATTCCCTTATGTGTTAAGTACTTGCGTCGTGGCCGGATCTCTCCCGACCGGTATCTACTCCGATCCGGCCCACGTGAACGAGAGTTTTTTCTTTTCCGCATCGGCTGATCCCGCACCCTCGCGCCGTAACACTTCCGCCACTACTTCCGCGGGAGTCAGGCGGGCATCGTCGACGTCACGCGCGAAATTCAAATACTGATACCCGGGCACTCGGCCCTTACAATACATATACTGTCTTGCTTAGCTTTCCGCCGCCTACTTATACATGATTGTCTGTGGATTGAATCCGTGCTCGATAATAAAGAATTATGTGATGTGTAAAAAATTGTAAATAAAAACTCACTTTTTAAATGAGTTTTGTATATAGCTATTAATGTTTTATAAGAGGCAATGTTAAATGTGTATAAATTGAGAAGGAACTATGTATTGAACCGTTCGGTGAATCGTTTTCAAATTTGATAGAAGATTATTACATAGACAAAGTAACAATGGATGTAATTGTGTTAACGTATTATTTAAAAAATTACGCTCGTACAATAGAATATTTGTGATTATTATTACTTATTGTGATAGTTATTTATTATTACACAGAAATAATATACAGCAAAATGCGCCTTGATAACAGTACAGATTGGTTATTTTAATTCATTCGCAGTGAACTAAATTTCAATTTATTATTCAAAATTGTATTGATTACTTTTGATTGTGACACTTCTGTCTGCCGTTGTTAATCGCACACGTGAACGCTTCTAGCGTCGCTCTTAACATTATGGGAACAAAATGGAAAACAATGCAAATCCTGCAGTACGTCATGCATTGAAGCTCAATCTGACTGTGCATTTTTTTCAGCGATGCAACAATCTTACATTTTTTATTCTCATTATTTCACTTTCTACAACTAGAGCTCCGTACATTAGCTCCGTCAACTACGGAACACGTATCGTTTTTGTGTTTTATAATAAACGAAAAATATGACTGAACGCTCGCAAAAGAAAAGAAAACTAAATGTTAGTATAGTCAAAGAACAGATATTACATGGAACAACACGGCTTATGGGACGATTTGGCAAGGTTTCTTGGGGGAGTTTCGTAGTTACTCCCCCAACCACCTAAAGCGCTGCCTGTGTCGATGTGCACGCACGCATCCGCAGGCGCGCTTGGCTCCACCCAGCTCCACCTCTTTGTACGCTCGAGCCAACTACGGTGAGGTGATTTCGCATCTCGCTCGCTCTCTTGCAGATTCCAATGTTAACAGCAGCAACTGTCGAGCGGTCTAAGGCACGTGCTCGTTCTGCCGGGGAGCCCCGGCTTTAAATCGATCTGTTTTCGCTTCTACTCTCTCGCTCCTTTTCACCCGTTCCATCTCTTTTTAGCATGCCCTCAGCGATTTCTTCCAGGGAACGTATTACGCGGTACAGAAATCTGTTGCTACTTTGCTTACATATGTCAGAAATTTGACAGGCCTCGGACGTATTCGTGATTATTAATACTGAATATCAATCTAACTAGTTAATTAATCGTGTATTCGTGTATTTCGCGCTTTTCTGTTAGACTCTTTGCCCACGGAAAATTGGCTGTTTAAAATTGTTTGTGAGTTGCAACATTGTTAACGATGCCATCGTGTAGCAGATGTGCCTATAATGGATGCAAAAATGTTCCTAAGACGAGTCCGTGGGTTTTGAAGCCAAAAGGCATATTTCTTTATTAAAGAAAATATAATTGATAAATGATTTTATTCCAAATGATAAGCACATCAAAGAGCAACATTGCAATAATAATTCGTTTTTAAATGTCATTAAAAAATTTGGGAGATTCAGCCGGTGGGATCTGGCTGCCGGTGACCCCTCGGAAAAACGGTGGACACCATTTCTCGAAAACTAATGCACCAATCTTATTGAAATTTTGCACACTTCTTCAAAACAGCATTGCCTAGTGATTGAGCGACGGTTTTTTTCGATTACAACTAATTTTACAAGACTATGCGTAGCGTAAATTGTACCAAAAATTGAACTATTTTGCATATAACTCTGCCGAATATCTAAATTTAATTTTTTTAAATGCTTCATTCAATCACTAGTCAATGCTATTTTGAAGAAGTGTGCAAAATTTCAATAAGATCGATGCGATAGTTTTTGAGAAATCGTGTCCACCGATTTTTTAGGGGTCGCCGGACACCAGGTCCCACCGGCTGGGTTTGTGTGTTGATTTTGGTTAAATTGGTTTAGGTTATATAGATATACTTGCAGGGATAAGCGCGGCACGCTAGCCACCAGTGAAGTCGGAGGAGTTGGGATATCGATCGGCCGTGGCGAGCGATATAGATATACTCGTGCGGGCTAAAAAATAAACTTTAAACTCGATTTCTATTGGAACGCGCCAAAAATCCCTTCAAGGGATGTCTTTATATATTAAATGGAACATCTGTGCAAAATTTCTGCCGAATCGGGTGTAATAGCTTTTCGGGAGTTTATCCCGTAACGACAATAAAAAAAGGGGGGGGGGGGGACCGAATGCTTAAAGGAAATATGTAAGATAAAATTTCGTAGCCGCAACCTTTCAGGAAACATGCAAAAACGTCTGAATCTACAAAATTTGTGCAAACTTTTTTATTCCAGTTTATTGTTGGGCATAATAATGGATTGTGACTTATTTTTTACTAAGCGCCCCTATAATTTATCACTGATTCAGAAGGGCCCCCCTTGTACCCCCTCCCCCCAAATACGGTCGTCCGCGACAGAAATATCTCAACGTGATTTTAAATGATGCGCTGTCTCCTACAGAACCGCCCAAAGCTTGGTCGGTCAGTCGACCATTAATACAAGCGGGACAGCGCTATAGCCCGATAGGCATACGCGAGAGAGAGAGAGACCACCGCGAGAGGCGTGTCTTGAACCTCTATCATTGCGTGTGGCACACCGATACATCGCCGCGGGGTCTACCGGCGGAAATACTAACTACATTTTTTCTGCCAAATATTAACACGGGCCGTAGAGTTCCATGTAATATCTGTTCTTGGGTATAGTACAAGTTTGCAAATATCATGCAATATAAAAAAACGATGATGACGAAATGAGGAAGACATCATGGAAGCGTTGCTGTATCCGTAGAAGGCCCAGTTTCCAAACGAGTTGAGTTTCACAGAGAGCGAAGTCATCCGCATCATCAAGCACCTCGACGCCGAAGGGGCAGAGGAAACGATCGACGATACGACAGCGTCGTCGAAGAGCGTCCAGTGATCTCTTGGTATCGATTCCTTTTTTCCATTGATTATGAAATCATCGCTCCTTTTAATATATTTGTCTGCGAATTGAAGCTCACAAGCAAAGTGCATTTTGTCCACTGCGAAACCAAGGGCCTTGCTCCATTCCTGGAGTCACGTGTTGCACTGATTCGAAAAATAGTTTTAAAGATACAAATTTATCTGGTAAAAATTGATGAACCTACCCTAGTTGAGTTTCAACTTATCTTACCTTAGGCACTGCAAAAATTGATGTTGTTCGCATTCCCATCCTTCTTTTTCTCGCCTCGTCGTTGTATCAACCGCTCTGACATCCAGGGACTCAGCATAGTCTCTTCATACTGAAAAGTAGATGGATTATTTAAACAATGAAATGGAAAAAATGTTTCGAAAGTTCTTTTCAATACTTGAAAAATCACCGAAGAAACTTCGATCTCACAAACACATTCCCTTTCAAACTTGTCACTGCAAAAAAATTCAACAAGCATTGACACAAATTGGTCCTTCTTGCTCTTGTGGGGTTAGAATTTCGTCGGTGATTTTTTGTTTTTTAATGGATAAATTAATTAATAATAAAAACAAACCTTCGTCTACCGCTTATCTCCTTTCGTGAAAATTAGAACTTTTTTTCGAGACACACACTTTTTCAAAACTTTTCTCCCGCAAGAAACCCGGTATCATTCAAGTCACGCCAAGGTGAAAGGAAAATTGCCGAAAAGACGCAAACCTCGATTTTGGCAACTTTTCTCTAATGCGCATGCCTAGAACCTTTAGCTACAAGTATTACTATACATCGGGGAATTGCGATTGGAGCGCCTCTTGCGGTCACTTATAAGTCGGGATTTTAGGGCCGTCTTTCGATGCTTATCTCCTATGGAGAGTCCACTCCTTCACTCTAGTCTCCCTGATAGCAAAGAACAGATATTACATCGAACAACAGTGCTTATGGAACGATTTGGCAAGATTCTTGGGGGAGTTTCGTAGTTACTCCCGCAACCACCTAAAGCGCTGCCTGTATCGATGTGCACGGACACATCCGCAGGCGCGCTTGGCTTCACCCAGCTCCTCCTCTTCCTACGCTCGAGCCAACTACGGTTGAGGTGATTTCGCGTCTCGCTCGCTCTCTTGCTTCCAATGTTAACAGCAGCGACGATCGAGCGGTCTAAGGCACGTACTCGTTCTGCCGGGGAGCCCCGGCTTTAAATCGATCTGTTTTCGTTCCTACTCTCTAGCTTCTTTCCATCTCACCCGTTTCATCTCTTTTTAGCATGCCCTCAGCGATTTCTTCCAAGGCACGTGCTACGCGGTACAGAAATCTGTTGCTACTTTGCTTACATCTGTTAGAAATTTGACAGGCCTCGGACGTATTCGTGATTATTAATACTGAATATGAATCTAACTAGTTAATTAATCGTGTTAAAATTCGAAAAACCGTTTTAAAAAAATGTTAAATTTTTTTGTGGAAATTTGTAAAACATTTCAGAAAACAAAACTAGCACATTTCTGGAATGATTTTGATGGTGCTAACGCCTAACCTGTTACCTTCATCCCGATAATTGTAGGGAACCCTCTTCGACAAGAGTCACTAGCCGAGCGATGAATGCTGACTAGGCATGATCGAAAATCGAAAAAAAGTTACTTTACACAAACTTTTCATTGATTTTTAACCAAATCTTTGAATTTTTTTTACCAAATCTTTGAAAAAAAGATTAGTTTCGAAAAAAAACGCTTGGTTTTTGTTTTCCAAACAAAATATGAGTGTTGAGCAAAACTGTAACCCTCTTCGCCGAAAATATCGAGAATTAATTGCATAAATGATCTCAGATCGAGTAATGAACACAGCTTGTCGATATCAACTTTTAACTTATGCAATTAAAGATGAGTGAAATTATGGTCCGCAAAGGCCGAATCGTGTCCAATATGAGTTTCCTGTAATGTTTAAAAAATAATAATTAATTTCGAAATTAATTATCTCAAATTTAACAAGTGACTAGTGCAAAGTTGAAAAAAAGGCGAAGAGTATTGGTCTTTTCATTTTGATGATGATTACACGATGTTTAGCAATAATACACTTGTACCTTTCATTGTTTTGTAAAACTTCGATCAGCCGGTCGGGAAAAACGGTTCGATGGATCAATTTGAAAATTTACAGGGCTATTGGGGGAACATTAAGCTGGATAAGAACCTGGCAACATTAGTATTTAAATTCATATTTGTAAAGTAGTGGTAGATTTACTGAATAGCCATAAAATATCGATTTTATGGTTTATTGTTGGGTATAATAATTGATCGTGACTTATTTTTTACTAAGCGCAAATACAGGGTGCGCCAGAGAAACTTACTTATTTGAAAGGTCAATAAAAACAAAAGTACTTCAATTATTGTTTTAAATTTTTTTTTATTTGAGAATACAATATCCCAATTTTTTTTTCATGCAGTCTTGAAAATGACATCGGATAAATGGCGACCCCTATTGCGCATACACTGATGAAGTCGATTTTTGAAATTCGTATCCACTCTTTGCAGCATATCAATCGGTATGTTGGCAATGGCGTCGCGAATGTTGTTCTTGAGGTGTGCTATGGTCCGTGGTTGATCGATATAAACCAGAGATTTCAAATAACCCCATAAAAAGAAATCGCATGGAGTCAAATCTGGAGAGCGTGCCGGCCATTGGAGATCGCCTCTGAGAGAGATGAGGCGGTCGGGGAAATGTTGTCGCAACAAATTCATTGAGTCTCGTGCTGTGTGTGCTGTGGCTCCATCTTGCTGAAACCACACGTTCCTAACGTTCATTTCTTCGAGTCTTGGAAGAAAAAATTCCTCGATCATGTTCCTGTAACGAGCTCCATTCACGGTAACTGCGCGTTCGTTTTCTTCAAAAAAATAAGGACCAATTATTCCCATTACCGACATCGCACACCAGACAGTAACTCGCTCACAATTAAGTGGCTTCTGGTGAAGCTCACGTGGATTTACACCACACCAATAACGCATGTTTTGCTTGTTGACGCAGCCGGAAATGTGGAAGTGAGCCTCGTCACTGAAAAAAAACAGTGGTGTCAGAAATTCCCATAGCAGCTGCGTGTTTGCGAGCCGAACGCCGGGGAGAACGCACAACTGACTGCCTCACTCTTTCGACATTTTCCGGAGTTCTGATGGTCCGTTGAAGTCCATTTCTGGGTTTAGCGACACTTCCACACTCCCGAAATGAGTTAACCCACGACAGAATCGAATTACGGCCAGGAACGAGTCTGTGAGGAGGAATTTCAAAGCGAGCGCGGAAGGCACGTTGCGTAGCAACAAGTGAGCGACCGTTAGAAAAGAAGCTCTCGACTGCGAAGGCCCGCTGCTCTCTAGACCAGAGCATGATGGCAACTGACTGGAGGGAGAAACAAACTTGGGAACTTCCCCCTCCAGATGCGCCCCCTCTCGCCCCTCTACCCGCCCAACTCACCGCGCGGGAATTTTTTCAAATAAGTAAGTTTCTCTGGCGCACCCTGTATAATTTATCACTGATTCAGAAGGGCCCCCCTTGTGCCCACCCCCCCAAAATACCGCCGGCCCCGACAGAAATATCTCAACGTGATTTTAAAGGATACGCTGTTTCCTATCAAACCTTGGTCGGTCAGTCGTCCATTAATACAAGCGGGACAGCACTATAGCCCGATAGGCATACGCGAGAGAGAGACAACCGCGAGAGGCGTGCCTTAAACCTCTATCATTGCGTGTGGAAATACCACCGGCGGAAATACTAACTACATTTTTTCTGCCAAATATTAACACGGGCCGTGGAGTTCCATGTAATATCTGTTCCACGGTCTTACATACAGGTCTGACAACGGCGGTAGTGGGGGTAGGTACCCTTAGCGGTTCTATTTTTTATTCCGATTTCTGCCGCTTGGTGCGTGACGGCAAGGCGGAGTAGTGGTGCGACGAAGAGAGAAATAGCTCTTCTGTCCTTTTCCCTCCTGAACGCAAGACATGCGCCGTTTGCCCTAACTTAATTTACCGTACTGTCGTATAAACTGCATAATATATGAAACCAATAAAAAAAATGTATTGATTAAAAAAAAGATGACTAATTTTATCTAAAAAAAAACTGAAAACTTTTTGAATACATTAATTCATACCAGCACATATTACGACCATTTACATCCTTTTTTCTTCAATGTCTCATAATACATAGTTCTTCGAAATGTTTTTCGCACACGTACTGAGCCTCTTTCAGTCCCGGAATAGCATTTAGCTATTTTTTGTATCGTTCGACGTTTTTGGGCACGCGAAACACGGAGCATTTCTGCTGACAATTCTTGTACCCCGTTTTATAATTGCGAACCGCGCTTCCCTTAGTCATTTCGCATTTTTTCCGCAAACACTACCAAACAAAATTCACACCTATGCGTAAAAACACCATAAAAATTTATCACGGTAAATCGCGTAGAACTTTCTGGTATATGGTCGCAAATAAAGGTTATTTTGACAATCGCGCCACAAAAAACATACGTAAATACCTTCGGCCCATTCGCTGGTAAGAGGTAGGGTGGAAACTACTTTCCTTTGCTAGTAGCGACGCGTAGTGGCGCCTAGTAAATCGAAACGTGAAGTCGATGAGCGTGCCTACCCCCACCACGAAAATTTAGCTTCGTTGCAAGACCTGTATGTAAGACCGTGATCTGTTCTTTGATGATAGTGATGACAAATTGATGAAATATTTAGCACGGTCTTACATACAGGTCTTGAAACTCGCTCAAAATTTCAGTTGTAGGGGATGGCCTCTTATTGAAGCACCGACTGTTTCAACTCGTGACCACGAGGATCGCTGCTATAGAGTGATGCAGGCTGTGTGAGAGAGACGGAAAATAGATTTCAAAAGTAAACAAAACCGCTGATTCACGCGACCACGCGCGACGTGCTCTACTTGTAAACTTGTAAAAACGGTGATATTGAAAAAAAATCTATCGTTTTAAGGACAATAAAACCTGCAATTTATGGAATCATTGAAATTATTTTTTTCGCGTTGGAGCCGGGAACCTGAAAAGAATGAAAAATGATTGGGATCATTACAATAAATACTTTCTGGGCTGGAAAACATAAAACAAAGTTAATGAATTATTTAAATTTATCCTACTCGAGAGTCCTTCGCTTAAAGGTCGGAAAAGAGGTGTTGTTCTAAATTTACCAACGCAAACCGTTTCTAAAACTGCAAAGTAGAGATCATTGAAAATGTTTCTTGGGACATACATTAAAATTTTTCGAAGAGGAAATAAAGAATTGCAAAAGAAGCACTGTTTCTTAAGTATTTGTTTCATTTTCAAGAAACACATCCTGCAAGTGTTTCGGTCTGGATTCCACTTCGGTCTTGAATAGTTGCCACTTATTTTCCGGTCAATTAAAAAAAAGCCTATTTCTTTTATAAATCCTAAACATATTTTTTAAAAACCGAGCGCACAGGGATCGAACCCCTGGAAGCAGCATACGAAGCTTGCACCGAACCCCTCGACCAACACGAGCTCGCATTGACACCTATATAAAAGACATTCATATGGATTGTACGCACTTGGATAACTATAGTCGTTTGGTTTTTTTCAGGTTTACAATAAAGTTACTTTTAATCGATTTAGGTCCATCATGCATTTTTGACATTGAATATCATAATTTCCCTTCACCAGCCAATTTTGCAGCTAGGTCAGGTTTCTATGAGTCAACAATCGATTTCCATCTCTCTCGCACAGCCTGCATCACTCTATCGCAGCGACACTCGTGGTCACTAGGCGAAACGGCCGGTGCTTCAAACCGAAGACATACCCCACCACCAGAGTTTCAATACCTGTATGTAAGACCGTGGTATTTAGTACACTCAAAGAACAGATATTACATGGAACTCCACGGCCCGTGTTAATATTTGGCAGAAAAAATGTAGTTAGTATTTCCGCCGGTAGACTGCGCGGCGATGTATCGGTGTGCCACACGCAATGATAGAGGTTCAAGGCACGCCTCTCGCGGTTGTCTCTCTCTCTCTCGCGTATGCCTATCGGGCTATCGTGCTGTCCCGCTTGTATTAAAGGTCGACTGACCGACCAAGCGTTGGGCGGTTGGGTAGGAGACAGCGCATCATTTAAAATCACGTTGAGATATTTCTGTCGCGGACGACTGTATTTTGGGGTGGCGGGGGGGGGGGGGGGGGGGGGAGGGCACAAGGGGCCCTTCTGAATCAGTGATAAATTAAAGTGGCGCCTAGTGAAAACTAAATCACAATCAATTATTATACCCAACAATAAACTGGAATAAAAAAGTTTGCGCAAATTTTGTAGAGTCAGACGTTTTTGCATTTTTCTTGAAAGGTTGCGGCTACGAAATTTTATCTTAAATATTTTCTTTAAGCATTCGGCCCCCCCTTTTTTATTGTCGTGGCGGGATAACCTTCCGAAAAGGTATTAACACCCGATTCGTCCGAAATTTTGCACAGATGTTCCATTTAATATATAAAGACATCCCCTGAAGGGATTTTTGGCGCGTTCCAATTGAAATCGAGTTTTAAATTTTATTTTTTAGCCCCTACGAGTATATCTATATCGCTCGCCACGGCCGATCGATACCCCACCCCTCCGATATAACCTCTATATAATCTATATCTATATAATCTAAACCAATCCAATCAAACCCAAACACACAAACCCAGCTGGTGGGACCTGGTGTCCGGAGACCCCTGAACAAACGGTGGACACCATTTCTCAAAAACTATCGCATCGATCTTATTGAAATTTTGTACACTTCTTCAAAATAGCATTGACTAGTGATTGTATGAAGCATTTACAAAAAAATTTGGATTTTCGCAGAGTTTTATGTAATATAGTTCAATTTTTGATACAATTTACGCTACGCATAGTCTTGTAAAATTAGTTGCAATCGAAAAAACCTTCGCCTATCACTAGTCAATGCTATGTTGAAGAAGAGTGCAAAATTTCAATAAAGGTAGGTTTACACTACGACACTTTGGCGTATACACTTAATGTATACATCGAGTGTCCGTGTGTGAACCCCACTGGCTGATCTCGCGACATTTATTGCGACATCTTGCTAGGTGTCGCGCTGAGCGCCGTATGAACATTTGTGTCGGAGTGTCTGCTGCAGTGTTCAAGTTTTCGAACCGGTGCGAAATTATCCAGACACTCGCGACCGGCGTCTAATCAAAATAGCCATTATGTGGGGCAAGGGGAGCATTGAAAATTTGATATCTCTTGTGGAAGGACTGCCTGAACTTTGGCAAATATGTTGTGCTAATTATAAAAATAGAGTAAAAAAACAGGCAGCACTTCAATCATGGAGCCTAGATACCAGGAGGTTCAGCGAGGCCTTTCAACTCGTCTCCAAAACGAGAACAAGAAATGATGGCGCTGGGGTGCTCCGCAACCTATATGTATATAGATATACGCTAAACATTGGTGTGATCTAAGACAGATCACAGATGATGTACCTAACCCTCATTAGTGTTAAGGGATAACACCACTCTAGGATTTTGGAAAGACGTTTTCTTTCCTAAAAATACTTTGGTGTCATAAAAACAATACGGAATTGGTCCTGTAGCAATTTTTTTTATTTAAAGGTTCAATTATCGCTTTGGCCGCAGCGCCGTTGAGCGCGCGCTGAGTTGCTCGTACAACTTTAAACGCGTTTTTCTCGAAACCACTTCTTTCGATCTCGGAAGACGGATTACTCGACCACCTTTGCGTGCATCGATTTCGAGGTTGAAATTTTGACAGCAGCTTCACAATTAAATTCTTTATGGGAGTACGTATCCGTTTTTTGATTAAATGTAAACTTCTTTTTATAAACAATTTACTGTTTTTTTGGCAAAAAATCGATTTATTTCCTTCAAAGTGCGCTATTTAAAAAAAAATTAAAAGTAAATTTCTAGGTAGTCTCATAGCTAATAATATATAATATAATTTTTTTGGTTTTTGTTTCAGGTCTGATATTTCACGATAAAACCGTTCTCCCGTGAAGCTATATGTAAAAAAAAACACGTTTTTCTAGATGGACTATATTGCCGCCATTTTGAGTTTGAGTTTGAGATCTTTTCTCGCTTTTGCGTTTTTTTCCGAACCGTCATGAGGAAAATATGAATCGGTGGATATTTCGACGTTTGATGTCACGATCGGTCTGTCGTGAGGTTAGAAACTCATCCGATCACTTTCACCTCGTTGACCAATATATTACTATATATGTCGGTCGCGCTGCACCCCAGCGCCATCACTTCGGGACATTTTCGGGGACGCTTTTTTCAGCGCCTTTGCATTGCCGCTGAACCTCCTGGTATCTAGGCTCCATGACTTCAATACTGAGCGGAACAGTTTGGCACAATATCGGCTAAAGTCGGCAGAACAAATCATAATTTAAGAACACAGCTGAAGGGGCTATACCAGTGTAAACGCTGGAAATTTGGGTGATTTTCAGGATTTTTTGGAAGAAAGGTACTCAATTAAATGTTTTGGAAAATTAAAAATATATTTGACCTGTATTACATAATTTTTTCATTGAAAAATATTGAGATTCAAGCGACTTATGCGCTGTCTTCGCAGGCGCAAAAAAAAGTTCCTCCACTGGAGGAACTTTTTTGATGACATGATTGCGGCTGATTGAATAGCTTAAACTGAAAAAGGAAAAAATGTCTTTAAACTGGAAGGTATTTCCTGTACAATGACGTAGGATTGTAGAAAAATATCATAATCTAACAAAATGGCGTAGTTATGAAAAAGTCTGTTTTCTTGCCTATAAAATGGTCGTTTTTTTCGCTGCCAAATCGTCAATTTTCATCCAATCAAAAATATCCTACGTCATTGTAGAGTAAATATATTCAAGAGTACTTAGTTCAAATTTTAAGTCAATCGGATAATTGCTCCTTGAGTTACAATGTCGGCAAATTTGAAAAATCTCATTTCGATAAAAATGCGTTTAAAGATTTAACTATAGATTTTTGCAAGATGAAATGATATTGATATATATAATATAAATGATTATGATATTCTTGAAAGAATAAACTGTCGAAAAAGGGGAAAAAATCGATTTTTTTAAGTGTCACACTGGTATAGCCCCTTAATAATAGCACAGAAAATTACGGCTGCCGCCGCACGGCATTTCTCCATGGCGTCCGAGCGGGTACTGCAAGACGTGTCAGTAGTTTTGTGTGTGAACATCTGAGACACTTCTGTAGCGACATCACAGTACAGACACTTTCTGAGACACCGAAACCGTCTTATTTGTAAATAGAACGGACATTAGACAGTGTCAGACATTTGTGTCGCAATAAGTGTCGTAGTCTATGCAGACCTTTAGATTGGTGCATTAGTTTTCGAGAAATCGTGTCGACCGTTTTTCCGAGGGGTCGCCGGAAACCAGGTTCCACCGGCTGAAAAGCCCAAATTTTTTAATGACATTCAAAAAAATATTATTATAACGTTGCTCTTTCATGTGCTCATAAATATAATGAAATAATGAAAATATGCTTTTTGGCTTAAAAACTCACGTAACCCCTTATAAATTATTTTCGCCTAAACATTTACGTGTCGTCGTTGTTTGGAAAACGATGGAAGCTCAGCTTGGGACTCGTCTTGGGAACATTTTTGCATGTATTATAGGCACATCTGCTACACGATGGCATCGTTAACAATGTTGCAACTCACAAACAATTTTAAACAGCCAATTCTCCGTGGGCAAAGAGTCCAACGGCAAAGCGCGAAATACACGAATACACAATTAATTAACTAGTTAGATTGATATTCAGTATTAATAATCACGAATACGTCCGAGTCCTGTCAAATTTCTGACAGATGTAAACAAAGTAGCAACAGATTTTTGTACCGCGTAGCACCTTCCTTGGAAGAAATCGTTGAGGGCATGTTAAAAAGAGATGGAACGGGTGAGATGGAAAGGAGCGAGAGAGTAGGAGCGAAAACAGATAGATTTAAAGCCGGGTCTCCCCGGCAGAACGAGCACGTGCCTTAGACAGTGATGCCAACTCGGATTGTGGTCAGCCCACTAGATGCCTCATCAAATCCCGCCAGAAACCACTAAACTCCTCCATATTATTTTCCACCAAAAACCACCAAATTTTCCGCACTTATCACCAAAAATCACCAGAAGTCTTCTGCTTTTCGTACAAAAAAAAAATTCAAAACATCGTATTCTTTACACCGTCATCGAGGATTGATTGTGGATCCTTTCCCACGGAAAAAAGTAATGAAATACAATGGATAATGCGAGTTCGGTAGTTTCGTTTTTTAAATTTCCCGCACTAATTGAGCAGCTACATTCGCTGCATTAATATCGAATATCGATGTTGAATTATATCGATTTAAGACTATCTTTCCATGTATTATGATACTATCATTACGTGCGTTTGCTACCGGTTTCTAGACAGTCATTTGATTCACACAATATTTCCTGTCTTTCGAATTGAAAATTATTAATTCGACGTAGTTGCGTTCATGATGGGCAAAGAACCCAAAGGGAAGCAGTACGTCCAAAATTTTAGTAAAGTCTGGCTCACGGATCCTGCATTGAAAGATTGGATTGTTCAGGTATAATATATACCTATATATATTCTGGAGAAAAACGTTACACCATTGCACGTATATTTTATGAAAATAAAAATGAAACAAAAATTATGATTTAATGGACAAACAGGTAGTGGGCAACGACGTTAAGGCCCATTGCAAGTTTTGCAAATGCGAGTTGATGGCAAAATATGTCGATCTAATAAATCATGGCAAAACAAAAAAACACCTCCAAGCTGCAGAGCCATTCTCCACACAACGGCAACAAAAATTGTTTTTCCCGCAACAATTGACGAGCTCATCTGCTGCTGAAGGATCGATGGCACTTTTTCTCTGCGCGCATAGCGCAATCGCATCGTGTGACCACTTGGGGGAAATATGCAAACATCATTTCGAAGGCAGTGAAGCAGCTAAACGCATGAAAATGCACAGAACGAAATGTAGCGACATAATTAAAAACGTTCTTAGTGCTCACTTTAACGACGAGTTGCTCGCCGATATCGCTGACGGGAAATACAGTCTATTGTTGGACGAGTCGAATGACATATCCGTGAACAAGCTGTTAGGTATTGGTATAATTTACCACAGCGAAAAACAAGGAAAAACGATCTCGACTTTTCTGGCTCTGGTCAAGCCGGAAGAATGTAATTCCGAAGGTATCGTCAATGCCCTAAAGGAATGCCTCAAGGAGATGAGATTGGATTTACAAAACTTGATGGCTCGAATTGAAAACCCACTTCAATGTGACGAGACTTTCCGAGAAATGCTACACTGCGGAAATTCTGTACAACATGTATTGCGATGAAAAAAACATGCTGTACCTGTTATTTCTGAAGCCAATCTTATCAGAAATACAAATCGTAAACAAAGCCTTCCAAGGTGAGAAAAACGATCACGTGAAGCTTTTGAATGATCTCACGATTGCAGTCCAGGGAATTTCGAAAAAGCTCGTGTTGCCATCGTGCAGAGTAGATCCGCTACTGTACTCCGTCGACGATTATCTCGATCCCAAACCATACTTGGGACATTCATTCGAAAAAAAACTTGAGGAGCCCAAAAAGGAAGGGAAAATTAACTCCCATGACGAACAGAGAATTCGTGAGCGATGCAAGTCGTTCGTACTCAGCCATTTTAAGCAGCTCAAACAAAGATTACCTGAGGACGTAGGGATCCTCAAAAAAATATCGCTGCTATCAGTGGATAATGTTTTGCGCGCCGTTAAAGAACCGTTGATACCTTTGCTCGCGTACGTAGGAGGATCAAGGGACATCGATGCCATCGAATCGCAACTTACGAAAATCAATTTGATTGATTGGACACATAAAACTGATACGAGTGCATTTTGGGCTGAGGTAAGCAAATACAGGGATGCATCCGGGAGTAATCCATTCGGTGATTTAGCCTCGTTTGCACTATCGATGCTCATCTTACCATACTCAAACGCACAAGTTGAACGGATATTTAGCCAGCTTAATCTGGTTAAAAATAAAATCTGGAATGAAATGTCGATCAAAATGACGAATGCGATCCTGACAATTCGTTTCGGTTTAAAAAGAAATGGCAAGTGCTGTCATAATTACGTTTTGCCACAAGACGTTTTACAAAAAATCGGTTCAAAAGAAGCTTATACGAAGAAAGCGGCCGAGTCAAGCTCGCAACAAACAACGGATGAAAATGACGATGAGATTATCGATCTTTGTTTCGATGAGGCTTTGTTTTAATGAGGTTTCGCCAAAACATCGCTTTATTAAATATAAAATATTGCAATATTAACTAATAATACCAATGATAGCAGTATTCCAAATATTTAATATTAAGATATTATAATTAAATAAAAATGAGATAATATCTAATAAAACAAATTACTTTTTACTTACATATGTTTGTTTGCTTTTATATTTAAAGTGAAACTTTCAGGTTCCTCCGCGAAATTTCGACATATCAGAGATTGCAATTTTTATTAAAAAATGAAAATTCCCCGAAAATTTGGAATGTTTCTAGGTTTTGCCATTTTTTGGCGGGAATTTTTCGAATCGAAAAATTCCCGCCAAAAAATTGCCAAATTCTTCAAAACCCACCAGATTTTCCACCAACCGCTAGACGTATAAATTGTCCCGCTAGACACCTTTCAAAACCACCAAATCTGGCGGGAATACCACCAAGTTGGCAGCACTGGCCTTAGACCGCTCGACCGTTGCTGCTGTTAACATTGGAATCTGCAAGAGAGCGAGCGAGACGCGAAATCACCTCAACCGTAGTTGCATGGAGACTAGAGGTAAGGAGCCCGAACGCGTATGCTAAAAGCACCCCAAACGTGGGCCCTGAAAGTGACGAAAAGTTTTGGTTTGAAATTCAGCCACATCAAGCGCTAGTGCCGACAGGGGAGGATGTGAAGTATGGCATCGGTGACGCTATGAAGTGAGCGTATATATGAACTGGAGAATTCTTGGTTATAATATTTATATATCATTCTTGGCTGTTCGTCTGTGAATGCGAAATTCTAATAAGGATTTTTTAATTGCAGTAAAAATCAGTGTTGTGGAGTGCATAGCGCATCGATAATCTTTTCTGTTATGACCACGCGTGTTTTTCCTCGGAATAAAAGAACAGCTCATTAATTAATTAATTAATTCATTCATTTCGAGTAACGCTATTGTACTCATCTCGTTATATTTTTTTCCATATTCATGCATGTTTATATAGAACACAAATTTTCATACGTAAGCGATCACCCATCCAAGTAATGCCCAAGCATACGATGGGTGTTCGTTCGCGTGCGTCCTTGGGGGTGAGTTGCGTTAAATGGGGTTTGGAGCGAGTTCCGCTCAATGGGGTATATAATAATTGCCTATGTATATAATTTAATTAACAAATGCACGATGACAGAATTAATCGACGAACGAATAAATTTATTATTTTTTCCATCTGTCTTGCGTGCATAACTGCGCTTTGAATATTCTCTTCTATCGCTCTCTCTTTTCTCATTCTATCTCTGTCGTATCCGATCTTGAGTACAGCAGCGCCAGCGGATATTTCCGTAAAAATTTTCGCTGATTCCATAGCCCGCGTCCACAGTACAG
Organism: Ophion obscuratus; assembly: GCA_964007375.1. Taxonomy (NCBI): domain Eukaryota; kingdom Metazoa; phylum Arthropoda; class Insecta; order Hymenoptera; family Ichneumonidae; genus Ophion; species Ophion obscuratus. The sequence goes on along the minus strand of OZ023315.1, from coordinate 43,512,569 downwards.
CGTTCGGGCTCCTGTACTCTAGTCTCCATGCGTAGTTGGCTCGAGCGTAGGAAGAGGTGGAGCTGGGTGGAGCCAAGCGCGCCTGTGGATGGTGCGTGTACATCGACCACAGTCTTAAGCCCAACGCACACGACGCTTGTTTTGCTGCTAGATAGCTTGCTAGAATTTGCCGCTGGGTTCGAAGTTGGCTGTGGCGATGGGTGCGCTGATGGCTCCCTTGGTAGGTTGGCTTCACACGGTGCTTGTCGCTAGGCGTGCATCGAAGTGACGCACCCATTAAAGAGACGAGTGTTTCTAACCTCTACAGTACCCAACAGTAAACAGTATCATGGACGCTCAAGTACAACAAACTATTGCGGCTGAAATAATTCGACGTAGGAGAGCAATTATCGTGGCAGCTGTAGTTACTGCTTATAAACGTAAACGAGCACTTGAACAACGGAAACGTAGATTGTGGAGTCGCGAGTGGCTGTTACGGCGTGATACAGGACAGAATGTTCTGAATATGGTGTTTGGTGAGCTCGGGTATGTATCCATAACATTTTCACTTTATTTGTTACTCAATTTTTTGAATTTTTAATTTTACACTTGATTTTTTAATGTATAATGATTTTTAATTTATACTACATTTTTGTTGAAGCCCTGAAGATCCTGCCAGTTTCACCAATTATACCCGAATGTTGGAAGATGAGTGGAATGAGTTGCTGATACTTCTGACTCCACTCATAAAAAAACAGGATACCGTTATGCGTCAAGCTATATCACCGAGAGACAGACTCACTGTGACTCTCCGATACTTGGCAACGGGCAACACCTTCCAAGATTTAAGCTACTCTACTCGCATAGCTCCGAACACAATTTCAAAAGTGATCGATGAAACTTTGAGAGCGATAGTAGAAGTACTAGACTCGAAAGTATGGAATTTCCCATCAACGCCGGAGGAATGGCAGGTTGTTGCACACAAATTCGACACTTTGTGGAATTTCCCTCATTGCATCGGTGCGCTGGATGGAAAACATATCAATTTTCGTCCTCCTCGAAGTGATGGATCAATTTACCGCAACTATAAAGGAAAAGACAGCATTGTGCTTCTGGGTCTTGTCGATGCTGAATACAGATTTTTGTTCGTTGACCTCGGAAGAAATGGACGTATGCATGACTCTGCTGTTTTGCGTGAGAGCCCGTTATGGACGAAAATCAACGACGGAACGTTAAACTTGCCTGCTCCATGTGAAATTCCAGGGTTTTGTCACAAATTACCGTACGTGATTGTCGGTGACGACGCATTTGCCTTAAAACCTAATTTGTTAAAGCCTTATCCGGAGAGAAACTTGACGCTCGACAAAAGAATATTCAACTACAGATTAAGCCGTGCTCGCAGAACTGTTGAAAACGCTTTTGGCATACTGGCAAACAGATGGCGAGTTTTACTCTCTACGATATCTCTGTCCGTTCAAAAAGTAGAGACAATAACTTACGCGTGTGTGCTTTTACATAATTATTTGATCAATAAATCTAACAATGATTCTAGTCAATGGTACGTGCCGCATAATTACAGAATCTCAAGCCGCGCCGATAGTAATTGTAATGTAGTACAGTTATCCGAAAGGCAGAATGGTTCCCAAAATCTAAATAACCGTAGCAGTAATGAAGCATTAGAGATACGAGATAAATTTTGTGAATACTTCAATACTGCAGGCATAGTGCCATTTCAGTATACCGCTATTGAACGAGGCAATTTTTAGTTGTCAATAACGGTACGAGCAATTTCATATTATTAATTTATTTATTTATTGTATACATCGTTTACGAATTGACTGTATTTTTGTAACATGCTAAACAAATAAAGTGTCATCATTGGTTTTATATTATTCGAATTTTGTTTGTGCACGAAAGACTTTTAAACATGTTTTTGAATACACAATATCGACAATTGAAAAAGAAATCCTCTCTCCCAAATAACAAAGATTTTAAATGAAAAATATTTTACTGCCTCAACATTTTGACGATTTGAATCACCAGACAACACTTACTGAACACCTTTGGTATTATACGTATAGATATATATGCAACAGTCCATAAAAAGATGCTAAAAATAAAATTTTGCAAATTGCTTCTTCAAGATTTAGCACGATGCTCAAATTTTCCCCTATTAGGAACTGCATGTTTTTATTTCGGCTTTCTCATAGAGAAAGCTTTGATCGTGCTAAATGTTGAGGATGCAATATGCAAATTTCTATTCACAACGTTTTTTTAGCGCACTTTCATCAGAATAAAAAAGAAACACACCCACACACACACACACGCGCACACACACACCCACACACTTGAGGGTGCATATGCAAATTTCTATTCGCAGCAACTTCATCAGAATAAAAACATACACACTTTTGGGATATGATTTGTTGATGCTTTGGAACATTTAAATATCAGCAGAAAAATAGAAGGACTATCATTATTGTTTACACGAAAAAAATGAAATAAACCGTATGGTATGAATATTATTTTATATTCAATAAATATATAAAAATACAAAGTTTGTATGCAGATTTCTTGTCTTCGGGTTATGCATACGTTTGATTGACTCTTTACTTCTTCGATCGTTGATAGTCGGTAGTTTTTGCGTTTATAATCAATTGGGTGACTTGATTCATCACTTCTAGCTTCAATTCTTCATCTTGAAAGCCTCGCAGCAAGCTTCCCATGAACGTTAAAAATCCGTCGACCGAGTCCGGAGTTGAGTTTGTCGGAGGCGTGTTTATGGCGATAGGCGTATTCATTGAATCGGTTAAATTCTTGATGACGGTTGAAAATTCGTCGCTGTCGCCCAAACGAGGATTCTTTCTTTTACGCCTTGCTGATGTGCATACTCCAGACGTTGAAGAGCCGGAATGCGCTGAAGTACTGGGACGTGCAAATACAACATCTTCTTGCTGATTGTTGGCCGTCACTGATGACAAGGATGATGAGCGACTCCTTTGTTGAGATGGTGATGGTGATGGTGATGGTGATGGTGATAGACGTGTAGTTCTGTACAGCGAAGTGTTCCTCGTGTCCAACACTCGTTCTGCCGAAGAAGACCGACGAAGATTTTCCTGCGCTCGAACAATCTCGTCAATCTCCGGGTCATAAATATCGTCCACGTACTCAATATTCTCATAATAGTTGGCTTCTTCGGAGTTTTCCTCAACCACGATTGTCTCTGTATCCTAGAAACAAAAAGGGCATGAGTTTTGCATTCGCAAAGTTTTTTTTTTCATTTTTAGCATTACCTGACTCAGCGGCACACCGGACAGCGAAGGTACACCGGGCAGCGAAGACACACCGGACAGCGAAACCTCACTATCGAAGGAAGTCCTGTTCTTACGCGGGATCACGTACGTTTCGAGGAACAAGAGCTTTTCGTAATACCACAGGCTCGGTTTATAAACCTGAAAATGTTTACATAAATGTTTATTACTTATTATATTTTTAAATTTAGGTTAGTTTAAATTTTTTCATTACAGTAAAAAATACTCACGTCATCGGTGCCAGTCCCGCTTTTTAAAGAGGCTTTCATTTTGGAATTCTCGATATTAAATTGATTTCTCAAATTGTGAAACTTGGTTGAGCACTCTTTTGCCGTCACGGTTGGCTTTAACCCCAAAACTGCGTTCCTCACTCTATCAAGAGCCTCAGTTCGAAGACGCTTGTTGTGGTAATTCGGAGTATTTGTTGCATACAAACACGGTTCTTCTTTGTATGCGTCAATTAAAGCATTAATTTGCTCCGGAGACCACCTTTGCGACATATTTTTTCAACAACAGAGCACGAAAAAAAGAGAACACGCAAGCAAGCCGTCACGAAAAATAGCACACGTTCTATCATCGACAGCCAGCACGCAACCACGCTGCAGAGCCAGCAGTGACGTCACTTTCTCGCAGCGCTGCCAGCAGAGTAGCCAGCAGAGGGCCCCGCAAGCAATCCAGCAGCAAAACAAGCGTCGTGTGCAGCGGGCTTTACATACAGGTCTGGAAACGACCGTGGTGGGGGTAGGCACCGTTAACGAACCCACGTTTGTTTCCAATTTTCGCCACTACGTGGCATTGCTATCGGCGTGTACGTGTGCGACAAGGACAGAACAGCTTCCGTCCGTCTCTCTCACTCTTCTCGATGATCCGAAATGCACATTACCTTTTTCGTGGGGGGCGAAGGGGGAATAGAGGTAGACGAGAAAGAATTGTGGAATAAGGACGGGGGATTGCGGAAGAGAATAGAAGTGGGGCTTGTAAAAAGGGCTGTAAAAAATCCTGTATGGCTGGAAGAAGACCAATATAAAAATTTTAAAAATAAATAAAAATACTTACCTTTTTCGAGTGAAATGGATTTTTATTCGAATTTTATTCCGAGTTTCTTTCGATGACGAAAGTAAAAAAATACGCAACACATGGAATGTTGAATATACAAATACATTTATTGGTTCGTCAGTTTAGAAAGCCCTGAAACAACGGTCCACCTTTGCCAGCTTTATGAATATTTTTCAAACTACAAATGCTCGTTGACGCAATCAGAGGTTATCGAGAACGTTGTCATAAAAAAATGGAGTAATAAATGGCACGGGGCACGGTCTAAGACAAGGCAAGGGGCGAAGGGAGAGATCACAGAAGACCGTGAGTGGGAGGTACTCACCGATAGTAGCGACGGCGGTGACGGCGAGCGGAATGAAAAGTGAAGCTCGTAACGGTGCCTCGCGACTCCATTGAAATCTGGCTTCGTTTCCAGACCTGTATGTAAGACCGTGACATCGACACAGGCAGCGCTTCAGGTGGTTGGGGGAGTAACTACGAAACTCCCCTAAGAAATCTTGCCAAATCGTCGCATAAGCCGTGTTGTTCCATGTAATATCTGTTCTTTGCTTTTGCGCGCGATCTGGCTGCACTGTTCACCACCATGAAGAATAGAGGTAAGGAGCCCGAACGCGTATGCTAAAAGCACCCCAAACGTGGACCCTGAAAGTGACGAAAAGTTTTGGTTCGAAATTCAGCCACATCAAGCGCTAGTGCCGAGAGGGGAGGATGTGAAGCATGGCATCGGTGACGCTATGAAGTGAGCGTATATATGAACTGGAGAATTCTTGGTTATAATATTTATATATCATTCTTGGCTGTTCGTCTACGATGACAGAATTAATCGACGAACGAATAAATTTATTATTTTTTCCATCTGTCTTGCGTGCATAATAGTCCAGTCAAATTACTGAAACAAAACAACATAAAATACCGCATTTTTGGGATTATGATGGATCGATAGGGGGGTGTATTCTGAGCTTAAATTTCAATTTGGGGGGTCTCTGAGGTCTACTGAGGTCAGCTCAAGGTCATTTCGATGAAAACGCGTTTAATTCGATATCTCGAGAACGGTTAGTGTTAGGCCAAAAATTGTAGAAACCTTTTCTCTTCTAAATTAAATTTCCTAACTTTTTTATCTGAAACTTTTTTTTTATCATCAATATTTTTCGATTTATTACTTCCGGAAGGCAAAAATTTTACTTTTTTTTCTCCCTATTTTTCATTTTTCGCCATTTTCTCCCCAACCGTTCAATTTTATGAAATTTTACCGTTTATCAAAGTTGTAGATCCTTTAATTATGAACAACTTTTTCCGATAACTTTTTTTTCTAATACCAATATGTTCGGAGTTATATATTACTTTACCGAGCGAAATCCGCGCCAATGTCGCAATATCATCGACGTCAGTAGGTATTCAGTACTTGAAAGAAATATTAAAGTATTCCATGATAATTTATTAGCCAACTTACCTGTATCAGAAGGTGAATCGATTAAACTATTTAAAAATTGTATTTCATTTAAATATTAAATATTGTAATCATTCGAATATCATTTAAATATTGTACTTCTTCAATTTGGGTACTTTTTATTCCATTCTATGGGATAATAATGTGAATAAGGATTACAAAAAGAAGTAAATGAATAATTGAAACTGTTTCACACATTTATTGATAAAAAAAATAGGTCATGAAATTCGTAAAATTAAGCACCCGAGGTCGATGGAAGTGATTCGTTAATATTAAAGGCCCTGACGGTATCGGGGCATACGTCGTCCTCGTCCATTGCGTCAAAAATATTATCGTCGACAACATTGGCGATATTAGAACAATAGTTCTCTTGGCAATTAGTGCAAATTACTGAGCAAAACAGGCCGGCCTTTCTACATCCGCACGCTTTGCCGCAGTTGGTTTTGGATTTGCACGCAATCGATCTGAGTAAATCTTCCGGAGCTGGTTTCAGTGACATTGGTATCGGCTCCAATCTCCGGGGGGTGCGACGCCAGCCCCACTCCTCGGGTTCCAGATAATTTTCGAGCCAGTATTGCGCTTGGTAGTAACACCTCACCGAATGGAAAAATGCGGCATCAGAGGTAGGAGGAAGCGATTCTAATTTAACCCTCCCACTGCCTGCCATTTTTTTGTATCCCTTATAACGGAGCTCGTTGAGATTCGTACAATTCGTGTCACCTGAAGCCTTGCGATACAAATTCAAAATGAATTGTTCGCCGTTTGAAGCGAGAGTTGTTTTATCTGCTTTATCTTGTAGAAAACATCAGTTAGAGAAACCAAATCCGGAGTATTTTTCAATGCGGTCATTGATTTGATCTTGCCTACGTTGAATGGTGCCGAAGTTGTGTCGCAACCACTAATCGCGTGCAAAAATAACAGGTTTTTTGCGGCATTCGGCCCATATATCGGTTTGAGACAGTATGGGCTATATGTAGCGTCCGTCGATTTGCCTCGGCCAGGTTTTCTCAAGTACATGTTGTTGCACGCGCCGGCTGTCGCAGTCAGCAAAACTCATTCAGCAAAACAATAATTAGACCATCCGCATCCTCTACGGCTTGCTCCACCTCTATGTCTGATTTGATGAGAACAGTTTTCAGTAGTGAGATAAATCTGGTCTTATTATTGTTCTCGTTGTTCTTATTGTTCTCGTTGCCTAAAAACTTATCTTGAGTTGTGGTGACGGTCATATTGTCGGTGATTTCGCTCGGTAAAGTAATATATAACTCCGAAGATATTGGTATTAGAAAAAAAAGTTATGGGAAAAAGTTGTTCATAATTAAAGGATCTACAACTTTGGTAAATGGTAAAATTTCATAAAATTGAACGGTTGGGGAGAAAATGACGAAAAATGAAAAATAGGGAGAAAAAAAGTAAAATTTTTGCCTTTCGGAAGTAATAAATTGAAAAGTATTGATGATAAAAAAAAAGTTTCAGATAAAAAAGTTAGGAAATTTAATTTAGAAGAGAAAAGGTCTCTACAATTTTTGCCTAACACTAACCGTTCTCGAGATATCGAATTAAACGCGTTATCATCGAAATGACCTTGAGCTGACCTCAGTAGAACCCCCCAAATTGGAATTTACGCTCAGAATACACCCCCCTATCGATCCATCATAATCCCAAAAATGCGGTATTTTATGTTTTTTTTTTCATTCTGAGCGGTAATTTGACTGGACTATAACTGCGCTTTGAATATTCTCTTCTATCGCTCTCTCTTTTCTCATTCTATCTCTGTCGTATCCGATCTTGAGTACAGCAGCGCCAGCGGATATTTCCGTAAAATTTTTCGCTGATTCCATAGCCCGCGTCCACAGTACAGCGTTCGGGCCACGGTCTTACATACAGGTCTGACAACGGCGGTAGTGGGGGTAGGCACCTTTAGATGTTTTGCTTTTTATTCCGATTTCTGCCGCTTGGTGCGTGACGGCAAGGGAAAGTAGTGGTGCGACGAAGAGAGAAATAGCTCTTGTGTCCTTTTCCCTCCTGACCGCAACGCATGCGCCGTTGGCTGCGTAACGTAAACACCATAGGCCCATTCGCCGGTAAGAGGTAGGGGGGAAACTACTTCCCCTCGCTAGTAGCGACGCGTAGCGGCGCCTAGTGAATCGAAAATTAAAACATATAAGAGTGCCTACCCCCACCACGAAAATTTAGCTTCGTTGCAAGACCTGTATGTAAGACCGTGGTTCGGGCTCCTTACCTCTATTCTTCATGTTCACCACATTGAAGTGGTAAAAGATCAGTAAATTTGACATAAACAAATCATCCATCTACAAGCTCAACTATAAAGGTAACCTTTCTAGATTAAATTTCCCATATTTTAACATTTTTGCAGCATTGCTGAATTCTTGATGTTGCGCCCTTATAAAGATCAAGCATAATAATAATTCCTCCAATTATTATTCTTGCTGAACATTGCTTACTATAAGAACTCACATACTACTGTAACCGTTAACTTCGAACTACAAGATCTCGGTAACTATTTTCCATTTATAGATATTGCTTACAGCAATAACTAGAAAGATTCTAATTTCGCTTCCTTTGCAATGTCCAGAGGCGTTAAGCGCACGTACATAACCTCACAAATTTTCCAACTCTAATTTGAACTCTAAGATCTTGGTAAATATTGTCGATTTATAGATATTGCTTACAGCAAAAACTAGGAAAATTCTAACTTCGCTTCCTTTGTAATGTCAAGAGGCGCTAAGGGCACGTACATAACCTCACAAATTTCCCAACTGAGTTTTCTCAGATTGTCAATTTTTTAAAAGGAAAAACAAAGCATCAGGCTCCTGAAAATTTCCTGACACAGAGCTTGAGGATTTTCTTTTGGTCGAAATATTCTTCATCTCTAAGAAATCTCTGTTCGAAAATTGCAGCTATTTCTCTCGTACTCATATCAGAGATACGCATCAATTGGGGGATGGTCCTTTTATCGATGGTATCGGTTCGTCCTGCCTTCAATGTGTCTTATTTCATTATAGTATCGCTAAACAATCAGTGGGCACAGAGTCTTTAAGAATTTTGATTATACTAAACCGACTTTAGTAGATTACTATTTAGTAGATTTAGACGCACCTTGCCGAATGCCATACATATGGCAAGGCCCTGGATAATTTGTGGAACGGGGCCTGACAATTTTTTTATTACTGGCAGTTCTTTTGCTGATGCAAAGGTCAAACTTCATAATTTCCCGAGGATAGTCGGAAGCTTCTGTTGCTTGTGCTTTGGCAATTTCCATATGAATATTTTCTGGCGTTTGTGCATTCACTTCCTTTGAGATTTCTTTCTTTAGTTACACCTAAAAAAACGCCTGTGTTTCATCTAATTGCCAAATTTTCTAGTACTGTAAGGCATTGATTCTAAACTTAAAAAAATCAGTCTGTAAATTTCATCCGCAATCTCTTATCGGCCCAAATTCTGACCAGTTGAACATTTATGAAAACTATCCGCAGGCATTGGTAAAGCTGATAATATGTATTCGTTTCGTATTCTTCCATTTCTCTTGCCGCGTCTAAAACTATTTTTTTCGTGATTATTAATCAGCGGAGATAATCTAATTGGTTTACTCGTGTTCTTGGCCCTGCAATTGACGCAATGAACGTTCCTACGCTTAGAGATTTTCCATTGAATTTGTTAATTAATTCTGGACCTTCTCTTGGTATTAGTTCTTCGCAAGAGTATTTTGGCTTTCCGTGTGTGCTACAGCAGGAGAACAACTCTATTGTTTGTTTCTCTATTCTCAGACATTTCTCTTCTTGAATATCTCTATTCTGGAATAGGTTTAATCAGAAACATCTCTATTCCAAAATATCTCATGTCTGAAACATTTCTCTGCCAAAACATCTCTATTCGTAAAGATCGCAATTCCACAATAATTCACTTCTGAAATATTACTGCTCTTAAGAGGGAATGATACCTCATCGCGGTCGGTATGGTAGAACAATTATAGATTCCCAAAAATCTCAAAAACGGCTCTTCAGATCTCATCGAAACTTTGCCAAACGACGTTAAATCGACAGACGAACAGCTGTCTTCCCCTCAAATTTCCTGAATTTGAGGGGAAGACAGCTGTTCGTCTATCTATTTAACGTCGTTTGGCAAAGTTTCGATGAGATCTGAAGAGCCATTTTTGAGATTTTTGGGAATCTATAATTGTTCTACCATACCGACCGCGATGAGGTATCATTCCCTCTTAAGTATTACCATTCCACAATAATTCGCATCTGGAACGTCTCTATTCTTAAATATCTCTATTGTTCAAAATCTCGTGTAACATCCAACACATGTATTCAATTGTATTCCGACAATTTCATCTCACAATATCTCTCTTCTGAAACATCTCTATTCTGTAATATTGTATTTACTATATGGACCGTGAATAAAACAAGTGCAACACAGAGGCTCTTGGAATAGAGATGTTTCGGAAGAGAGATATTATGAGATGAAATTGTCGGAATACAGACGTTTTGGATGTCACATAAGATTTTGAAGAATAGAGATATTCAAGAATAGAAATATTTAGGATACGAAATATTGTGCAATGGAGATATTTAAGAGCAGTAATATTTCAGAAGTGAATTATTGTGGAATCGTGATCTTTGCGACTAGAGATATTTCGGCAGAGGAATGTTTTAGACATGAGTTATTATGGAATAGAGATGTTCCTGATTTAACCTACTCCAGCATAGAGATATTTAAGCAGAAATATGTCTGAGAATAGAGAAATAAAGAATGGGTTTCTTGTCCTGCCGGTGTGCGACCGAACACATGATCTTTGATTTCGATGTGCGAGTTGGAATCTCTTATTTGACTAAACACTGTTTTGATAGCTGTGTTTACGCTTAATAGCCACATTTCACATTGACCGGCAGAGCCGGTTTAGGAATCGTTAGTTACATTTTACAGTTTACCATAAAACATAAGTGGGTCATTACTCACAGATACTTTTTGTGGGTCCAGTTAAACTTTGTTGTCCCCCCTAGACTCTGGGTGTCCATTAGGCAACAAGAAAAAAGGCTTTTTCAGGATTTTTTTTTTAGAAAGGAAGATTTCCTCACCATGTTTGAGACTTGGGGTATGTTTTATTACTATTTTTGGCTGTTACATAGTTTTTTTTCTAATTAAGTTTCAAAAATGGCGGAGGTATGGCACCATCTTCTAATCGGGTTGCAACGGACGTTGTCAGACGGCGTGAGACATAGCATCGGCAGGATTAATCTGGAAAAAAACCACAGAAGATTTTTCTTTCATTAATACTCATACGGAGAATATGAACCGAGAGAAAGTGAGAAATGTTGAAAATCGATGAAATGGTACTCTTTCAAACAAAAATATTGAATTTGGAAAAAATTGCTACATTTTGCAAAAAAAAATCTAAACATTTTCATAAACATTTCCGGTATGTTTTAGACAATTGGGTTAGAAAGATTTATACAAAATTTCATCGACATCGGTCGATTAGATTTTTAGCTATACCGGACGTCAGTTTTGCAAATGCAGTTTAGGAGACTATGCCTCATTCCTCAGTCATTTTTAAAGATTAATAATTAAAAAATCCATCTAACAGCCAAAAGTAGTAATAAAATATACCCTAAGTCTCAAAAATGATGTAGCAATTGTTCTTAAAAAAAAAATCATGAAAATCAGCAAATTTTCTCTGGCCTAAATGTATCTCCTTCCATAAGATCCAACATGTAGCGATTGCCATCAGAAGACGCCACCTAAATTGACCATCTTAGGATGGCAACTTACAATGAGTGGCAATACTGAATCGATAAAAAGAGCCTAACAGAATGTAAACAACATCAAAAGACTGCTGTATGAAGAGGCACAAGTTTTACGGCCTACTAACGGAAATGCCCATCCGTATCAGAGTATCAGGGTGTTTATAGTTTATAAATCGATGCGATCATACATTTTTCTCAATGGCAAAAATGATTATGCACTGTTCTCTGACTGTTGGATCTTAGTCAGTTTTTTCTACTATATTTAACGTTTTGTATTTTATAATGACTTAATGCTTTCCAGAAAAAAAATGGGTGAACGTAAGGGAACAAACTTATACTACCCGCCGGACTACGATCCGCGGGTAGGTGGTCTCAACAAGTTCCTAGGAACGCACGCATTGCGTGAACGAGCCCGAAAACTTCATCTCGGCATTCTCATCATCCGTTTTGAAATGCCGTATAATATATGGTGCGACGGATGTGGCAATCACATTGGCATGGGGGTGCGATACAATGCCGAAAAGTCTAAGATTGGAATGTATTACAGCACACCACTTTACCAGTTTCGCATGAAGTGTCATTTGTGTGATAATCACTTCGAAATCAAAACGGATCCAGCGGTATGTGCTTTTTGCTTGGTATTCTACCTTGATTCCAATACTATATTTAGACTTTATAATAAACAAGTATGTAACCCACATACTTCAGCATTTTTACAACCAGATGAATTTTTTCTCGCACTTTGCAATAATATAAGTTCTGTATACTCCTAAATTTCGGGATTTAATGCCCCACACGCTTATCAATCCCGGAAATCTATTCCTGATTATCTTGAAGTTTAGTCTATAATTTTACAGATCGTTGCAGTTTTGTTTTTATCTTTTTATTCAATAAATAGATTAGCCTACTAACTACGTTAATGTTCTTATAAATTCTACGCCAGGAGTTACAAAATATTGCGATTATATGCCTTTAGTTTTAAACTAGCGGTTGGTTCTACTTTCCAGAAAAGGGGAGCATTATTGCAGTGCATAGTAGTGATAAGAATATATGCTATTTCACTATCCAAAAAGTTTTGCCTGCGCGTTCAGATACGGTGGAGACTTGCTTCTTTTGTGAAAAAAGCTTGCAAATGAATAACTTGTTATTTTTTTCGTTCAAAATCGATATTTTTTTCTTCAGAATTTGGATTATGTAATAGTGAGCGGTGCACGAAGACAAGAACGAAGATGGGATTCAACGGAAAACGGGCAAGTTGTGCCAGAAACGAAAGAAGTTTCTCGAAGATTATTCGATGATGCAATGTACAAGCTGGAACATGGGATGAAGGATATAAAAACGGCTGGGTGTCAAAAGTCCGGATTAAGTAGTACAATAGCATTGAAAAAAGCTCTGTGGAGCGATGACTATAGTTCCAACTCGTCTTTGCGCGCATCGTTTAGGGTATGTATTCCTGTACGTCTTGTTTGTTTGCCAGTTGTTGTAATATAACACTAAAACGTGACTCGTTTTAATCCTATAAACAATTGTCGGGTAAGGTTCCGGAAACCTCCAACCTCTGCTGAAAGTTTACACAGACTTCCCTTCTAATATTTTAAGACAACCCTAAAGGGATTTTTGGCGACGCGCAATAGTTTTTAGGTTTGGGTTTGATGGGTATTTTTGTTTGGACAAAACGGAGAGCGCGATAACGTATATAGGTATGAACGCAAACGTAGCAGATATAGATATGAACAAGAAATTCAAGACGGAGTCTTGCACAATATATTTTGCACTCAAAACATTAAATTGTATGTAATAACCAAAAGATAAATGAAATACTAAATTTTGAACTGAACAGAGCCGACAAAAATACGAAGGTTATGTGGCGCTAGTGTTGCGCACGGAGCCAATAGGCAACCTTACAGCCAATTTCTCCCTCGAGAGGGGACATTGTATTGTAACGTAAACAGAACATGACATTTAGTGAGATTCTCTTTGGTTTCGCCCGTGTTTCTACGACTACTGTTGAATTTTCTCTAAATAAACCGTTTGTCGTGAATAAATTGTAAATAATGCATCAGTGTTGTGCAATTGGTCGCAGAAACGAAGCCGTTCATTTATTTCCTAAAAACGAAAAACTTTGCAAGCAAAGGGAAATTGCTATACGTCGCAAGCACTTTACAGCCACGAAACATTCAAGGCTATATTCTGATCATTTTAGATCTGCAGACTATAGAAATGAAGGATTTGTTACAGCTCAGTGTATAAACACAATATTTTTGACGCTATTTGCTTCCAAAAGTATATTGTAAAGTAGTTAATCATCATAACCTAAAAAATTCTATTTGAAATATTGGCATTCTTTTAACCATCTGGTATTATTTTATTACATAATACTTAGTTAGCTCATTTTCATTCTCTACAGGCATGGAACTGAGCCGGAAAATATTGAAAAAACGGATTACACTTTTCCTGTTTGTTCGGAGCAAACAAGAAACTTTAAAGGATGAACAGCGAAGGAAATGAGTCAAAACCGATTTTTCAATAGTCGAATATCCCTAATTATTGTCCATTATGTCCATTCATATAATTTTAGTACAAGACAGACACTGTGAAAATGTACCGGGCGCGTTGACAGCGTCTTTTGTTTACGTTATGTTTACGTGGCGCCATCTGCGCTGGGCTTTGCGTAAGGTTCCCTATACTGATCGAGTCATGGATTAGAACATTTTTTCCTCTGGCTATATTAATATTAGTTGTTATTGTTGGAACGTAAATTTGAACTCGCGCTCGCAGTCCGCCCTGACCGTCTCCTACTTGCAATAGCGCTGCAGTCGCTCTTAGGGCCACACAGAGAGCGCCACTGTCATCACGTTTGTCTGCGTCCACGTAACGGGATCTCCTTCGCGTTCTCGGGCCACTTCCGTTTTGTTTTCTATTCGCCTTTTGTTCCAGAATACTTTCTTAATCGTTATCTATCGTCATCTTCGCAATCTTCGCAATAAACTATTGTCTAGAATAAAGTACGTGCACGTGAGCTTATTTTTATTCCAGCGCCCAACAGTTATGCACAACTGTACAAGTTCATCAAATCGTAATATCCTTAAGGTAATCCTATCGCCAGGCTTCAATCCATAGGATTTTCATAATTTTTTTGAGCTTCACTGAATATATTAATAATCGTCTCTGTAAATTTTCAGGGTCGGTTATCGACGTAATTACAGAGAAAGAAAATTAAAATTGCGTGTTTTTGTGAAGGAATTTCAAGACGATATACAAAAACCCAGTTTCCGGTCGTTACAAAAGTGTATATACTAGTGAGAAACCGTTAGATTCTTAAAACTAACCAGATTGACATACTTAAGGGGTTAGGCTACAGTAACGAGTATGAAATCATGTGCGAATTTAACAATGTTTTTTTGCATGAAAAAGTGATTCTCTCATAAAATTAATTACACATCTATTTAGTATGAATATCAAGCTGTTAGAAAATATATATATATATTTTTTTGTCGATGTACAAAATGGCCGACTAATAATAATTTTTTTAGGCGCTCCACGGCGTGTCATTTAGCATCCACCATTTTTGACCTAGAACAAAAAACAAAAATTCTCGTCAATCTACATTAGAATATCTAGAGAAGTACGTACGGAATTTAAAAAATATTGTTTTATTCAAAAGTTGTAGGTATATGAATTGAGTTGTAGGTATTTGAATGAATTTTCAGCGCAAAATTTCGTATAAAACTGCTTGTAAAATGAAAAGTGTTCGATTAATCAGAAATTCCGTACGTACGTCTCTGCGGAATGCAATTAGGAACATAACTTCTAAATTTGAATTAAATCGAGTGAAAATTGTTGAAGTTATTTGTCACGCCCATTGGAAAAAGCTGTTTCGAAAAGAACGCGTTTAAAGTTTTAGGTATTCTATGGCCGTACCAGAGGTGGGCTTGCGTTATACGCGCAAAGTCGGTGAAAAAAAAATCTTGCTATAATCGAATAGTGACTTATTCTTATGTGGACACAGCGCCGTTTTAGCGAGAAAAAAAACGATTTTTTGAAAATTCTACTGTGGCCTTACCCCTTAATATTTGTAGTAATCCCATGCTCTCCGAAAAAATTACGATCATTGACCTAATTTTTATGTAATATCACGTTTAATTTGAACTTCCGGTATTGGATTTATTACCACTTGCCACGATAAAGCGACGTGACAGCAAGGCAACAGCTGACGAGTCCTAACCTCATCTCACTCGTTCGAATTTTCACACACATTACATTTTTAACCGACATATTTCTTCGACTCAAATTTTCCACGCTTTTTACCAGTCGTGGCCTGAATACAATGCTTTATATTTCCCGCACTTGACATTGTTTTGACAGATTGACGTTGAAGAGCATGGAGGTTAAACTCGCCGGGTTGAGCAAAATCAGACGGAGATAGAACCAGGGGGCTGACACTGGTAGATAAATGCTGTTCGCAAAATGTCCTTGCCGCACTGTAGCGCTAGTAGTCGTGTGACAGGCATGCATATATATGTACGTTGCGCCGGTGTTTCGAATATCTTACATGAATAAAAATCTATTGGTACATTTGGAATGATTTTCCGTTCTAATAATTTTCCATTTGAACACAATAAATAACGTCGCCATAACGATACAGGCGAAAGCCACGAAAGTATCGAATCGTTCAGCTGATCGGAGTATTTAGAGCCGAAGGCTGTCACACAACAGCCAACGCTGGGCAGTGGCGATTTCAAGAACTAAAAAGCCGGGACAAAACGCGTTTTCGTTTATCGTATGAGAATAGTCGGCCAGTGTCAGGGGGCTGGGTAGAACCAATGTTGCCAAATATACCTAGAAATACTGCGCGAATCTTTGGAATAACTATTTTTTTCATTTTTATAATTAAATGGGAACCATCATTAAACAGTTTACAAGTGGGAAATTTTAGTTATTACAAATGATTTTTTTGGCATATGTTTAAAATATAAATTGTACAAGTCTCAAGTATGATCAGTGTTGTGACTAGTGCGAAGCGAACTATCTTAATGTGAATTTCATTTTCAGGCACGAAAAAAACAACTCCAGCAGGCGCAAACGTCAGATCCGTCGCATCTGAGAAAAAGTGGGCTTGACGCAGTATTGACCGCTGAAGATAAAGCGGATATAGAGATGGCTCGTTTACTCATGCAAAACAAACAAAAAGGTTCAACACCTAAGAATTAAAAGCTCATTGTCATGTATTTTAGTAGATCCATATGTTTTTCTCAATGTCTCAATTATTTATTTGAATTCTCAGACGCAAAAGATTCACCGAATCTACCATTAAAGAGGCTGCTTTCCGTGGCACAATCGAGGCAGAGGACGAAAGGTTATTCCCGACGGACGCATCATTCTCAGGCCCAACAAGAATATGCTACACCCTCCGCTATCCCATCGAGCACTTTAAGTGCAGTGCTCACCAGCAATAGAAATACTTCACTCGTTAGTTATACATCTACGAGCTCTGATAGTGACGCGTAGATATACACACAATTTTTGTATCGTCCATGATGACATCGGATTTTATCGTAGCGGTCCACAACAGCGCACCATTTGAGGGCAAGGGTTTAGTTAATATTGTTATACGCTGATCAATATTTATAGATGTCGTCTTTACCTGTAGGTCAGAACGCAGTTAGTTGCAATTTGGATATTGCAAACTTAATGTAAACGTGCTCATAAGAATATTTGACAGTGTAGTTTATAGCGAATATTTGTGTTAGTGTAGTTTTTGAACCCAACAACCTCGTCGCCAGATATGAGCTTCAATCAATTTTTTCGTCGATTTTTAAAGATGTATAAAGTGTTACATTAATATAATTTAATATCTGGTCAACTTGGAGAATAACATAGTTCGAGTTTGTACAATCCCGTAATTACTACCTGGGAATTTGAAATTGTAACTGCTATTCTCCCCGTACTCTACACTGAAAATAGTGAGCTCACGACATTCAAAAAGATGCGACAATAAATTAAGTGTAATGGTTCTACGAGTAGCATAGTACATTTACCTAGAGCTTGGATAATCGGAGCTTTCTCTATTACCCGTATTATTTCGATACCAACGACTTGTAATATCGGAATACCGGTATTTTGATATTCTCCGATATTTGTGGGAACCCTTTATTAAAAAGGTTCGAAGCTTGAAAGTGAAGATGAAAGTTGAAGAAATAATGGTGTATAACTAAGTGAAAGCACATTTTTTAAATAAAAAATCACCGTCTTTTATTGAGATCTTCATTTACAGTCGAACCTCGGTATAACGACTATCAAAGGAAGTTCGTTGTACCGAGGTTTCGTTATACCGAAGTCATGTTCCTTAAAATGTTCTTTAAAAGAAGATATTCGTATTATAAATATAGGGGTATTTCTTTAAGAATCTTTTTAATTGGAGCATTTTTTACAAGCAATTAGCAATTAGAGCATAATGTATATAATTATGTTGTTGTATCCAGGTTTCGGGTGTCTATGGGTAGGGCATGGATAAATCTTCGTTATATTAAAGTTCGACTGAATTATACACTTCTAAACATACTCCGCTATGTTCTTAAATATATCTAATCCAAAATAAAATAAAGAAACAAAAAATAGGATTTCATATGCAAATTTAAAAAAAAATAGTTAACAAGCAAAATTAGGAAGTTTTATAAAAGTCAGTGCAGTAGTAGCTACCAGAATGCAAACAAATACGAGGGTGGGGTGAAAAGTTTCCGGCCTGACCAAGAGATGGTGCCACTAGGTCTAGTTTTGGAGCAGCGTCCTACAGTACCATTCCTACCGAGCTTGTATGTACAGTTTCAGCCCAATCGCTACGTTAGTTTGCGTTTGAGAGCACATTGCGCGAGACGCTTCCGTCGTTTTCGTAAAAATGGAAAAATTGGAAAAACGTGCTGTCATCAAATACTTTCATTTGAAAGGTTTTACACCAAAACAAATAAAAGAAGAGATGGATTCAACACTAGGAGACTCCTCCCCATCATATTCAACTATTAAGCAGTGGGTTTCTGAATTTAAAATGGGTCGTGTGAGCACCTCTGACGAGCCTCGCTCAGGACGGCCCGTTGAAGTCACAACTTCAGACATGATTGAAAAAATCCATAAAATAGTGTTGGAAGACCGCAGGTTGAAAGTGCATGAGATAGCTGAGACCTGTAGGATGTCAGCTGAACGTGTGCAAAATATTTTGCACAACCATTTGAACATGGAAAAGCTGTCTGCAAGGTGGGTGCCGCGTTTGCTAACGCTCGACCAAAAACTGCTTCGAAAAACCATTTCTACCGACAATTTGGCGCTGTATAGGCGTAATCCAAACGAATTTTTGCGTCGATTCATAACTGTTGATGAGACATGGGTCCACCACTACACTCCTGAAAAAGATTTAAGAGCAACGAAGAAGTTATTGAAGCTGTAAATCAGTATTTTGAGAAGCTTGACGAATCTACGTTTA
Source organism: Ophion obscuratus (assembly GCA_964007375.1). NCBI lineage: Eukaryota > Metazoa > Arthropoda > Insecta > Hymenoptera > Ichneumonidae > Ophion > Ophion obscuratus. The sequence continues at coordinate 43,493,531 of OZ023315.1, read as the reverse complement.
AAACTGGTATAACTAAATTAGAACACCGTTATCAGAAATGTATCAGTGTTGATGGAGATTATGTTGAAAAATAAAGCAAAAAAAAATTTTAATACATCGTTTTTCTTGGTCAGGCCGGAAACTTTTCACCCCACCCTCGTAGCATAGCTTGTGGCAGGAGGGCAACAGCATGGTCTCTTTAATTGACGAGATTGAGATTGTTGAAATTAGCGGATAAATAAGTTGACACAGCGGAAATATTTAATGTAGGTGATAATATTTCAAGGCTGTTACACGCAGTTACAAAAACAAAAGTAACTTAAATGAAAATGACAATTATAATGATATTTTAATGTTTCCAACTCTGATATCGAAATATCGGTATCATTCGTGTCCAATATCGGATTTTCGGTCAGATATTCGGGTATTTCGATATTATCGAAAAACCGGTATCCATGCTCTACATGTACAGTAGAACCTCGATTATGCGAACCAATTGAGACCGAGATTAGTTCGGATAATCAAAAGTTCGGATAATCGAATCGTGGGTTTTTTGGGACGAGATTATCAACAACACCTTTTTACATAAAAACAATACATAAATATATGTTAAAATTTGACATACATATTAACGTTCAAACATCTATATACACGCACACACACATACACGCCCACGCACGCACACGCACGCACACACACACACACACACACACAGGTCAAAATTTAGGTCCTTTGTATCGTGGGGTATCCGAATAACCCCCATGTATGTCCCGCGTTTTCATAGTTTTCGAGTTATGAATTCAAAAAAAAATCTTAAAAAAATTAGTAGATTGTCGAGATTTTTTTTGCAACTGAATCATTATGAGTAGTACTTTTATGCATAAAATAATGAGCTCCGTAACTGTGATGAAAGTTATGAAAATGTTGGTCTAAAGTGATAAATTTACGTTCGGTGAATTATGACTTTAATTTTCAACTTTAAATAAAAAATCTAAACAGGTGACTTCATGGTTCTTAATTAGGTTTCAAGAATGCGCCAGACTCTCAGCTTTCATAATCATTTAAAAAAAGTAGTACTTAATACGACTACTTTAGCTACAATTGACCTTCAAAGACAGCGAGGTGGAAAATTCTTAAAATTAGCCGTCTGATTTAAAAAAAAATGTGCCCATTTTATCATTCCTAAGGTTATTTAGTTCGTTAACTAACTAAAAATGACGGCAGGGAAAGCTAAGATTTAAACAAGTGGAGGTTTATTTTTTTTAGTTTAATTTATGTTTAATGAATTTTACGCGATCCGTTCTCGTTACGAGAACGGATGGCGCAAAATTCATCAAACTTAAATTAAACTAAAAAAAAAAATAAACCTCCAAATGTTTAAATCTCAGCTTTCCTGCAGTCGCGGGGTATACGTGGGGGTTATTCGGATACCCCACGATACAAGGGACCTAAATTTTATTTTCGCACGTCAATGTTCCGGCCACCCTGTATATATATGTGTGTGTGTGTGTGTGTGTGTGTGTGTGTGTGTGCGCGCGCGTGCGTGCGTGTGCGTGTGTGTGTGCGTTTGTGTTTTAAACACCTGCAAAAAGTCGAATGCCTTTTTAAATATTGTTTTTATAAAATCGTCCATTTTCAATTGACGAACGGCTATAACGCGTTTTTGAGCGTCTACGTCTCGCAGCCGTTTGAGAAGGGAGAAGTTTCGTTGGGTTGCTCATTGTTGTTCACGGCGGTGGCAGCGAGCAAGAATGTATCTTTTGCGCCAACGTTCGGATGAACTAAGTCATCGTTCGGAAAATTGAGGGTTCAGATGATCGACGTTCGGATAATCGAGGTTCTACTGTACACACTTATCCAACCTTAAAAAAAATAGCTGCAGGACCAATTGCTTATTGTTTTTATGACCCCAAAGTATTTTTGAAGCCAAAAGAAAATGATTTTTCCAAATTCCTAGAATGGTGTTATCCCTTAAAGAAAAGAAATTGATTTTTTAATCGTTGTAAATGTATATTCTCTCTTAAAGACTTTAAAAGAATCTCGTACGTGTTAGCGAAAATCGGCAGAACATTATGAAGCAACTCGTCCACTTCTTTGATGTTCGCTATTTCGGACCATCGCTCGTTTGCCTATCTGAGATCAAAATTTTCGAAGTTTGTATCCTCGATATATGGCTTTTTGCTATAGATGATATTACCAATATTAGATACTCACTTCTTTCTATTTCGGAGATGTGAATGTTCTAGATTGTTTAAATCTGTATTTGTATGACTCAAACTGCAGACAATCTGAATACCCGTTCTCGAATAAATGCGCTCTCACATAAATAATCCTTTGGTGTAATAGCTATTCAATTTCGTTATCGGTCGGAGGATAAAATTTCGAATAATTTACAGTTCGCTATTTTGAGTTTAAAATTCTGTCATTTCGAAATCTTTGTCTTTCTATATTTGGCCTTTCAAAGTTTTGACCCCCATCTCAATGTGAAATATGTTTAAAAAAATGCTGATCGAGAAAGTTTCAAAGTTCTCTTTGAGCGTTTCTCGATCGTTTCGCAACTTCTCTTCAACAATTTTTTCAATTAATTTTTTAAGGGGCAAAGTAAACACTCATTTACGTTTTGGCGGAAATATTCATTTTTTTGCCATATTATCCAAGACTGTTTGGACCAAAATTTGGAACGCCCGCTCGTTTTGAGCAATTTCAACGTGCGTCCGGCGGGGCGATCGACTGCGGGTTCGATCGCGTTGACGTTGGTTAAGTTGGAAAAAAGTGCCAAAACAATCGAGAAACAGAAAGTTCGAGAAAAAAAAACGTTCCGTCTTTCTTGATCGTTTCGGCATTTTTTTCAACACATTTCACATTGTATACGTCTCTATGCTTAAGGCAGCTTTGCAGTCACAAGAGCCTCGTGGCTAAAATATCAGCGTCCGAGCTCTAAGTACGGACGACGCAGGTTCGATCCCCCCGTAGCAACATTTTTTTTGTTAAACATATATGAATTAAATATAATAACTAATGCCTGGACAGGCGAGAGTAAGTTCGAAATTTTCGGAATATAAAATGAAGAAAAAAAAATTGATTCGCCGGGGATTCAACCCGGACCGTAAGCATAGTAATCCGTCACGCTGCCAACTCATCCACAACGCTCATTGCAGATATAGGAAACATTTATGATACACCTTTATCCATAATGTTTACTGTTGACAAAAAATGCCGAAACGATCGCGGCAAAGGCTCAAGATTTCTTTTTGAACCTTTCGCAGTCGTTTCGGCGTTTTATTTTTTAACGCGGTTCGTCGTTAATTTTTTAAGCCGCACTTTCGCCCAAAACGGGCAACCGAGAGAAAACAATGATCTCGATACATGTTTTTCACTTTGAAATTCATTTAATGCATATTCCAATCCGCAGAAGGCCACACATATATGTCGAGCTCGATCGGACGGAAAACCTCGCTTCGGTCGCCTGTCGAGCTAGCGCGATTTGCGAGGGGCTGAGACTTTTCCCCCACCGAGCTACCCATTCGTGTTCACGCTGACTGCGATACCGACTTAAGCGGTGATCACGGACTCGTGCGGCTACAAGGGAATCTGCAACCTCGACAGAGGCGAGATCACGAACTCATACTCCCGAACGCGCCGCCGCGATTTAGCGCCATTTACGAGGCACGCCGAAAAGTGGAGCGTTGTGCATCTCTTTACTCATCTCTGGTTTTGATGACACGGCGTTCGTACTCATTACTTCTTGTCTTCCTGCTCCTTGCCATGGAGACTAGATACAGGAGCAGGGGTGGTAGATGGCTCTCCAGCTTTTCTCGTGTCGCGGTATCGTCACAGGCAACGAAGCCACGAGACAACTTATCGACGGAGGAAGTTGTCCAGAGAGGTGCAAGGCAGCGCCAGCGGAAACAACGGCTGGAACCACGGCGTTGGGATTTGTGCAGAGATTAGTAGGGAGATGCACAACGCTCCCTTTTGCGGCGTGCCTCGTAAATGGCGCTAAATCGCGGCGGCGATTTCGGGAGTATGATTTCGTGGTCATCGCCTCTGTCGAGGTTGCAGATTCCCTTGTAGCCGCGCGAGTCCGTGATCACCGCTCAAGTCGGTATCGCAGTCAGCGTGAACACGAATGGGTAGCTGGTGGGGGAAAAGTCTGCCCCTCGCAAATCGCGCTCGCTCGACAGGCGAACGGAGCGAGGTTTTCCGTCCGATCGAGCTCGACATATATGTGTGGCCGTACTGAGGATTGGAATATGCATTAAATGGATTTCGAAGTGAAAAACATGTATCGAGATCATTGTTTTCTCTCGTTTGCCCGCTTATGCCGAAAATGCGGGTTAAAAGAAATTAACGACGAACCGCGTTGAAAAATAAAACGCCGAAACGACCGTGGAAGGTTCAAAAAGAAATCTTGAGCCTTTGCCGCGATCGTTTTGACATTTTTTTTCAACAGTAAACATTATGGATAAGGGTGTATCATAAATGTTTCTTTATCTGCAATGAGCGTCGTGGCTGAGTTGGCAGCGTGACGGATTAACGATGCTTACGGTCCGGGTCCAATCCCCGGTGAACCAACTTTTTTTTTCTTCGTTTTATACTCAGAAAATTTCGAATATAATTTTATATTCGAAATTTTATATTCAGAAAATTTCGAAATTCTGCTATTCTCGCTTCTCGCTTTAGCTATTCTCGTCTGTTCAGGCATCATTTATGATATTTAATTCGTATATGCTTAATAAAAAAAACAAGACATTGCTATCAGGGATCAGTGCAGCCAGATCGCGCGTAAAAGTTACCCCCTCTCTAATCTCTTACGCGCCCATCACACAATCATAGTAAAGCGTGTCCGTGAGCGAGCGACGCTTGGACATCTACGGAAAGAGCCGAGCACGGTCGAACTTTTCCGACCACGCCTTCGGCAGCTACATCAATCCATGGACGCTGAGCACGTACATGTGCGGCCAAGCCGAAACGAAGGCTTCGAGGGAAAAAGCAATCTGAGCACGACTCGCGCATGATGCCACCCGACGGCACGCGCGAGGCTTTTAGATGATTTTATTGCTTATTTAGCTCTTGATTCTCTGCGTTATTAATGTATACAAAAAAATATATCGCGCACTCTGATCACTAATTTTTTTAGTTTATACTCTAATTTAAATATAATAGTAAATCTAAATTACAATTTATTTATCTTATATAAAATTGTTTACGCTTTACTCACACCCGTCCTTATGCCAAATAAATTATAATTCATAAAAGTAAGCGGAAATATATTTATATTCGTATTATTATATTAATTCTTATGCTTTCATCAAGCGATAAAGCATTATCCCCAAAAACAAGCCAATCATCCATCCGGCCGCGAATCATAAGTATCAGAAAGTGCACATATTCTACAAGCGATGAGATGGTCTCGTTGGTAGCGTTCCTGGCTTCGGTCCGCAGGGGCCCGTGGTGCAAATTTTTCTCCAAATTGTTCATAATTTCTCATATTTTAGCGCTTTGTCATATTTGAGATTTTCGGAGAAAAAATGATTTAAAACAGATTCAAGTTCTGGTCTATTTCCCAGAAACACATGTTTTTTTCACTGAAAATTCATGATTTCTCATTTTTTTCCCGGAAATTTCTCTTTTTCCTATGACCTGAGTGAACGGCTGCGGAGATATTCGGAGAGAAGTTAAAGATGAAAAGAAATGAGATTTTCGTAAAAAAAATGATTATTATTTTTTTTCCGGAAATTTTCCTTTTTTCTATTACCTGAGTGAAAGGCTGCGAAGATATTCGGAGAAAATTTAAAGATGAAAAAAAATGAGATTTTCGTAAAAAAAAACTTGTTCTTATTTTTTTTCCGGAACTTTTTCTTTTTCCTATTGAGTGAAAGGCTGCGGAGATATTCGGAGAAAAGTTATAGATGGAAAAAAATGAGATTTTCGTAAAAAAAACTTATTACATTTTTTTATCCATCATAATTCTGAGAAATAATGAATTTCCGAAACTTTTGCAAACATTATTTTCCTTAAGGGGGAACACCACTGTAACGCCCTGCCATGAAGCGTTTTAGACAAATAATACTTGGGGTAATTATTAAGCATATATTGAAGTATATTGCAAAAGAAATGTACGGGAAAATATTACAAAATGGCGACACTGCAGAAAATTCTTTCGAGGCAAGTTGAACTTAAGGTGCTCTGCGGCACGTAGTATAACTTGTGCCAATTCTAATCTGGACAAAATATTTTTTTTTATTAAATCTAGATGAGTGTAGCTAGTGAACCACGTAGGGGATTTTAGAAATATTGATTTTTGAGTAATTGCCGAGTATTTGACTAAAAATGTTCATTTAGACTTAATCAAACAAAATTCTTTTTTTTTTTAGATTAAAATTGGCACAGTTATACCACATGCCGCAGAGGTTCGACATGCTTCGGAAGAATTGCTGCAGTGTCGCCATTTTGTAATATTTTCGGATAAAAATTTCTAGCAATATACTTAAGTATATGCTCAATAAATACCGCAAGTATTATTTGTTTATCACATTTTCTTCCGTCAAAAAAAATATCTAAAAAATACGCTTCCTGTAAGGCCGTTACAGTGGTGTTACCCCTTACAGTCTTCATATAATTTCCGAGATTTTCTCGTGATCGTAATTAAAATAATGAAATATTCGGGGAAACTCGGATGTTTGCGTATAAATAATTGTCCGCAAAACTCCGAATTCTTCATATTTGTTCCAATTCATAGAAAAATTCTGAAAAAATCGGAGTTTTTCGGAAAAAAATTGCACTAGGGGCGCGGGATCGTTCCCCGCGCTCAGTGCTTTTATTAAAATTATTATTACTATTAATTCTTATTTGATTAGTTATTTTTATTAGTTATCATCATTATTTTAATTAGTTATCTTTTAGTGTGAAAAAATGTATCGCGCACTCTGACCGCTTATTTTATTAGTTTGTACGTTAATTTAAATAAAATAATAAATCTAAATTACAACTTATTTATTTTCGAAAAAATTGTTTGCGCTTTACTCACACCCGTCCCTATACCAAATAAATTGTGATTCATAAAAGTAAGCGGAAATTTATTTATATTCGTATTATTATATTCATTCTCATATACTTTCATCAAGCGATAAAGCATTATCATAATGCTTTATCGCTTGATGAAACTATATGAGAATGAATATAATAATACGAATATATTTCCGCTTACTTTTATGAATTACAATTTATTTGGCATAGGGACGGGTGTGAGTAAAGCGCAAAAAAAATTTTCACAAGTAAAATAAGTTGTAATTTAGATTTATTATTATATTTAAATTAACATATAAACTACTAAAATAAGCGGTCAGAGTGCGCGATAAGTTTTTCGACACTAAAAGATAACTAATTAAAATAATAATAATAGCTAATAAAAATAACTGATCAAATAAGAATTAATAGTAATAATAATTTAAAAAAAAACACAGCGCGGGAAACGATCCCGCGCCCATAGTGCAAATTTTTTTCCGAAAAACTCCGATTTTTTCCGGAAAATTTTTCCGAATTTTGCTATGAATTGGAACAAATATGAAGAATGCGGAGTTTTGCAGACAATTATTTTTACGCAAACATCCGAGTTTCTCAGAATTTTTCCGAATTTTTCCGAATATTTTTCATCATTTTTATTACAATCACGGGAAAATCTCGGAAATTATATGAAGACTTTAAGGGGTAACACCACTGTAATGGCCTTACAGGAAGCGTATTTTTTGATATTTTTTTTGCGGAAGAAAATGTGATAAACAAATAATACTTGTGGTATTTATTAAGCATATATTTAAGTATATTGCTATAAATTTTTCATCCGAAAATACTACAAAATGGCGACACTGCAGCAATTCTTCCGAAGCATGTCGAACCTCTGCGGCACGCAGTATAACTGTGCCAATTTTAATTTAAAAAAAAGAATTTTGTTTTATTAAGTCTACATGAGTGTATCTACTGAACCACGTAGGGGATTTTCGATAAGTTAATTAAAACAATATTAATTAACAAATAACTGTCTTAAAAAAAAAATGAACATTTTTAGCCAAATACTCGGCAATTACTCAAAAATCAATATTTCTAAAATCCCCTACGTGGTTCACTAGCTACACTCATCTAGATTTAATTTAAAAAAAATTATTTTATTCCGATTAAAATTGGTACAAGTTATACTGCGTGTCGCAGAACACCTTAAGTTCAACATGCCTCGGAAGAATTTGCTGCACTGTCGCCATTTTGTAATATTCTCCCATAATTTTTTTTTGCAATATACTTCAATGTATGCTTAAGAGGGAATGATACCTCATCGCGGTCGGTATGGTAGAACAATTATAGATTCCCAAAAATCTCGAAAACGGCTCTTCAGATCCCGTCGAAACTTTGCCAAATGACGTCAAATGGATAGACGAACTCTTCCCCTCAAATTTTCTGAATTTGAGAAAAAAAACTAGATTTGCTTATGATAAGCCAATCTACATTTTTTTTCTCAAATTCAGAAAATTTGAGGGGAAGAGTTCGTCTATCCATTTGACGTCATTTGGCAAAGTTTCGACGGGATCTGAAGAGCCGTTTTCGAGATTTTTGGGAATCTATAATTGTTCTACCATACCGACCGCGATGAGGTATCATTCCCTCTTAATAATTACCCCAAGTATTATTTGTCTAAAACACTTTGTGGCAGGCCGTTACAGTGGTGTTACTCCTTAAGGAAAACAATGTTTGCAAAAATTTCGGAAATTCATTATTTCTCAGAATTATGAGGGATAAAAAAATGTAATAAGTTTTTTTTACAAAAATCTCATTTTTTTTATCTATAACTTTCCTCCAAATATTTCCGCAGCCGTTCACTCAATAGGAAAAAGAAAATGTTCCGGAAAAAAAATAACCAGTTTTTTTTTACGAAAATCTCATTTTTTTTTATCTTTAAATTTTCTCCGAATATCTTCGCAGCCGTTTACTCAGAGGAAAAAGGAAAATTTTCGGAAAAAAATAATAATCTTTTTTTTTTACGGAAATCTCATTTCTTTTCATCTTTAACTTTTCTCCGAATATCTCCGCAGCCGTTCACTCAGGTCACAGGAAAAAGAGAAATTTCCGGGAAAAAAATGAGAAATCATGAATTTTCAGTGAAAAAAAATGTGTTTTTGGGAAATAGACCAGAACTTGAATCCGTTTTAAATCATTTTTTCTCCGAAAATCTCAAATATGACTAAAATATGAGACATTATGAAAAATTTGGAGAAAAATTTGCACTACGAACCCCTGCGGACCGAAGCCAGGAACGCTACCAACGGGATCATCTCATCGCTTGTAGAATATGTGCCCTTTCTGGTACTTACGATTCGCGGCCGGATGGATGATTGGCTTGTTTTTGGGGATAATGCTTTGCCTTGATGAAAGCATGAGAATTAATATAATAATACGATGAAACGCTTGATGAAAGCATGAGAATTAATATAATAATACGAATATAAATATATTTCCGCTTACTTTTATGAATTATAATTTATTTGGCATAAGGACGGGTGTGAGTAAAGCGTAAACACTTTTATATAAGATAAATAAGTTGTAATTTAGATTTATTATTATATTTAAATTAGAGTATAAACTAAAAAAATAAGAGATCAGAGTGCGCAATACATTTTTTTGTATACATTAATAACACCGAGAATCATGAGCTAAATAAGCAATAAAATCATCTAAAAGCCTCGCGCGTGCCGTCGGGTGACGTCATGCGCGAGTCGTGCTCAGATTGCTTTTTCCCTCGAAGCCTTCGTTTCGGCTTGGCCGCACATGTACGTGCTCAGCGTCCATGGATTGGTGTAGCTGCCCAAGGCGCGGTCGGGAAACTTCGACCGTGCTCGGCTCTTTCCGAAAATGTCCGAGCGTCGCTCGCTACGGACACGCGCTACTATGATTGTGATGGGCGCGTAAGGCTTGTTTTTTTTTATTAAGCATATACGAATTAAATATCATTAATAATGCCTGAACAGGCGAGAATAGCTAAAGCGAGAGTAAGTTCGAAATTTTCTGAATATAAAGTGAAGAAAAAAAAAGTTGGTTCACCGGAGGGTTTGAACCCGGACCGTACGCATCCTTAACCCGTCACGCTGCCAACTCAGCCACGACGCTCGTTGCAGATAAAGAAACATTTATGATACACCCTTATCCATAATGTTTACTGTTGAAAAAAAATGTCGAAACGATCGCAGCAAAGGCTCAAAATTTCTTTTTGAACCTTCCACGGTCGTTTCGGCGTTTTATTTTTCAACGCGGTTCGTCGTTAATTTTTTTTAACCCGCATTTTTGGCATAAACGGGCAACCGAGAGAAACAAAGATCTCGATACATGTTTTTCACTTTGAAATTCATTTAATGCATATTCCAATCCTCAGTACGGCCACACATATATGTCGAGCTCGATCGGACGGAAAACCTCGCTCCGTTCGCCTGTCAAGCGAGCGCGATTTGGAAGGGGCAGACTTTTCCCCCACCAGCTACCCATTTGTTTTCACGCTGACTGCGATACCGATTTGAGCGGTGATCACGAACTCGCGCGGCTACAAGGGAATCTGCAACCTCGACAGAGGCGATGATCACGAAATCATACTCCCGAAATCGCCGCCGCGATTTAGCGCCATTTACGAGGCACGCCGAAAAGGGGAGCGTTGTGCATCTCCCTACTAATCTCTGATTTGTGACGTGTGGTTGCACATCTAGTCGCTACATAGCTAGGAAGAAAAATAACTTCCGGGAGATCTCGAGCAAGCTCTCTCGCGAGCGGAAACAAAACTTGATTAAAAAAGACTGACGTATTCGTTAAGTGTATCGCCAATAAAGATTAGATTAATTGTTTTCCCTGCTGTACACACATTTATTTGGGAGTGGAAAAACCCCAAACTCGTACCAACCTAACCAAATTCGCGTACTAGATAAAAAATTCTCGTACGTCACGTACGACATTAATCCACCAAGGGAATATGGCTGCAGCGTTATATATATATACACATACATTTACAGGGTGGACCATTCAACGTGACCACCCCAAATATCTCCGTTGCCTTCAGAGGGACGAAAAAAATGTCAGAAGATAATTTAATTAATTTCAAAGAGCTGATCGAGTGGCGAAAAATTTCATTTTTGTAAAGGTCATAGTTTTTGCGTTCTCAAGGTCATCAATGGTTTTTCAAATAAGAACCTGATTTTTTTTATTAAGACGTAGCTGATGTTCAGACGAGTCGAATGACCTATGATATCATGACCTTGAACTTTTCTCCGATCGTGCATGCGATTATCTGTTACTGTTTATCGATAACGAAAAGTGTCGCTACCGAGTTATAACGAGTTACAGAAACGCGCTACTTCGCGCGCATCGGCTTTGCAACGGTACAACTAGCACTGCGAGCGACAGAGTAGAACACAAAAAAGTGGTCATTTTACGTAGAAAAAATACCAGAAGGTGCCAGCCCCCCCAGCTGGAAGGCAAAATTCGCGTACTTTTCGGTACGAGAATGTACTTTGCCTCGTACCTCGTACGACCGGTCATATTCTCGTATCCGTACGTGCATTCTCGTACGTCTACCATCCCTGTACAGGAGGCCACACTCCGCCTTTCAACGAGAGATTAGTAGGGAGATGCACAACGCTCCCCTTTTCGGCATTGTTTTCGGCGTGCCTCGGAAATGGCGCTGAATCGCGGCGGCGAGTTCGGAAATATGATTTCATGATCATCGCCTCTGTCGAGGTTGTAGATTCCCTTGTAGCCGCGCGAGTCCTCGATCACCGCTCAAGTCGGTATCGCAGTCAGCGTGAAAACAAATGGGTAGCTGGTGGGGGAAAAGTCTGCCCTTTCCAAATCGCGCTCGCTTTTTTCATCGCGCGCCTACCATATTTATAGCTGACGGGTCAGCTACGACTATACTTATACAGGGTAACCCAGAAGTAACGTACGCCCTTGTAGCATCTGGTAGGAAAAAAAATTCTGAGACGAAAAGTCCTCAGTCATTTTTTTTATCAAACACATAGATAATTAATTATGAATTAAAATAAATAGCCAATAAGATGCGCGCTACAGAGGAATGGCGGCGCAGAGGGGTGGGATAGGGGAGTACGTTGTTATTGTGTGCGCCTGAAAATCTGTGCGGAGGGAACATTCCGAAAGCATGTGCACACACACGCGCACACTTGCACACACACACGCACGCACGCACGCACGCACGCACGCACGCACACACACACACACACACACACACACACACACACACACACACACACGCGCGCGCGCGCGCGCGCGCACACATATATGCTATCGGAATTTTCCCTCCGCACACATTTTCACGCGCACGCTATTACAACGCATTCCCTTATCCCTCCCCCCTGAGCTGCCTTTCCGCTGTAGCGCGCACCTGATTGGCTATTTATTTTAATTCATAATTATCTACGCGTCTGATCAAAAAATGACTGAGGACTATTCGTCACGGATTTTTTTTCCTACCAGATGCTAGAAGGGCGTACGTTACTTCTGGGACACCCTGTATATTGAGACGTACAGGTCCGTCTCAGGCGCCATACCCCCACCACAAATTCAAATAAACCGACTCATTGGGGAGCAGGGGAGGGGGAATAACAAATCCTAAAAAGTCAAGTAGGCAGGTACGACCCTCAAGGTCATAAAACAATAAGCGGAAGGAAAGACGAGTGAGAAAGGAAAAAACAGAAAATAAACAAAAACAGTAGACAGGTAAAAGTAAGGGAAGGGGAAAAGTCGTTTATTTAAAACATGAAAAAAGATTAACAATAAAGGGAATGATGGGGAATGCGTAAGAGAAGGGGAATAATAAACAATAAAATGTGGGTATAAAAGAGGAACAAAGTCGGAGGAACGTCACTTCTTTCTACTTCGTGGATCAGTAAGTACCGCTTAGCAAAGTACCTCTTTTTAGGGTGGAAAGCTGAGAGGGGGAAAACATTGAAAAAACGAAATCAGAAGGAAGTCGTCTTAAGAAAGTCGGGCTTTTTAAGTGGATAAAAAAGTACCGCTCAGCAAAGTACCTCTTTTCAGGGCGGAAAGCTGAGAGAGGGAACCTTGAGACACTTAGAAAGAAAATTATAACATACTTTTTCTTTATTAATCAATAAAGACGGAAATAAGGATTGGGAGCAGAATAAGAAAAAGAGTACTAAAAAACATTAAGATTAAACAAAGGAGGGATAAATTACGAAAGGATAGATAGAAAATTAGTATTAGGGGAATAGCAAGTGCGAGGAGGTATCAGAAACACCCGGCGACAATACACACACACACACATACAACTGTAAAAACACAAAATATCCGCAAGGGCTCCCGAAAGCATCAGGAGAAGTTGAAGGTCAGGGAAACGCGTCGCGAATTCCGAGCGCCACAGGCGAGTGCGCCCCACCCGACGCCACGTCGCGAATAACAGTACGATAGGAGAGGGGGAAGAGAATTACCAACCGACGGTAAAGCGATCGCGTTCAAGCACATTTACCCTCCGAGCGAGTCCGCTATTTCGAATATTGTACCGACCGCGCAGCGACACATTAAAACACACAAAATACACTCCAGCGACACATTAAAACACACAAAATACACTCCAGCGACACACAAAATACACTCCAGCGACACACAAAACACACTCCAGTGACACACAAAATACACTCAAAATACACTCCAGCGACACATTACAACACACAAAATATATTCCGGCGATACATTGAAATACGACAACACACAACACCAAAATCTTTTAGTATTATATCGAGTCAAAATATTGAATAAATGCCATTTTATTAACAGATACCTCCAAAACAAAGAGTTTTAATTAATTTCTTCCCTGATCGAGTTCCGAACAAATAAAAATAATTGTAACGAATTCCGACCTGTTACAATATCTTATCGCGCCTTCCGCTTTGTCCGGATCTTCGTCGAGTTTGTTTGGTGAAACTCCCTCTCCAACGTTTCCACCATGGAGGCTAGAGTGGGAGGAGTCCGATCTCTTATGGAGACACTTGAAAAAAGTGGCTACAAAAATGTGGTCATACCGGGATGGCGCCACTATTGCTAAAACCTCGAGACACGAGCTGGGTGTGACAGAGACGGAATAAGTAAATAATGAGAAGTGAGCTGTGCATGAGGCAGAATGATACTTGAGAAGTAGGCTGCGTGCGAGAGAGATGCAAAATGAAATATAGCCAGACGCGCGCAAAAGTTACCCCCTCTCTAGTCTCTTTCGGGCCCATCGCACAATCATAGTAGCGCGTGTCCGTGAGCGAGAGACGCTCGGACATCTTCGGTAAGAGCCGAGCGCGCCGAAGTTTCCCGATCGCGCCTTCGGCAGCTACACCCATACATGGAAGCTGAGCACGTTCATGTGCGACCAAGCCGAAAGGAAGGCTTCGAGAGAAAAAGCAATCTGAGCACAAGGCTTTTAGATGATTTCAATGCTTATTGATTCTCTTGATTCTCTGCGTTATTGATGCTCTTGATTCTTTGATATTATTGATGCTCTTGATTTTCTGCGTTATCAATGTATATAAAAAAATGTATCGCGCACCCCGATCGCTCATTTTTTTAGTTTATACGTTAAATTAAATATAATAATAAATCCAAATTACAACTTATTTATCTTCTAAAAATTGTTTACGCTTTACTCACACCCGTCCTTATGCCAAATAAATTATAATTCATAAAAGTAAGCGGAAATATATTTATATTCGTAGTATTATATTAATTCTCATACTTTTATCAAGCGACAAAGCATTATCCCCAAAAACAAGCCAATCATTCATCCGGCCGCGAATCGTCAGTACCAGAAAGTACATATTCTACAAGCGATGAGATGGTCCCGTTGGTAGCGTTCCTGGCTTCGGTCCGCAGGGGCGCGGGATCGTTCCCCGCGCTCAGTGTTTTTTTTTTAATTATTATTACCATTAATTCTTATTTGATTAGTTATTTTTATTAGTTATCTTTTAGTGTCGAAAAATGTATCACGCACTCCGACCGCTTGTTTTATTAGTCTGTACGTTAATTTTAATGTAATAATAAATCTAAATTACAAGTTATTTATCTTCCAAAAAACTCTTTGCGCTTTACTCACACCCGTCCCTATACCAAATAAATTGTAACTCATAAAAGTAAGCGGAAATATATTTATATTCGCATTATTATATTCATTCTCATATACTATCATCAAGCGATAAAGCATTATCCCCAAAAACAAGCCAATCATCGATCCAGCCGCGGATCGTAACTTACGAGAATGAATATAATTATAGTCGTATTTATAATACGACTATAAATATATTTCCGCTTACTTTTATGAATTACAATTTATTTGACATAGGGACGGGTGTGAGTAAAGGGCAAACAATTTTTTAGAAGATAAAGAAGTTGCAATTTAGATTTATTATTACATCTAAATTAACGTACAAACTAATCAAATAAGCGGTCGGAGTGCGCAATAAATTTTTTGACACTAAAAGATAACTAATCAAAATAACTAATCAAACAAGAATTAATAGTAATAATAATTTTTAAAAAAGCACCGAGCGCCGGGAACGATCCTGCGCCCCAGCGGACCGAAGCCAGGAACACTACCAACGGGACCATCCCATCGCTTGTAGAATATGCACTTTCTGGTACTGACGATTCGCGGCCGGATGGTTGATTGGCTTGTTTTTGGGAATAATGCTTTATCGCATGATGAAAGTATGAGAATTAATATAATAATACGAATATAAATATATTTCCGCTTACTTTTATTAATTATAATTTATTTGGCATAAGGACGAGTGTGAGTAAAGCGTAACAATCCCAAACAATTTTTTAGAAGGTAAATAAGTTGTAATTTGGAGTCATAATTATATTTAAATTAACGTATAAACTAAAAAATAAGCGATCAAGGTGCGCGATACATTGTTTTGTATACATTGATAACGCAGAGAATCAAGAGCTAAATAAGCATTGAAATCATCTAAAAGCCTCGCGCGTTCCGTCGGGTGACGTCACGCGCGAGTCGTGCTCAGATTGCCTTTTCCCTCGAAACCTTCGTTTCGGCTTGGCCGCACATGGACGAGCTCGGCGTCCATGTGTTGGTGTAGCTGCCGAAGGCGCGGTCGGGAAACTTCGGCGCGCTCGCCTCTTTCCGAAGAAGTCCGAGCGTCGCTCGCTCACGGACACGCGCTACTATGATTGTGTGATGGGCGCGTAAGAGACTAGAGAGGGGGTAACTTGTGCGCGCGATCTCGCTACACTGCTTGCTGGGATGCGTATTCGATCCTCTTCCATCCCTCTTACACGACATCGATACTCAGCTTCCTGCTCGAGGTCTTAGAGATAGTGGCGCTATCCCGGTTTGACCACATTTTTGTAGCCACTTTGAAATGTACAGATCGGCCTCCTCCCACTCTAGCCTCCATGGTTTCCACGACCGTCCCGCTTATAGTGTTACACCCAGTACAGCCAGATCACGCGTAAAAGTTACCCCCTCTCTAGTCTCTTACGCGCCCATCACACAATCACAGTAGCGCGCATGGAGGCTATATGGAGGAGCTCGAACTCCTATGGGAGACATATGAAAAATATGACCACAAAATCGTTTGATATAGATCGTATTCGTTGGGTCTCATCATTTTGATACGAACAAGTGCGCATGCGCATAATGATGCGCACTTCTTCGTATCAAAATGATGAGACCCAAAGAACACGACCATAGTGAGGTGCAACGATCGCGCTATTACCATGAATTTAGTTGCGTGCGAGAGAGACAGAATAAGGAAATCCCGAGAAGTGAGTTGCATGTGACAGAAATAGAAGACATCAAAGCACATAAGAAAATTTATATTATTCATATTGTTATTCATATTGTTAGTTATATTATTGTTAAAGCTAAATGGAGAGCATGCATACATGCTCTCCATTTAGGAGAGCATGTATGCATGCATATAATAGTGTGAATATCCTTGAAGCTCTGCTGCTAATCCTATGCAAAGCCGCAATTCAAATACAACAATTCTAACATTAAATTGTGATAGGCAAGATAGCTTCGGAAATAACGCTCCGGCGACGAACACGTAGTCGTGAGGTCAAATCCTCCGCGACGGATTTTTTTTTGGCCAAATGATGAACCGTACGAACGGGTTGACAATGTTCAATTTTTATTGCAAATCAAGGTGTAATAATATGCACGATTAAATGTTTAATAATAAATTTTCATCGCAAAGTGCCGTGAACCCTTGGATGTGCCCTAATGAAACAGTGTAATGATATTTCGAACACTTTGCGATTGTACATACTAAGAATCTGAGAAAAAACTATCGACTGGAAGATGCCAAGCATGTTAATTGTAGATAATGATAGTACGATTCAATTTTCATTATGTAGATAAACGGAACCCAAACAACCCAAACTCAAATCATCGGAAACACTAACAATAACGGCTATTTGATGGGATGAAAAAATACTTCGTAAATGAATTCATTTATTTTTCGCAATACATATATTTGATATCAAGTTGATATATTTAAATATATATAAATATATTCAAATATAATTTATGTATATCTATATATACGGATAGTGTTGTATGTATGAAAGATTATTAAAAATTTACTTTTAATCTTTATTGTGCTTTGTATGTTTCAGGGTGCTAGTACGTGTATGTTTCTATTTAAAAAAAACAGAACAAAAAAGTGCAAAAATCTATGATAATTATCTAACAGTATACAAAGCACTAGATTTTCAGATAAGACACACGTATCGTTCCAATTAATTTATAATTTTTTTTTTCATATCGCAAGCGTTTCGTCTGTACTACGGCATGTACGAAGTGCCCCGGTCAATCGTAATTTCTCAGTACTCGACAAGACAAAATTCTCATTTTTGACTAAGGTTTTATCGTCGTCTTTATCTCTGGTTTTGCGGACTCCTCATCGCCGTTTTTTCTTGTTATCATTCTGAAAATTAATGATTAATCTTAGAGAATTCGTTCTCCCATGAAAAGATTCTTTGATAACACGATTGCGACATCGATACCTGTGTTATTTGTTGCAGCCTCAGTGCCTAAAAAAATTAACATTGAACGATATTAATATTTAAAATAGAGGAGAAGTACGTGTAACAAATGATTTAAAAAATAGTTGTTAACAGACTCACGAAACTAATATTTCATAGACAAACAAAATTGCACTAAGCTTTGCGTTTAAGTGGAAAGATCCAGCTCCATGTAGGCAAACGCTTCGCTGATATTAGCGCAAAACTATTGTGCAAGATTTTCATTTTCGTCCTCACGCGTCTATAAAAAAAAAACAGCGTTTTATGAGAAATCGTCGTGAATTTCGGGTTCGATGAGGCTCTATGTGCCAGACATCTATTCTGCAAAAAGAATTCTTTCGTGCTCGTTTAACTTTGATATTGCGTGTTTCCATAAGTTGACGTATAACGCTCCATTTTCTTATATCAGCATCTGTAACATGAGAAAAAAAATCGTGTATAAATGTAAAAGTCGCAAACACTCATAACAACACTGATGGATGCTCTTCTATAAGGAAAGCAGCAGCAGTCGCAGTAGTAATGAATATTAAGTAGTATAAATAGAATTAGTATTAGTAGTGGTAGTAGCTATAACAGTATCAAGATAGAAATAGCAGTAATAACATTTCATACAGTCTTGCTTGTTTGCGGTGCATTCGGCGTCTCTCTTGGCTGTAGTTTTTGTTCGTATTGTACAACTTGCTGAGGAAATTTCCACGCATGATCAGATAAAAATCGACCACTTTCCGCGTCGTCTCCCTTGAATGATCCGGGCATCCAAGTAATGGCAACGACTGCAGATGAGAAACTTCTTCCAAAATTGTGAAAAGTATATCAATTTTCATTTCCATCGTGCCGACGACTTTCAGAACCACGCTCTCCAGTTTTTTTTATCATTTCGAAGAGTGATTTACTAGGATATGACAATTTCCCATGGTCCGGACCCTCGATCAAAACCTCTCGTGATTCATGAAGATCGTGGTGGGCTTCCAATGAACTACGACAATCGTTGCACTGGAGGAAGCGTCGCATTTTATGGACAATATATCCGGCCACATAACATTGGATCTCGTCGCTAGTACTCGATATGTCATATGTGTGGTCATTGAAGCGCTATATCGCTGAACCCGACAGTGATTGCGGTTGGTTCGTTTGTTCCGAGAATTGGGCGCCCTCCAGAAGGTGATCAATTTTCCCAAGCCACTTCTTTCGTGGATCTCGGGCAGTAGCGAGGGATTCAGGAGTTTTCATGGGCATCTCCAATAGCTCCACACCGCTCACGTTTGATCCCTTTGGAGGCTTGACCAACGAATAAGTACACAACAGGCAGAATAGTTGGGAAAAAAGCACGGGATCAGGGGTATCGTTTGACCCACACGAGGACCTCATGATCCCGAAGAACTTTTGCAATCAGTCGACATTTTCCATCACGGTATAAGATATTGCAGCTTAATGTAATTACGGCACAAATTAAAGAACAGAGAATATAGTCAATAGAGACAATAGGAACAACATCCGATCAAAACAATAGTTATTTCATAACGAAAATGTATTCTTTTTCCAAAGATGGAAGACAATATTTAAGATACAAACTCAGTCAATGACAATGCATTACTATAGTCAAAGCTCCCAGTTTAAATTACAAATTACACATATTTCTTAAACGACTCACAGTTTCCCATAACTTTATCCAAACAAATTTCATAATACGTAACGTAGATGCTACATTTGGCAAATAAATCATACATACCTCCAAAGCGTCCTGGTTGAGACAAGATGTCATGAGGTTCTCGAAACCGGATTCGTCGTATAAGAGTTCTAGTATTTCGATGGTAGCACCAAGCGTCATCTTCAAACCCGTCAGCATACTGGCCGAAATTGGCAAGGAAATTTCTTTCATTTTTGCCATGTACTCCTACACTTGCAGATATTGCAAGAAATCAACGACAGCCTGCAATCGAAATTTATGTTAAATAAGTTGGCCAAGCTGCAATGTCGACGTTTCAATTTTTATTTTTTTACGAGCTTGTCAAACAAAAACCAAGTGCTTTCTCGCAATGTGCAGGACAGAATGTCATATGTGCAAGTGCGGTCGTGTAGGTGATCGTCGGAAGCAGACGCGCAAATGAAATTTAAAAAATTTAAGAAACACGGGAAAACACAACATGCATCACGGACGCATTGTTTATCCTTATCTAATGGTATAAGTAATGAAAATGGTAAAATAACATTTATTCAGAGTCATCTTCCATTAGCGGCGCTATGTGTTGCAAACACATTCGAATTTGTCTTGTCATACTCGTCAGAGGCAGCACACGGCTGACGATGAATACGTTCGCAGTACATTAAATCACATTAAATTACAGCAGTACATTTACAGGTGCATTGGAGGGCTTGAGCCGCATGAAGGAAAAGCTAAACAAATCGCAAAAGCACCATCCTCATATTGACATTAGTAACAATACTAGTACAGTGAAATTACCCTCGATCATCGATAGCGATATTAAATTACATGTGACGATAATCGATAAACGATTGGAGCAAACGCTTGTTGAATTTTTTAAATTATCTATCATTCTGGGATTCGTTATAATACATTTCCGCAATTCCCTTCCATTCTTGAACTCAATTGACGATATTAAAATGTTAGTATGTTATCTTTACGTGAGGGAACACTAAGAAACTGGATCGTTCAAGTCCGTAAATTAACTTTATGATGCAACTGCGTTATTGCGATTCTTCTAAAGAGAAGCTTTTTTGCAAATTTTAATCAGGAGCAATTCAGACTTGGTAGCCAAAATATAAAAGGAAATTGATACGTGAAAGTGTTCAAGAGAATAAACGAAAAGAAAATAATATACAAACCGAATAAGTTGTTGGGTCATATTGCAAGGTGGTTTGGAATCAAGAGACGCGGCAGCGTCTTGACGCCAAGTAATAAAAAAAAAATTTGACGCCACTGATCGATGCCACAGATCTCGACGCCACTGACCGACTGACGACACGCCGCGACTCTTTTACAGTAAGATGGGCTCTAGCAGACGACGTTTTAACTTTGTTCCTATATTACGCGAAAACGCGGCAACAAATCGAAAATCTAATGACAGTTTACCAATGTAATGTGATTTTTTCCTATCGATTTTGTTCGGGCTATTTTTTGATTTGTCCACTCAATCTCGGGATCTCATAATTTACGGCCGAATTTTCGGGTGACTTTTTACCCCAAAAATTCTTCCACACTCGTCCATTGTCTTTCATTGAATGAAATAAAGTCGTTGGCTCATATCGTAAACATAACACATACGCCGTTCTGTGAATTGATTAACACTTTAGCGCAACAGGCACAGCAACGCCACCTATATATACATACATATATATATATATATATGTATTCTAATACAGTCGCTTTGACAGCTCGAGTAACCAACCACGGTTAGTCGAGCGTGGATGTGAAAAAAGAAAACAAACGGCTCTTATTAGAGCCAAAAATTTATTTAACGAAGGTTCACGTCGTCCAAATTTAGGTGTGGATTATTTATTTGATCCTAACATGCGTATATTAGCCGTGGCGCTCGCGCGGAAACCGTCGGAGAAACAGCGAGGACGATACGCAAATAGATACAGAGTAAGTTAAAAATTCAAGAATGTGCTCATTGCTTTCACTTGCTTATATAAAATCATTAAAAAATTCGCAGACAGACGTGCATATGTAGCTTTTGTGTGCCCTGAGAGCATAACCTAGCTTCTATATGTCATTACCAATTTGTGTGTTCATAACCTCGTTCCATTAACATTTTATGAACATATCTTCAAAATTTTCTGAACAGAATCTTGTCATAGACGATGAAGTTTTTTTTTTGTAGAAAATGCATTCGGCTCTGTAGATTTTATATTGACGCAGAGCTTGACAATTATTTTGCCTGAAATATTATTCATCGCAGAAAAATCTCTCATGAGAAATAAACGCTTTGTGCAACACGATATATAAACCTAGATCCCCTACGGCGTCCAATAGAACATGTAAAATAGAGCGCCATTACACGACCATTCCAAGTTCTTGCGAATTTTGTTCATACGAACCTGTGATCAAACATACAGGTATCGAATAGACGGCCTAATTAACATACATGCGATGCAATTGACACCTGTATATTTGATCACAGGTTCATACGAATAAAATTGGTGCGAACTTGTGATTGTCGCGCAATCGTGTTCTAGGACAAGACCTTGGACAAGAGTTTGGCTCGATCTCACGGACTCAAGCCTGACAGCGCTTTCATATGCCTCGCCATTCTTTTCATACTGTGGTGATCACCATATTTCATTGTTGCGGCTGCACAATCTACGTCTACATAGAACGATGATAGTTTGCCATCTCCGAGAAATCTTCGAGTGCCACACCTGCATCGAAGACTTTCCTTGGTTATGTCATTCAACGCCTTGAAGTTTATCGTGCCCAGTGCGCTCAATGTGTCAAATACTATGGAAAGCCAAACTTCAGATACTCCATGTCGCTCGATGCCTCGAATCGAGCAACATTTGGGCATGAAACCCTTTTCCGGTACGGAGAGCGACAACGAAACCTTTTGACATTTTGCCAGCTTGACATAACATAAAAATGATTAAAACATGAATTTTAGCATTTTTCATAAAATAAAAAGGCCTTAGGACTATTGTGCCATCTGGCCAAGGAAGGCCAGATTGTGAATGATTGTGCGCTTTTTAATGTTAACATGAAAGTGTGATTGAAGCTGCATATTTTATGTGTTACGTGATTATCGGCTATTATGTAAATTTAAAATAAGATGATTGTCAACAAAACTTTTTTTTTGTCAGACCGGCTTTAGTTTTAATTTACTGTAAAACAACCTAAGATTTCTCGAATAAAAATCCTGATACTGAGTATAAATGTGTGATAATAATTTCTCTAATTTCTATTGTGCCAAATTAAATATGGTTAATGAAACTGAACTGATTACATTTATCAAACATTTGAAACGTAGGGACCCTCAAACTTTTATTTATAGTCACATATAGGTGACTGGGTAAAAAAAAATATTTTACACTTTTTAGTACATTAAATAAAAGCTTGTTTAAAAGAAAAGTTTTTTTTATATACAAATTTTCCGTACCAATCTGACTGTGTTAAATGAAAAAAAAGAAAAACCGCGTTTCGAAAATATATGGTTCTGCACTTTAAGGTATTTCTTTCACGAACCCGAATATTTAACAAATAACTGATTTTCGTCTATTATTTTTACACGGTGTTTACATTCCTTTATTCAACCGAATTCATTTTGAACGATAAATGTCAATTGTCTAAAAGAAAGAAAAAAAAAGATGAGTTCTCTTTGAACATGAGCTTTATTGAAAGTATGGCCCGGCCACAGTGACCATTGGCATTGAGACATGTGTGCCATTAAGCCTTCATGCGACATTGGCTCGCTCCACCTCTCCGTTTCGTCGCCGGGAGAAAAACTGACGTCTTCATTTACATAAAAGTCAATATTTAATAAATGCCGTAGACGGATCATTTAATTTTTGGGTGACAATTTTGGTAATATACTGAATGATTTGACATTTTTTCATAACATCCTTAACATTTTTTACACTATTCCGTGTGTAAAACTGCCGATCGGCATGAGTCTAGGCATCTTCTTATGTAAAAACTGTTTGTTGAATTCATATTTAAAATTAAATTATGAAATAAAAAATTCAATTCAAAATTATTAAAATCAAATATTAAAATTTGAAGGGTGCATTCAGTATATGTAACGAATCCACTATATAAATTTGAACAAATGGTAACATTTGATCATTTGACCCGAAGCTTCTTAACGATATAAGGAAAGATGTGTATTCTTGAGCAGCCTCCAGCAGGGTAAATGTGATGCGTTATCCAAGTGCATCCAGAACACGCAAATAAAATAACGCAATGAAGTTGGATTTTCGTAAAATATTTTTATTGATCTCCTGCTCCTCCTGATTCTCCTGCTGCAACAAACAAAGCGCAATTCATGAAACATGGAGACGGTATATCAAAAAATAAAACATTAAGAGGTACAGACTTGGGCGTAATTCTATTTATAAATACGAATATGAATTTATTCACATCTTGATTTTCATGCGAATATAAATACAAATGTATTCATACTTCACTTTTTGTATTCACATGCATGCATACAAATACAATTGTATTCACAAATATTCTGAACATACAAATAGATTCACAGAAAAAATTGTGAATATTCACAAAAAATCCTGTGAATTAAAAAAAATACACATCAAAATCTGTGAATGCAAATGTATTCATAAAAAATTGTAAATACAAAAAAATTCACAAAATAAGTTGTGAATTTTTTCATATTTAAGACAAATTAAAAGCAAATTCACAATAATTAGATTAAAATTTACACCATTAGTGAGTTCGTAGGCATTTTGAGAGAAAACATTGCCTCGAGGCAAAGAAATTTTTGCACAAATCTTTATGAGTCTGAAGTTTGCATCGTTGGACTCCAACGAAAATCTTTGACTTTTTTTTTATTTTTAATTAATTTTTTTCGGGTACATTATGACTCCACAATATCTGAACAGGCTATACAAAACGTTTAAAAAAATTTGGGGGCCCAGAATCCACCCTTTTTGAGGGGTTGAAAGTGAAAAAAAATTATATCTCGGGTGATAATGACATTCCCAGTTTTTTTATTTGCGGCATCATTTTTGGGCGTCTGCGAAAAGCCACAAAAAAATTAGCAACGATTTCCAACTTCCGGAACCCACCCTTAGGGGGAAGTGAAAGTCGAATGAAAATCATATTTCCGCTGGTAAAGAATTTATTAGTTTTTTATTTGCGCCGATTGTTCCTAGTACCTAAAGAGACCCACAAAAAAATTGGGAACGATTTTCAACTAACGCAACCCGCCCTTATCGGGGGTGGGAGAGGGGGTGAAATTCGAAAAAAAATTGTGTTTCCGGCGATAAAGGGATTCCCAGTTTTTTTATTTGCGCCGATCGTTCCTAGTACCTAACGAAAGCCACAAAAAAATTGGCAACGATTTCCAACTTCCGGAACCCACCCTTATGGGGGAGTGAAAGTCGAATGAAAAGCGAATCCGCTGGTAAAGGATTTCTCAGTTTTTTATTTGCGCTGATTGTTCTTAGTACCTAAAGAAACCCACAAAAAAATTGGGAACGATTTTCAACTTTCAGAACCTGCCCTTATCGGGGGTGGGAGAGGGGGTGAAATTCGAAAAAATTGTATTTCCGGCGATAAAGGGATTCCCAGTTTGTTTATTTGCGCCGATCGTGCCTAGTACCTAACGAAAGCCACAAAAAAATTGGTAACGATTTCTAACTTCCGGAACCCACCCTTATGGGGGAGTGAAAGTCGAATGAAAATCGTATTTTCGCCGGTGAAGGATTTCCCAGTTTTTTTATTTGCGCTGATTGTTTCTAATACCTAAAGAGACCCACAAAAAAATTGGAAACGCTTTTCAACTTTCGGAAGCCGCCCTTATCGGGGGTGGGAGAGGGGGTGAAATTCGAATAAAAATTGTATTTCCGGCGATAAAGGGATTTCCAGTTTTTTTATTTGCGCCGATCGTTCCTAGCACCTAACGAAAGCCACAAAAAAATTGGCAACGATTTCCAACTTCCGGAACCCACCCTTATGGGGGAGTGAAAGTCGAATGAAAATCGTATTTTCGCCGGTGAAGGATTTCCCAGTTTTTTATTTGCGCTGATTGTTCCTAATACCTAAAGAGAACCACAAAAAAATTGGGAACGATTTTCAACTTTCGGAAGCCGCCTTTATTGGGGGGTGGGAGAGGGGGTGAAATTCGATTAAAAAATGTATTTCCGGCCATAAAGGGATTCCCAGTTTTTTTATTTGCGCCGATCGTTCCTAGTACCTAACGAAAGCCACAAAAAAATTGGCAACGATTTCCAACTTCCGGAACCCGCCTTTTATGGGGGGTGGGAGAGGAAGTGAAATTCGAATAAAAATTGTATTTCCGACGATAAAGGGATTCCCAGTTTTTTTTATTTGCGCCAATTGTTTCTAGAACCTAAGTAAAGTCACCAAAATATTGGCAACGATTTCCCACTTCCGGAAGCCACCCTACTGGGGGAGTGAAAGTTGAATGAAAATCGTATTTCCGGCGGTAAAGGGATTTCCAATTTTTTTGCACCGTTTGTTTGTAGTACTTAAGGAAAGCCACAAAAAAATTGAGAACGATTTTCAACTTCCGGAACCCACGCTTGTGAGGGAGTGAAAGTCGAATGAAAATCGTATTTCCGGCGGTAAAGGGATTCCCAGTTTTTTTAATTTTCGCCGATTGTTACTAGTACGTAAGGAAAGGCACAAAAAAATTGCCAACGATGTCCAACTTCCGGAACCCACCCCTATGGGCGCATTATGCCGAATCGATAACCTTGCGAGGCTTTATCACTATCGGGCTACCCACTTAAGAAAATTGCTCGGCTTTTTTCACAGTGAAATTCGCAAATAATTGTCAACGAAGAAACATGCACTTTTTCAGAACCCCATCTTATTGGAGTAAACAACATGAGGCGACTTCCGTCTTTTCCCACGTCTTTTTCTAAGAAGATTCAAACTATCATGGTTAAAGTGCGATGCGAATTAGTTTTTGGATATGCTCAAGGTTTTCCTGGAAAACTTTGCCTAAAAAATCGTTTACTTATTTTTCAAGATGCTCATTTAATGATCTATCATTCAAAAATTCAAAAAAATTTGATGAGTGAAAATAAGTCCGAAAAATATAAACTAAATCATTCTTCACGTTCGAGCAATCCAAAAAAACTCCAACACCATATTTTCTTTACGCGGGTCAATGGATAGTAAAAAATCTCGACAAAAATGAACAATAATCGACGATTAGACGCGGACCAAGTCCGCGTTAACGAGACGCGGCCTGAAAAAGAGTAGTGGGGGTAGCTTCGGCTAGACAGGCTGGTTTGTAGTAGTGAAACACGCGGCAGGGTGTCAACTCTGCACCGTGCAACTCGCCCCGTTCAACTTGCCGCCTATTCAACTTGCCCCGCGGGCAACTCGCCCCAGACCCAAGTGGACACCGTAGCAGCCCGCCATTTCCCCGACGCTCGCGTATCCCCACTCCTCAGATTCGGGCCGGACATTTTTTGCTGCTGTGTGAACTCGCACGGTGTCTCAACTCGCCACGCGTAGTGTGCTCAACTTACGTTTCCATACCCGGGATTGAGAAATATACAAGCAAAATGTTTTCACATGTACCGACTACCCGCTCTGTCAGTTCTCTAGTTTATCGACTGATTTTGAATGGAAATTTCACGAGCGGTATTTTGTTATAGCTTTATTCTTTAATAATGCCACGAACATATATGTAGTCTCCTAAAATTTTAATTCTTCCATAATTCGCGGAAAAAAGCGTCATTTTTGAGTACTTGAGAATAACGATAAGCAATACTAAGAGAACTGAAAACTCATATAATAATCGTGTGAAAGAAAAACTGGTGGCCTCGTACAGTTGGACAGATTTTCGTATGCTTTTTTTCATAGCGAAAGAACCTTACCCCCCCCCCCCCCCCCTTAATGATTCTGCGCTTTTCAACACAGCGTATTCATGTTATACGATGATTCAATTTTTTCGTACATAGTAGACGATATGTGACACATTAATGAATAATAAATATATCCGACATGCACTTTTCTTTGGCATTAAGTATATGAACAACATGGATAATAATAATGTGGACGTATCAATCTGTAATGAAAGGAATCTTTTCATGATATTAATTTCTTGTAAATGCATATGATGTTTTAAGATAATGATTTTTAAGAATAAATCAAGAGCCACAAGAAATAAAATTCAGAACAAAATTAAACATCCTCTTCAACGGCAACGAAAATCCTCCTCTCGACGGCAACGAAAATCTGTCCAACTGTACGAGGCCACCAGTTTTTCTTTCACACGATTATTATATGAGTTTTCAGTTCTCTTAGTATTGCTTATCGTTATTCTCAAGTACTCAAAAATGACGCTTTTTTCCGCGAATTATGGTAGAATTAAAATTTTAGGAGACTACATACATGTTCGTGGCATTATTAAAGAATAAAGCTATAACAAAATACCGCTCGTGAAATTTCCATTCAAAATCAGTCGATAAACTAGAGAACTGACAGAGCGGGTAGTCGGTACATGTGAAAACATTTTGCTTGTATATTTCTCGTTCCCGGGTATGGAAACGTAAGTTGAGCACACTACGCGTGGCGAGTTGAGACACCGTGCGAGTTCACACAGCAGCAAAAAATGCCCGGCCCGAATCTGAGGAGTGGGGATACGCGAGCGTCGGGGAAATGGCGGGCTGCTACAGTGTCCACTTGGGTCTGGGGCGAGTTGCCCGTGGGGCAAGTTGAATAGGCGGCAAGTTGAACGGGGCGACTTGACACAGGGGCGAGTTGCACGGTGCAGAGTTGACACCCTGCCAAACACGCATATCGTCACATTATCGCGCTCGCTGTATCGCACGCTATGTACGCACGAGAGTGAGTAAAGGTGGTGTTCCGTTTTTTGGTCGGTCCCACTAGAGCTGTTGAAGGTACCCGGACCTAACCGACGGCACTCCAGCAATAACCGAACGAGCAGACGATCAGGCGAAAGGAGAAGGGATGGACTCACCAAGCATAGCAATACGCGCGGGGGCGAGTGCAAACTCAACATCGTCCGTAGCAGGGGGCCCAATCGAGAAAGCACCATAATCCCAAATATAGTAGGGCGCGCTTCGTATGTTTATGCTATTTAATAAGCACGGCGCAAGGGTTTACTGCAAGTAGTTCAGTCGAAATAGGATTTCACCTGGAATTAATTCGGGGGTTCGATTTTTTTTTATACTTAGGGGCGGAGGGGGGGGGGGATTGGTAGTGTAAATCTTGATTTTCGGGAAAATATTATTGATAATGACAATGACAAATTTATATTTTGCCACGATTGTGACACTGTGGGACAATTTGATCCGGGTAGTACTTTATCCACCTGCCATAAACAATCCTACAGTCGGTGTTTATTTTTAAAAATCAGGGATATGCTTTCAACATTTCTTAATATGCCTGCATACCTGAAATTTGGAAAGTATGAAATTGAAATATTGTACAAAATTATTTAAAACTTCCAATTTGGGTAACACCCCAAACCTCTTTCTATAATACCAAAAAGAAAAGAAACAAAAAATGAAGTAAAAAATCGTTTCATTCCAACGATGGAAACTTCAATGTTATGAAAAATGTCCTTTCCTAAAGAATATCCTTTACCAACGTTATCGAATAATTTTAACATATAAAAAATGTGGAATAATTAACGCATAAAAAAGTGATCAATATGAGGCTCTTTCCTGTAAAGAAGTCATTTTCTTCATTTTGAGAAAATTAGCCGGCGCGTATTATATTTCCAACTTAGATGAAAGATTTGCTGGATAAAAGTGGTGAGGTTAGGCCCGACGTAATACGCCGGCTAGTAATAGTGGGATACCCATAGTCGAACATGAAGGAACTCGGTGAATCGCATGCATATACTTTCGCACGGTCGCAATTGTCGAAGGAAGCCGAAGACACCCGAAGGCACTCTAGCACTGCTTTGAAACAGAAACGAATGAATAGATAATGTAAACATACGCGCACGCGAGAGGAGAATAGTCGCTGTGCAAAACGTAGCGTAGCGCGCGGGTGCGAGTGAGAACGCACCATCGGTCGTACATGGGAGAGACCCGAGCAGTGCAGCCAGATCGCGCGTAAAAGTTACCCCCTCTTTAGTCTCTTACGCGCCCATCGTGCAATCATAGTAGCGCGTGTCTGTGAGCGAGCGACGCTCAGGCATTTTCGGCAAGAGTTGAGCGCGGTCGAATTTTCCCGACCGCGCCTTCGGCCGCTACACCAATACATGGACGCTGAGCACGTTTATGTGCGGCCAAGCCGAAACGAAGGCTTCGAGGGAAAAAGCAATGTGAGCACGGGTCGTGCGTGCCGTCGGGTGACGTCGGGTGACGGAAGGCTTTTAGATGATTTCAATGCTTATTTAGCTCTTGATTCTCTGCGTTCTTAATGTATACAAAAAAATGTATCGCGCACTCTGATCGCTTATTTTTTTTGTTTATACGTTAATTTAAATATAATAATAAATCTAAATTACAACTTATTTATCTTCTATAAAAATTGTTTACGCTTTACTCACACCCGTCCTTATGCCAAATAAATTATAATTCATAAACGTAAGAGGAAATATATTTATATTCGTATTATTATATTAATTCTCATACTTTCATCAAGCGATAAAGCATTATCCCCAAAGACAAGCCAATCATCCATCCGGCCGCGAATCGTAAGTACCAGAATTCTACAAACGATGAGATTGTCCCGTTGGTAGCGTTCCTGGCGTCGGCCCGCAGGGGCGCGGGATCATTCCCTGCGCTGTGCTTTTTTTATTTTTTTTTATTATTATTACTATTAATTCTTATTTGATTAGTGATTTTTATTAGTTATCATTATTATTCTAATTAGTTATCTTTTAGTGTCGAAAAATTTATCGCGCACTCTGACCGATTATTTTATTAGTTTGTACGTTAATTGGAATATAATGATAAATCGTAATTACAACTTATTTATCTTCTAGAAAATTGTTTACGCTTTACTCACACCCGTCCCTATGCCAAATAAATTGTCATTCATAAAAGTAAGCGGAAATATATTTATATTCGTATTATTATATTCATTCTCATACTTTCATCAAGCGATAAAGCACTGTCCCCAAAAACAAGTCAATTATCTATCCGGCCGCGAATCGTAAGTACCGTTGTGAGTAAAACGTAATAAATTTTTTGGAAGATAAATAAGTTGTAATTTAGATTTATTATTATATTTAAATTAACGTACAAACTAATAAAATAAGTAATCACAGTGCGCGATAAATTATTTAACACTTAAAGATAACTAATTAAAATAATAATGATAACTAATCAAATAAGAATTAATAGTAATAATATAATAATAATAAAAAGCACTGAGCGCGGGGAACGATCCCGCGCCCCTGCGGACCGAAGCCAGGAACGCTACCAACGGAACCGTCTCATCGCTTGTAGTATATGTGCACTTTTTGGTACTTACGATTTGCGGCCGGATGGATGATTGGATTGTTTTTGGGGATAATGCTTTATCGCTTGATGAAACTATGAGAATTAAAATAATAATACGGATATAAATATATTTCCGCTTACTTTTATGAATTATAATTTGAACGAATTATAATTTATTTGGAATAAGGACGGGTGTGAGTAAAGCGTAAACAATTTTTTAGAAGATAAATAAGTTGTAATTTAGATTTATTATTATATTTAAATTAACGTATAAACTAAAAAAATAAGCGATCAGAGTGCGCGATACAGTTTTTTGTATACATTAATAACGCAGAGAATCAAGAGTTTCAAGCAGAGAATCAAGAGAAGTCACATACTCTTCTCATTACATAAAGAGCCGTGAAAGCCTTAAAACTAAAATCAAGAGCTTATTTATAAGCATTGAAATCATCTAAAAGCCTCGCGCGTGCCGTCGAGTGACGTCACGCCCGAGTCGTGCTCAGATTGCTTTATCCCTTGGAGCCTTTGTTTCGGCTTGGCCGCACATGAACGTGCTCAGCGTTTATGTATTCGTGTAGCTGCCGAAGGCGCGGTCAGGAAACTTCAACCGCGCTCGGCTCTTTCCGAAGACGTCCGAACGTCGCTCGCTCACGGACGCGCGCTACTATGATTGTGTGATGAGCGCCTAACAGACTAGAGAGGGGGTAACTTTTACGCGCGATCTGGCTGCACTGGACCCGAGTATTACAGTAGACCCGAGTATAGTAATACACGCTTCCTATACTATGCGATTTGAAGCGAAGTGTCGAACCGACCAAGAGGCAATGTGTGGGACAAACAGCCGATTTGAACATATTCAATCTTCTCCGAGTCGGTCGATATTTCGGTGACGCCTCGAAAGGCTTTTAAGGGGATTCTTCGGGAGAGACTTCAATTGAAGTTCGCAATGCTATTAGATTCACAGAACCCACCGTTGTTCAGAACCGGGAATTACGGAAAAAATAATTGTGAAGCTAAGTCCATCTGACTCCTGTTGATAATGTGTTTGGCTAAACATACGAAAAACCAAAAGCGAATTTCGTTCTGAAATTTGGCATACACCTTCCTTTCAATATTTAAAGAGATCCTTTAAAAGGATTTTTGGCGACGCGCCAAAGTTTTCGAGATATCAATTTTTGCAAGTTGTTTTTTTACCGTGCTCCTACTATGTCTATATTACTATCTGAAGGGTAAAAACCCTTTTTCCATCGCTGCAGCGCCCGGCTACCAAGCATTATAATGATGTACCACGTGAAATAGAATTTAAAAAATTGAAAACTACAAAATCCAAAAAATGTTAAAAGCCATGCAAAATCCCAAAAATTAGAAACAGGCAAAAACAAAGAAAAATCAGCCACTAGACAAGCAAAAACATATATAAAATCCCAAAACGATTTAAAGTTAATAAATGAACCTCAAAAATCTATTACACCTGCAAAAAATAACCTGGGGGATAACAAACAAAAAATGAATTTACGACGCTCTGTGTCTATCTCACTATTGCACCTAGATCCGCGGTGATCCGCGCCTACACTAGTGTTTCACGCACCCTACTATTCCACACGCACATCCGAGGTGCTCTGCGCCCATACCAGTGTTCCACGGACCCTACACCATTCGCACAAAACGGAGCGCGCGAAAACATATATAGGTATACACAGAGCTTAGCCTGCTAGTTAGATATAGTAGGAGCGCGTTAAAAAAAATGACGTTCAAAAATCGACATCTCGACAACTATGGCGCCTCGCTTCCAATCCTTTTAGGGGATCTCTTAAAGTATTAAAACGAAGGTGTATGCCAAATTTCAGATCGTAATTCGGATTCCGCTTTTCGGAAGTTTATCCCGCAAATTATTCATTGGGCGGGACTTATGTCTGTTGGCTGAGAGCGGTGGGGGAAGGCTTCGCACGCAGCGCTAACTCGATGAAGCGAGGCATATTTACTCGCACACGAAGTAATACGGTCCCTTCCCGTAGACGCACTGCCCGTGCCGCCTGGGATGCCAAAAAAATCAAGCGTGGCACTGTAGCTAGATGAGAGCGGATTTGAAGTGTAGGCAGACGCTCAAGCGGGAGTGAGAAAACAGTACAATCTCAAGAATAGTGTGAAAAAACGCCTAAATGACCCGTGTATAGAAAGGATGGTGTTGGAGTTTGTTTGGATTGTTCGAACGTAAATAATGATTTAGTTTAAATTTGTATTGCCTTATTTTTACTATGATCAATTTTTTTGCATTTTCGAATTGTAGATCTCTAAATGAGCATCTAGAAAAATAATTAACCGATTCTCGTAGGAAATTTTGTCCAGAAAAACCATCAGCCAACCAAAAAATTAATTCGCATCGCACTCTAACGATGGAAGTATCAATCTTCTTAGGAAAAGACGTGGGCGAGCGGGGAATCGCCCCATGTTTTTATACTCCAATAAGGCGCGGTTCTGAAAAAGTGCATGTTTCTACATGGCTTCCGGAAGGTGGAAATCATTACCAATTTTTTTGTCGCTTTCGTTTGGTATTAGGAACGATCGGCGCAAATAAAAAACTGGGAATCCCTTTATCGCTGGAAATACAATTTTTATTCCAATTTGACCCCCTCTCCCGCCACCGATAAGGGCGGGTTCCGGAAGTTGGAAATCGTTGCCAATTTTTTTGCGGCTTTCCATAGGTACTAGGAACGATCGGCGCAAATAAAAAAACTGGGAATCCCTTTATCGCCGGAAATACAATTTTTATTCGAATTTCACCCCCTCTCCCACCCCCGATAAGAACGGCTTCCGAAAGTTGAAAATCGTTCCCAATTTTTTTGTGGGTCTCTTTAGGTATTAGGAACAATCAGCGCAAATAAAAAAACTGGGAAATCCTTCACCGGCGAAAATACGATTTTCATTCGACTTTCACTCTCCCATAAGGGTGGGTTCCAGAAGTTAGAAATCGTTGCCAATTTTTTTGTGGCTTTCGTTAGGTGCTAGGAACGATCGGCGCAAATAAAAAAACTGGGAATCCCTTTACCGCCGGAAATACAATTTTTATTCGAATGTGACCCCCTCTCCCACCCCCGACAAGGGCGGGTTCCGGAAGTTGGAAATCGTTGCCAATTTTTTTGTGGCTTTCGAAAGGTACTAGGAACGATCGGCGCAAATAAAAAAACTGGGAATCCCTTTATCGCCGGAAATACAATTTTTATTCGAATTTCACCCCCTCTCCCACCTCCGATAAGGGCGGGTTCCGGAAGTTGGAAATCGTTGCCAATTTTTTTGTGGCTTTCGTTGGGTACTAGGAACGATCGGCACAAATAAAAAAACTGGGAATCCTTTTATCGCCGGAAATACAATTTTTATTCAAATTTCACCCCCTCTCCCACCCCCGATAAGGACGGCTTCCGAAAATTGAAAATCGTTCCCAATTTTTTTGTTGGTTTCTTTAGGTATTACGAACAATCAGCGCAAATAAAAAACTGGGAAATCCTTCACCGGCGAAAATACGATTTTCATTCGACTTTCACTCTCCCATAAGGGTGGGTTCCAGAAGTTAGAAATCGTTGCCAATTTTTTTATGGCTTTCGTTAGGTGCTAGGAACGATCGGCGCAAATAAAAAAACTGGGAATCCTTTTACCGCCGGAAATACAATTTTTATTCGAATGTGACCCCCTCTCCCACCCCCGATAAGGGCGGGTTCCGGAAGTTGGAAATCGTTGCCAATTTTTTTGTGGCTTTCGAAAGGTACTAGGAACGATCGGCGCAAATAAAAAAACTGGGAATCCCTTTATCGCCGGAAATACAATTTTTATTCGAATTTCACCCCCTCTCCCACCTCCGATAAGGGCGGGTTCTGGAAGATGGAAATCGTTGCCAATTTTTTTGTGGCTTTCGTTAGGTACTAGGAACGATCGGCGCAAATAAAAAAACTGGGAATCCATTTATCGCCGGAAATACAATTTTTATTCGAATTTGACCCCCTCTCCCACCCCCGATAAGGGCGGGTTCCGGAAGTTGGAAATCGTTGTCAATTTTTTTGTGGCTTTCGATAGGTACTAGGAATGATCGGCGCAAATAAAAAAACTGGGAATCCCTTTATCGCCGGAAATACAATTTTTATTCGAATTTCACCCCCTCTACCACCCCCGATAAGGGCGTCTTCCGAAAGTTGAAAATCGTTCCACATTTTTTTGTGGGTCTCTTTAGGTATTAGGAACAATCAGCGCAAATAAAAAAACTGGGAAATCCTTCACCGGCGAAAATACGATTTTCATTCGACTTTCACTCCCCCATAAGGGTGGGTTCCGGAAATTAGAAATCGTTGCCAATTTTTTTGTGGCTTTCCATAGGTACTAGGAACGATCGGCGCAAATAAAAAAACTGGGAATCCCTTTATCGCCGGAAATACAATTTTTATTCAAATTTCACCCCCTCTCCCATAAGGACGGCTTCCGAAAGTTGAAAATCGTTCCCAATTTTTTTGTGGGTCTCTTTAGGTATTACGAACAATCAGCGCAAATAAAAAATCTGGGAAATCCTTCACCGGCGAAAATACGATTTTCATTCGACTTTCACTCTCCCATAAGGGTGGGTTCCGGAAGTTAGAAATCGTTGCCAATTTTTTTGTGGCTTTCGCTAGGTGCTAGGAACGATCGGCGCAAATAAAAAAACTGGGAATCCCTTTATCGCCGGAAATACAATTTTTATTCGAATTTCACTGCCTCTTCCACCCCCGATAAGGGCGGGTTCCGGAAGTTGGAAATCGTTGCCAATTGTTTTTGTGGCTTTTGTTAGGTACTAGGAACGATCGGCGCAAACAAAAAAACTGGGAATCCCTTTATCGCCGGAAATACAATTTTTATTCGAATTTCACCCCCTCTCCCACCCCCGATAAGGATGGCTTCCGAAATTTGAAAATCGTTCCCAATTTTTTTGTGGGTCTCTTTAGGTATTAGGAACAATCAGCTTAAATAAAAAAACTGGGAAATCCTTCACCGGCGAAAATACGATTTTCATTCGACTTTCACTCCCCCATAAGGGTGGGTTCCGGAAGTTAGAAATCATTGCCAATTTTTTTGTGGTTTTCGTTAGGTGCTAGGAACGATCGGCGCAAATAAAAAACTGGGTATCCTTTTATCGCCGGAAATACAATTTTTATTCGAATTTGACCCCCTCTCCCACCCCCGATAAGGGCGGGTTCCGGAAGTTGGAAATCGTTGCCAATTTTTTTGTGGCTTTCCATAGGTACTAGGAACGATCGGCGCAAATAAAAAAAATGGGCATCCCTTTATCGCCGGAAATACAATTTTTATTCAAATTTCACCCCCTCTCCCACCCCCGATAAGGACGGCTTCCGAAAGTTGAAAATCGTTCCCAATTTTTTTGTGGGTCACTTTAGGTATTACGAACAATCAGCGCAAATAAAAAAACTGGGAAATCCTTCACCGGCGAAAATACGATTTTCATTCGACTTTCACTTTCCCATAAGGGTGGGTTCCAGAAGTTAGAAATCGTTGCCAATTTTTTTGTGGCTTTCGTTAGGTGCTAGGAACGATCGGCGCAAATAGAAAAACTGGGAATCCCTTTACCGCCGGAAATACAATTTTTATTCGAATGTGACCCCCTCTCCCACCCCCGATAAGGGCGGGTTCCGGAAGTTGGAAATCGTTGCCAATTTTTTTGTGGCTTTCGTTAGGTACTAGGAACGATCGGCGCAAATAAAAAAACTGGGAATCCCTTTATCGCCGGAAATACAATTTTTATTCGAATTTGACCCCCTCTCCCACCCCCGATAAGGGCGGGTTCCGGAAGTTGGAAATCGTTGTCAATTTTTTTGTGGCTTTCGATAGGTACTAGGAATGATCGGCGCAAATAAAAAAACTTGGAATCCCTTTATCGCCGGAAATACAATTTTTATTCGAATTTCACCCCCTCTCCCACCCCCCGATAAGGGCGTCTTCCGAAAGTTGAAAATCGTTCCACATTTTTTTGTGGGTCTCTTTAGGTATTAGGAACAATCAGCGCAAATAAAAAAACTGGGAAATCCTTCACCGGTGAAAATACGATTTTCATTCGACTTTCACTCCACCATGAGGATGGGTTCCGGAAATTAGAAATCGTTGCCATTTTTTTTGTGGCGTTCGTTGGGTGGTAGGAACGATCGGCGCAAATAAAAAAACTGGGAATCCCTTGATGGCCGGAAATACAACTTTTATTCGAATTTCACTGCCTCTTCCACCCCCGATAAGGGCGGGTTCCGGAAGTTGGAAATCGTTGCCAATTTTTTTGTGGCTTTCGTTGGGTACTAGGAACGATCGGCACAAATAAAAAAACTGGGAATCCCTTTATCGCCGGAAATACAATTTTTATTCGAATTTCACCCCCTCTCCCACCCCCGATAAGGGCGGGTTCCGGAAGTTGGAAATCGTTGCCAATTTTTTTTTCTCTTTCGATAGGTACTAGAAACGATCGGCGCAAATAAAAAAAACTGGGAATCTCTTTATCGCCGGAAATACAATTTTTATTCGAATTTGACCCCCTCTACCACCCCCAATAAGGGCGGGTTCCGGAAGTTGGAAATAGTTGCCAATTTTTTTGTGCCTTCCGATAGGTACTAGGAACGATCGGCGCAAATAAAAAAACTGGGTATCCCTTTATCGCCGGAAATACAATTTTTATTCGAATTTCACCCCCTCTCCCACCCCCGATATGGGCGGGTTCCGGAAGTTGGAAATCGTTGCCAATTTTTTTGTGGCTTTCGAAAGGTACTAGGAACGATCGGCGCAAATAAAAAAACTGGGAATCCCTTTATCGCCGAAAATACAATTTTTATTCGAATTTCACCCCCTCTCCCACCTCCGATAAGGGCGGGTTCTGGAAGATGGAAATCGTTGCCAATTTTTTTGTGGCTTTCGTTAGGTACTAGGAACGATCGGCGCAAATAAAAAAACTGGGTATCCCTTTATCGCCGGAAATACAATTTTTATTCGAATTTCACTGCCTCTTCCACCCCCGATAAGGGCGGGTTCCGGAAGTTGGAAATCGTTGCCAATTTTTTTTGTGGCTTTTGTTAGGTACTAGGAACGATCGGCGCAAATAAAAAACTGGGAATCCCTCTATGGCCGGAAATACAATTTTTATTCGAATTTGACCCCCTCTCCCACCCCCGATAAGGGCGGGTTCCGGAAGTTGGAAATCGTTGCCAATTTTTTTTTGGCTTTCGATAGGTACTAGAAACGATCGGCGCAAATAAAAAACTGGGAATCCCTTTATCGCCGGAAATACAATTTTTATTCGAATTTCACCCCCTCTCCCACCTCCGATAAGGGCGGGTTCCGGAAGTTGGAAATCGTTGCCAATTTTTTGGTGGCTTTCGTTAGGTGCTAGGAACGATCGGCGCAAATAAAAAAACTGGGAATCCCTTTATCGCCGGAAATACAATTTTTATTCGAATTTCACCCCCTCTCCCACCCCCGATAAGGGCGTTTTCCGAAAGTTGAAAAGCGTTTCCAATTTTTTTGTGGGTCTCTTTAGGTATTAGGAACAATCAGCGCAAATAAAAAAACTGGGAAATCCACCGGCGAAAATACGATTTTCATTCGACTTTCACTCCCCCATAAGGGTGGGTTCCGGAAGTTAGAAATCGTTGCCAATTTTTTCGTGGCTTTCGTTAGGTACTAGGAACGATCGGCGCAAATAAAAAAAACTGGGAATCCCTTTATCGCCGGAAATACAATTTTTTTCGAATTTCACCCCCTCTCCCACCCCCGATAAGGGCAGGTTCTGAAAGTTGAAAATCGTTCCCAATTTTTTGGTGGGTTTCTTTAGGTACTAAGAACAATCAGCGCAAATAAAAAACTGAGAAATCCTTTACCAGCCGCAATCCGCTTTTCATTCTACTTTCACTCCCCCATAAGGGTGGGTTCCGGAAGTTGGAAATCGTTGCCAATTTTTTTGTGGCTTTCGTTAGGTACTAGGAACGATCGGCGCAAATAAAAAAACTGGGAATGTCATTATCACCCGAGATATGATTTTTTCACTTTCAACCCCTACAAAAGGGTGGATTCTGGGCCCCCAAATTTTTTTAAACGTTTTGTATAGCCTGTTCGGATATTGTGAAGTCATAATGTACCCGAAAAAAATTAATTAATAATAAAAAAAAAATTCAAAGATTTTCGTTGGAGTCCAACGATGCAAACTTCAGACTCATACATTTTCTAACTATTATATTTTATTCATAATAGCTCTGCAGGCATGTGTTACACATCCGTACATTTTCTAACTATTATCTTCTGTTCATAATAGCTCTGTAGGCATGCCTTATGCATCCGTACATTTTCTAACTATTATCTTCTATTCATAATAGCTCTGTAGGCATGCCTTGCGCATCCGTACATTTTCTAACTATTATAATGCCCACAAATTTACATTGAATCATTCTTAAGTTACTCTTAGGCTTTGGGTTCGAGGGTTCTGGGTGATCAAGTCCAGCGATCATCGAGGGCCAAAGTCGCACTCTTAAATTGAAACAATGGAAACCAACAGTCTCATGCTCCCTGCGGATTTCTACATATAAATCCGCCTCAATTAGAACCAGAAGTTCTATGCGAATCCTCAACAGCATTCAACAACCAATAAAACCAGACTGCGTCTGTTTCATAATTCATAATCTCGATTCTCTTTGCCAAACACCATGTTTGCACTCACGATCAAGCACTGAAATAATTCTACAAATCACATCAAACAGATTGTTGTACAGTTTTGTTCTCACCTTTTTCTTTCTCTCCGACATAGCTATCCTGACTCGCCTCGTTTCCTGGAGCTGCGATCAGTTTATCATGAGATACTTTGATACTATTTCGGCCTCGGAATCCAGAGCCTACCTTCTTGACAAGGTATCTATCGTTCGGTAACACCGCAACAACTTCAACTGGACCTCGATATTTGGCATCCAGTTTTGTCTTTATTCTATCATTATTTCTAACCATCACAAAATCTCCAATTTTAAATGGGTTTACCGGTTTATTCTTCTTATCAAACCTTGTCTTTTCTTTTGCCCCTTCGGCTCTCATTCTGTCTGTAGCTGCAGTTCTAATCT
Source organism: Ophion obscuratus (assembly GCA_964007375.1). Lineage (NCBI taxonomy): Eukaryota > Metazoa > Arthropoda > Insecta > Hymenoptera > Ichneumonidae > Ophion > Ophion obscuratus. The sequence continues at coordinate 43,453,251 of OZ023315.1, read as the reverse complement.
CGCTCAAGTCAACGCTATGAGTTATCACGCTGTCGTGTTTCACGCGTTCGATTTCTATCGAGTTTACTTTTGTACCAAACAAAATCTCAGCGGGACTTTTCCCCAACGTTTTATGAACTGTTGAATTTATTGCTAGCTGTACTCTTCCTAATTCGTTCTGCCATTGCTTTCCTTGAGCTTTGCTTATAGATAACATATTCCTCATCGTGGACATAATTCTTTCAACCTGACCATTAGCTCTCGGTGTTCCCGAAGCTATTAAATGAAGCAAAATATTATTTTCGTTGCAGAATTCTTTAAATCGCGCATTTGTAAACCCTGCACCTTGGTCACAAATAATTCGTTTCGGCGCCCCAAACGTAAACGCATGTTTTTCAATCTGGTTGATTGCTGTTTCCGCGTCTAAACGGTTTATCCAATTCAACGTTACAAATTTCGTGAATGCGTCTATGATCACGAAAACGTATTCTTTTTTCTCAGAGGGACCTGATAATTTTCCCGAGATGTCTATGTGAATCGTACACCACGGAATGCTGTCTTTTTCTATTGGATGCAGCTGTGCTTGCGTCGGTCTCGATACTGATTTACAAGTTTGACACATAATACAATTTGCTACAAATTTCTTTACTTGCTTTGACATATGAGGGAACCAATAAAGTTCGTATAATTTGTCCAAAGTCTTCTCCCAGCCTAAATGGCAAATATTTTCGTGTACGTGATGGATGAGTGACCATACCATCATCCTCGGCACTACAGGTAGTGTGATTTGTTTACCTTTTCTTTCTATTGTTCGCATTAAGATTTTGTCTTTTATCGAGTAAGTCTTTGTGGTTTCTGATCCGTCCAATACTTCGCGGTATAATGTTTTTATTCCGTCGTCCTTCTGCTGAGCTACGATTAACCAGTCATCTGCCAATTCTGTTATTTGGTACAAATCTACGAAAATAAGATGCTAACCCTAACAACTGCCTTACCTGGGTCTGCGTTCGAGGGATGGGCGATTGCACCAGGGCTTCGATCTTTCGAAGGTTGGGCCTCAGCTCTCCTTTCGATACAGTGTATCCCAGATAATCAATTTGTGCTTTCAAAAATTTACACTTATTTAAGTTAAACGAAAATCCGTTAGCGGCGAGTCTTTCCATTACAACTTTCAGTCGATCTAAGGCCTCTTGTTCAGTTTTTCCAGGTATGAGCACATCATCCAAATAAACAATCGCGTAAGAATATCTCAAGTCTCCCAACGCGTTATTAATTGCCCTCTGATACACGGAAGGAGCATTCGTCAGCCCAAATGGCATCGTTAAATATTCATAATGTCCGTCAGGTGTAATAAACGCGAGTTTCTCTATCGAATTTTCTTCGACGGGTATTTGATGGAACCCAGCTACCATGTCTAACGACGAAAAATATTGTGCTCCACTTAAGCGATCTAATTGATCTTGAATCAACGGCAACGGATAACGATCTGCTACCGTGTTAGAATTTAATTCTCGAAAGTCCACACACAATCTATCTGAACCATCTTTTTTTTTTACCAAAATGATTGGACTGGAGAACGGACTTTTACTTTCCCGAACGATTCCGGCCTCGAGCATTTTGTCAACCAAACCTCTTACAGTTTCTCGCTCTACAGTACCTAACTTGTAAGGGCCTCTCTGCACGAGTTTGTTTACGTCTTTCAATCTTATCTCAAGTCTGCCCGAAGTTACTCGAATCTTAGGAGCCTCCGCACTCATATGTTGAGAATACAGTTTCAACAATTCGATCAGTGGTTTTCTCATTTCGACTGAGTCACAATCGACAGCATTGACGTCGATCTCCAAGCTGCACGAGCCAACAAATCTATTTAATTTTGAAAATTTAATCGTGATTCCGTCCAACTTGACTGAGACTTTTGCTAACAATTCTTTACCCAAAAGTAAATCTGTAGATAAATTTTCATCCGGTACCACATATAAGTCAATCTCAACATTTATGCCATCAAGATCGACCCACACAGAGATTAGCTTACAGCAATCAACGTATCCATTTCCGATACCTCTCAGCCGCGTAGAAACGCATCGTCTCCTACCGGGCAATCTTTCTTCCAATGTCTCTCCCACAAGAGAGCAATCCGAACCAGAATCAAAGGTAAATGTCAACACCTTACCTTCTGCCAGCTTCAAAGTACCTTCAGTAGAGGTTGAGCTGCAAAGCTTCACGATTTTCTCGTCCTTCTTTGGACAATTCGGGGAGCTATGACCCTCTTCCTTGCAGTTATAACAAGTCACCACCTTTCTGGAATACGACCCCTTGCTGTCCCGTGGCTGACTGCTGTGCGACTTCGAGGATGATTTACAATCAGCCTTACGATGTCCCTTCTTTCCGCAATTGTAGCACTCGATTTCCGAACGGTGCGACTTCCCATCTCGCGGCGTCGAAGGTTTAGTATGTGGACCAAGGGCTCCGAAGGATGCACGCGGTCGATGGTGATCGGTCGTTCGTCCATCGAGGTACGACATTGCTTCTTGTAAATTACGAGGCGATTCGCGTACGAAGATGTTCCGCACAAATCGGTTCTGGAAAGAGTATGACAACCCGGCCAGTTGGGTAGCGGTCTCGTCCACCGATTTCCGTTCCTTGAGCCACGCTTTGATCTTCCTTCCCCTCTTCATAAAATTTTCGAGCATGAACTCGGCGTCGTCCGTCCAAATGGTATGAAGTTCTGAAGCGACGTTTTTATTCTTCGCATACGCGCTCATGAATTCAGCACGAATTTCGGTCCAGGTTTTCCCAGAAGGATCCATACCGGTGAACCACTGAGCTGCTTCGTCCTTAAAGGCTTTAGCCAGATGCTGGACGACTTCCCAATCGTCCGGTTTATAACGTCGAATCCATTCATCGACCATTTTTGCCCAGCCAGTTGCGTCGGTATTTTTCGGGTCAAATTTTACAAGATCCATAGGAGCTCGATCTCGTTGAGTAAGCAATGTAATCAATCGCTTGTTCTCCTTCTTCAGTTTTGAAGCACGTTTCCTCCGTTTATTTGCCTTTTGCACGGACTCATCAGCATTGTACTCGGATTCCGATGACGTTGGACAACAATCTCTCTTTCGATTCTCAGATAACACACTGCTTGTCTCACTCACACTTTTTTCACCGTCTTTCGTCATAGTCGTATTCAAACTTTTCACCGACACAATTTTCACGTGAACTCTATCGCCCGAAACTCTGGATTAAACGTTCTTTATCCCACTTCTGATGTCAGATATCAAGAATATAGAGAGAGAGCCAGGAATTCCGTTCATGAATTAGAGAACAATGTCTATCTCACTGACTGCCGCAGTGACACGGCTTACACGATTTATTGGTGTCTCGATACAATAAAATATTCGGTACAAAGTATAATCACCGGATAGCAGTGCTAGTGAGGTGTGTTACACAGAGCCTTTTCGAAAATTAGTCCTTTCGACCCAATGACCCGAGAAGGAGTGACTTCGTGACCCGAAACGCATACGTCTCCCACTCCACTTCTTCTAGGCCTCTATGCAACACAACACACTCGTGGATCATACACCACGCACTACCACCGGGGTAGGTTCTTCTCCGAACGCCTTGACGCCTTTTCGTCACTCGATGCCCACCACTTGACTCTCCATAAACATCGTCAAGAAATCGAAAGCGCTGTTGAAAAAGCCATTCCCATGGCGATGCGACATATATATATATATTGTGACCGCAAAATCGAGGGAGCTGGGGGAAAAGGACCGAGAGAGTCACAAAACTCCCCTCCACCCGTGCCGACAATTTATATAGGGCGCCAGCCGAAAATCGGCTTGTCGGGGTGAGAAAAGGGACCGCAGTGTCCGGCCAAACTGCAGCCTCGTGGATAAGGTAGAGGGAATGGGTCAGGTGTCAATCACGCACGGCAAGAGAAATTTATCGTCAGTGAAGTTATTCTACGGTTCGTTACTGATTTCCCCTCCTTCACAAGGAACACGGGACAAAAATCAGAAAACAGAAATAAATACAATACGCGCGAAATCTCGCGAGACAACTACTCTCGCGCGCGCACACACACACACCTTTTCCGACCGGGGTCTACACACACACACAATATACGTCGAGCTCGTTTTGGCCTCTCCTCTCTCTCCCCTTCCGGCCACACTAATATTACAAAACCGGGCCCCCGCTAATCGGTTACTCGGCCGAGCGTTAAACAAAGAAGGAAATATCCCGGGAAAATTACCACGATCGTTACTTACGTGGACGCCGATGCTCGGCAACCTCTCCCCCGCGACGAAGCCGGGAAAATCTTTACGCTGGGGAAAGGGGCACCTGGTAGATGCGGTTAAAATGGACGGGAACCCGCACGGGTTCGAACCCGCACCCCGATGATAAACGGGAGGCTAGTTCTCCGTGAAGACGTCCTGACTTGAGGGTAATCTCTTCCCCTTTCCCCGTGCTCAGGCCTCGCCACAGGCCGAGGGATCACCGAGGACGACACGTCCCAATTCTCCACTCACACTTCTTATGTCTAACGAAAAATTCGAGCCAAAGCTCGTCGCGATACGAGATTGAGCTTCCCGCGCGCAACCACGACACGATTTCCCGACGATACGCGCTAGCTTCGTGAGACGGGGTTTTAAGATTACAGAAACGCGACAGAGGCCGTGGCCACGAACAAAAGATACCCGAGATCGAGGATCGACCACGCGGTCAGAGATCTACGCGGTTTATTGCTACGGGCAACGCTGAGCTCACCGTGAGAGAGTAGCTGGCCACTTTACACTGGTCGTCGCACGTCCTTCCGGCTCGGTACCCTGCGAGAAGCTATCCGACAAGCCGGTCGGCGTGCGAGACGCGTACCTATGCCCCTCCCCGCTCCTCTCCTTTATCTCTAGCTTCACGCGAGAGGGCAGTCTCGTGCCGATTGTCCCGGGAGTTCGCCTACGATTCTAGCGCGAATTTCGAATTTCGTCACTCCCGGAACGAAAAAATAAAATCCGCGCGCTAGCTCTCACGAAACTCGGGTCTTGGCGGGAACAATAACCGCAACCCTTTTTATCCTTCGTGCTACACGGGCTGAGAGAAACCTCACGGGGGGGGGGGGGGGGGGTGGGGCGGACGAAAAGTCTGCGCGTGAATCCGGCCCCGATAAATTATTTTCCCCGGATAATGTGGGATGCGAACGTTGGAATTTTCGCATAAACCTTGGCCGCTCCGATCGTTCAGCCGCTTAAGGGCCTCCTGCGTTTTCCCGATGTTCAGCCTAGGGTGAACGTTCTACTTCGCCGTCACCGCTGCCTCGGATGTCTCCTTTCTCAACGGCGCGTCCTTCCTCCCGCGGGAGAAACCTCGACATCGGGTTAACATTACATAATAAAAATAAAGAGAAATACAGACGGAATTAGTGTCGTGGCGGCGATGGTGGCCCCGAGCCGGAGGACGCCCTCGCCGGGCATACCAAGGGGCCCGGCGGGCCAGCGGAGTGTTACCCAAAAAAAACACGTTACAACACCCCCTCCCCAGACATCGGCCGCCCCGGCCGAGATCTCAGCCTTGCCCGGCTATTCCGTCAATCGCGCCACGCGGCGACGACCTCCATCACGCCCGATTCCGTAGCGCCCTCTCATGTCATCATTATGGTCAAGTAAAATAAAAATAAGGAAGTTCATATCTGCTACACACCCGATTCGCGTCGTCAAAGTTCACGGGAGTCTCATCCGCCATACCACGATCATTCCCACGGGAACTCCATACCTCCAGGATGACGAAGGGAGAGGGAGAACCAAGGGTGTCACCGCGCGGGAAGGGCTTGGAGTCGGCGCCTGTTCTCCAGAGTCCGTCGACACGGTGTCCCGCGGTATCGACCCCGCATCCGGCCCAGCCGCAGGACTGTCCAGCTCCTTTGGCGCCTCCACCGGCGTGTCGGTGGTCTCCCCCGGCTTTTCAGCCATTTCACCGCGGGCTGCCCGGCCAGGACCTTCCTGCCCCGTGGGCCGCGTCACGGCTTCAACGGCGACCGGTTCGAAAAGCTGGCTCCTCTCCTGCTCTAGCAGGTCTATCCAGGAGCGCGCCACATGCTCCATGGCGTCTGTTATCCAGGCCGCCATCGCGTCATCTCGGCAGGCACCGGCGAGGCCACCCATCTCGGCCGCGAGCCTGTGGGCCAACGCCCAACTCGGGGTGACCCCGCGAAGGCGGATCTGAGATCGCTCAGAGAGCAGTGGGACCATGATCCGGCCCACTACCCACTCCAACACGATCCTCCGTGACTCCGGCCTGGTCATTAAAAGGAGAATCGGAAGATCGATACAGTTTGAGGTCTTCTATTGAAACTTTCGGGATTACATTTCCTTCGAGATCTGTAAGCTCGTACACCACGGGAGACAGGACTCGACTAGTTTCATATGGACCCTGATATCGCGGTGCTAATTTCGCAGCCAGGTATTGCGTTGATGAGGAGAGAACGCGCAATTTCCTAAGGACGACGTCGCCCACCTTGTAGGATACGATGTTACGGTGTTTATTGTAACGTTCCGATTGTTCTCGATACGCCTCTTCGAGGTTGTACCGGACTCTTTCGCGGAGTTCCTCTACCTGCCGCATGTGGTTCGACCACTCATCCGGAGGTAGAGGGATTAGTTCCCGTCCCTCCATAGTTTGGCGCCGGTAAAAAATGTGAGGCCGCGGTGTTCGACCGAAATTCAAAAAGGCGGGACTACATCCGATCGCGGAATGATGCACCGTGTTATAGGCAAAACGAAACTCCTGGAGGTGCTCTTCCCAGGCACGGTGATCGTCGTTAAGGGAGGAGACGACCATGGTCTTGAGCACCCGGTTCACCCGTTCCACGGGATTAGCCTGGGGGTGATACGGAGGAGTAGTGGTGTGAAAGACCCTCACGTCCTCAGCCCATGTTCTCAAACTTCCGTTAACAAATTCAGTCCCGTTATCGGTCAAGATAACTTCGGGGGTGCCCCATCGGGACAAAACCAGCTCGTCGAGCATTTCCCGTATCTTTTTCCCCGTTACCCTTCGCAAAGGACAGCAATCAACCCATTTTGTAAATAAGTCCTGAATGACCAACACGTAGGCAAATCCGGAGCGACTTGGCGGAAAAGGGCCCATGATGTCGGCCGCTACTACTAGCCACGGAGCTTCTATCACACGACGACCCATTAATCCGGGAGGAGGAGCCTGTACGACCTTAATACGTTGACACCTGTCGCATCTACCCACGTAGCGAGCGACGTCCTTGGGCAGACGAGGCCAGAAATACGTCGCTACCACCCGGAGAAAGGTCTTTTCTACCCCGAGGTGCCCGGACTGCGGTAGGTCATGGCTTTCTTGCAGAACCGTGAGGCGGTCGGGCCGTGGGACTACTAGTTTCCACTCAGTTTCTTCCGGTATCCTGGTGATCCTACGACGGAGATACAATCGATCTTCCACGATTTTCCAATCGGGAAATCTCTCACCCTGAGCCGATACCTCAAGCCAACGTTTGGAATACCAATTTCCTTCCGGAAAAGGCGGTTCAGGGCCAAATTGGCCACACGCCCGTTCGTCGACAATCGGCATCACCATACCTTCCGGGAAATCATCTGACGCTATCCCCTCGGGAGTCGGCGGCTTTTGGTCTTCGAACATCCGCGACAGTGCGTCTGGGACATGATGGAGAGCCCCTTTTCGATGGACGACTTCAAAGTCGTATTGCATCATCTGTAGGGCCCATCGGGCAAGTCGTCCCGTCCGGTCCCTCAGAGACTGCAACCAATGCAGACTGCCGTGGTCCGTTATAACGGTGAACCGGTAGCCCTCCAGGTAACCTCCGAATTTTCGGATGGACCACAGGATGGCCAGGCATTCCAACTCCGTCACGGAGTAGTTGCGCTCCGCATCCGACAAGGAACGGCTCGCAAAGGCGATCGGGTGTTCCGCCTCTCCATCTGACTGCGTGAGGACCGACCTCAACCCGGAAAGGCTCGCGTCAGTTTGGAGGACAAATGGCCTGTCGAAATCCGGCCTCGCTAAGGTTGGAAGAGTCGTTAACCTGAGCTTCAAGCGTCCCATTGCGGTTTGTTGCTCCTGCCCCCACACCCAAGACTGACGCTTCTTTGTTAACCGGGATAGTGGCTCGGCTATGGTGGCGAAATGCGGGATGAACCTGCGATACCAGGAGGCCATGCCGATGAACCTCCGTAATTCAGTAAGGTTCTGGGGATCAGGAAAATCGCGTATAGGCGCAATTTTGGCCGGGTCTACTTGTAGACCCTCCCGAATGATCAAAAATCCCAAATACCGGACCTCCGAGCAGCAAAATTCACACTTCTCGGGGTTGATCAGGAGGCCCGCACCTCGTACTCGGTCAAAGATATTCTTAAGTCAGATTAAATGATCGTCAAAGGCTTCGGTTAACACGATGATATCGTCCAGGTAGGCAAAAGCGTGGGGTTCCATTTCCGGGCCTATGAGTCGGTCCAGCAATCTCTGGAATGAGGCCGGCGCATTCGTGAGACCATAGGGCATTCGCCGGAACTGAAACAATCCCTTGCCTGGGACAGTAAAGGTGGTGATAGTCCGGGACGATGCTTCTAACGGGATTTGGTGAGACTCAAGTCTAGCGTCGAAATATATTTCGCGGCCCGTAACTTGTCCAGGATACTGTCCATGATCAGGAGCGGGTACGCGTCCTTTTTCGTCACGCTGTTAACGCGACGAAAGTCCAAACAAAAACGGTACGTGTGGTTTGGCTTCCGAATCATGACTATAGGCGTACTCCAATCGCTCTTGGAACCCTCAATAATCCCCTCCTGGAGCATTCGATCCACCTCCTGGTAAATGGCATCCCTAATCACTGGAGTCACGGGATAATAACGCTGTTTTATCGGCGCGCTACTCCCAACGTCAATCTTGTGTTCCACAAGAGACGTTCTTCCCGGTGCTTGCTTTAAAAGTGGGATTTCGGTAGACAGAAACCGCTCGAGTTGGTCCTTTTGAATTTCAGATTGGTCAATTAGCGCTGCGCATGGATCCAGCGCGTCGGGACCTTCCACAGTTTCAAAGGTGTACTTCTCTTCTGAAATTTCAGAGAAATGCCATACCCTGCGGCCGTGGTCCGCAACCAGTCCCAACCGCTCCAGAGAATCTAGACCCAGTAGCAAGGGAACCGGGAGTTCGGGGAACACCCTCGCAATCAGCTCATAACTTCGACCTTTCAATTTTACAGGAAGGTTTAATTCTTCGTCACAACTAATTCGGTCTCCGTTGGCAATGGTGCTCTCCCACCCGGGTATCCTCCTACTAACGAAGCTGAGTTGGGCTGCCAACACAACACCTTTCGAACCAAGGAAGGTGTGCGTAGAGCCATTGTCGACCATAGCCGGGAGAGAACGGTCCCGCATTTCTAATATCAATAATAAAATACTCCTACTGGGACTATCCACAGTGGAATTACAAAAATCCGTCAATTGCCGACGATGTTTAGGCCTGAATATTGTTGGGGCCGATGGGGAAACCTGGGGGGACGCGCAGGCCCTCATCGGCGACCCCAAGATGAGTTTCCCGAACAACCACGAGCCTGTCGCGTGGTCACTTCCGGTTTCCCACAACGGAAACAATGTACTCGCGGTGGCTCCCGGCATTCTCTTGAACGGTGTCCCGTCCCACGACAATTCCAGCAAACTTCGCCCGGAGGCATTACGCCGGGGCCAGTCCCTGCGGTTGGCAACACCACCGGTTGCTCTGGTGTATTCGGAGGACCGAAGCATGGGCCCGTACCCGGGGGGCGCAACATCGGGCGCATCGGTCTCTCGGCGCGGGAGGGTTCACACGGTGACCCGGCAACGGCCCGTCCACCGGGCACTCTGGGCGGCGGAATGACCTCCTGGTTGAACTGGACCATGGCGCGACCTTTCGGTCGAGGGGGCCGGTAAGCCAAGTCCGGGAAGACGAACTTCTCCGGCGGGATAGCCATCTCTTCAATCGTCTCCCGACTCCTTTCAAGCTCCGATGCGATCTCCTCTAGATCGTCCAAGGTGTGAACTGCCCTGCGCAGGATAAGAATGCGGAGCCGAGGTAGGAGGTTTCGATGGGTATAATTGAGCTGCTCTTCTTCCCCCATCCTAGGCTCAACGCGGTCAAACATGACGCGCATGCCGGTGAGAAAATTGGACACCGACTCATACTCTCCCTGACCCCTACGGGTAATCTGGTCTCGCAACGTGAACTGAAAATTGGGGTCTCCGAATCTAACCCGGAGAGACGACACACAGTCGTCGCATGAATGAATCGAAGGTTTCTTGTTGCGAAACCAATAAGTGGCAATTCCGCCCAAAAATGTCGGGAAGCTATTAATCAGATCGTGGTCCGATACGGCCACCATCGCGCGGCGTTCCTCAACCTGGGCAATAAAGGCCTCGATGTCTTCGCCCTGGTTCCCGTTGAATTTCAGGTCCCACTTAGGCATAATTTCGTAAGCGAACCGCGCTGGTAAAATGGGGTCACGAGGGAACCCTCCCTTTATGAGTGGGGTCGACGTGTTGGACGGATCCCCTCGATCCGCCAACCGCGAACGGCCAAAATCCGGGATTTCTCGACTCGCCGTCTCGGGCGGGATGGTACTCCTCGCCCCGTAACTCGTACGGGGCGGCGGGTGCTCGACCCAAGGTCCTCGAGCCTCCGCCCGGGGAATCACCGTGAGTAGTATGGGGGCCACTATGGCGACCCCCACTCCTACCCCCACTCCTCGGTACCCGAGGTGGTGGGGGGTGGAGTGGGGATGACCGTCCTTATGCCCCCCCCCACCCCTCCCCCCCTCCTCGGTATCCGAGGTGGAGGGGATGGAGTGGGGATTTCCCCCCACGCCCCGCGTGGAGGGGGGATGGCCGGAGTGGAGGGTTCGCCATAGTGGCCCCTTTTTTTTACTTTATGAAAAAATGGTTTTTTAGAAATAATTCTATATCACTCACCGAGGCCGTTGCTGCTCCTGGTGACGGTGCACTACGAGGGTGTACACACACACACACACACACACACACACACACACACACACACACACACACACACTCACAATCGCGCGCGCGCACACACTAGCGCGAGTGTCACGGCTCGTTCTCCCACCCCTCCGGCTCGAACGAGTCTTCGAACCCGTCGTCGGGCCACCCCGCGTCGTAAAAAGCGACGGGTTCGGGCCCGTCGTTCAACGCCGCGATTAATACTGTCGCGACGTCGACCCCGCTGTACATACGCACACGGGGGAGGGGGGTGCCGTTTTCGGCCACAGCCACGACGACGCGGTTCTCTACGAGATCCGCGAGCAGGTCCGAGACGAAGGGGATGGCCTTGAGATGCGCGATCCCCGAAACCGCGCACTGGATGGCGAGGCCCGCGACAAACGTGCAAAAGGGCGCGGGGGCATACAGCGAGGCCGCGTCTACGTACCCGCTGTTTCCCTCATCAACAAAAAAAACCTCGCTGTAACCCTCGGAGTCGCACGACACTACATTTCCGCGGAGCACGCCACAGCCACCCGCGGGGATTGTCACGCACGATGCTCCCGGCACAATATCGTCGAACGGAAGACGTACTCCCGCCCGACGCTGGATGTAATACGCGTATAGGGCTTCACGCAGCCATTCATGCGTTTCGCCCGTCGCCACGGTGCGTATATAAACGGCTAAGCCGTCGACGCGGGAAACGCGACACGCAAATGGAGCCACAGGGAGCTCGAAGCACTCGGGATACATTTTTTTCGTGGACTGGTGGAACGCGCGCGACGGTGTCTGAAGAGCAACTGAAGCTGCCTGTCGTATGAAGGGCATCTTTTGCAGATTTTGACAGGTCAGCATAATTGCACGTGTGCGGGGTAGTCGATGCATCGTTCTACGATGAGCTCACCCGACGGTGAGCGCGATCGTTCTACGATGAGCTCATCCGACGGTGAGCACGTGTACAAGCTAAGCGATGCAGTTTAGCTCCGCGCCACGATGAGTTCATCCGTCGGTGAACTCACCGCAGGAGTTTGCGAATTATGCTGATAACTGTCAAAATCTTTTGCACAGCAGCCCACATGGGAGAAACCGTATTCTCGGCCTCTCCTCTTTGAGCGGATATTCGTACCTGCTATAGAGCGCGCACACAGGCGGGCACGGGCATACGTGTCTCGTGACATCGAGCCGCTTGTTGGTACACACACACGCGCCCTCGTAGCAGACCACAAGGGAGAAGTCGTATTCTCGGCCTCTCCTCTTTGTGTGGATATTCGTACCTACTGTAGAGCGCGCACACAGGCGGGCACGAGCATACGTGTGTGTCGTGACATCGGGCCGCTTGTTGGTACGCACACACACATGCGCCGTCGTAGCAGCCCGCAAGGGAGAAGCCGTATTCTCGGCCTCTCCTCTTTGTGCGGATATTCGTACCTGCTATAGAGCACGCACAACCGACGGGCGCGAGCATACGTGGGTCGTGGGATCGGGCCGCTTGCTACTACATGCACGCGCCCGCGTAGTGGCTCGCAATGGAGAAGCCGTATTCTCGGTTACGATGCAAAGCTTTTGTGAACGAAAAACACTACCACTTCGGACCGCGATTGAGCGAACGCAACGAACGGAAGATCGCACAAACGCAATAAGCGATCGAACGAACAAAGAAAGTAAGCTTCTTTTAGGTTTCGAAAAGCAGTTATTGGCCGAGGGATTTTGTTACGATGCAAAGTTTTTTGTGAACGAAAATCGAACGTTTTGTTCACCGAAAATCGATACTTCTACTTCGGACCGCGATTGAACGACGAGCGATCGAACGAACGAAGAAAGTAAGCTTCTTTCAAATGTCAAACATCAGTGTTTGGCCGAGGGGTTTTTTTTCGATGCAACGCTTTTTGTAGACGAAAATCGAGCATTTTTTTCACCGACAATCGATGCTTCCAAGTCGGACCGCGGTTGAGTGAGGGCAATGAATAGAGGACCGAACGAACGCAATCAGCGATCGAATGAAATCAACGAACGATCAAGCGAAAGAACGAGCGATCAAACGAACTTAGAAAGTAAGCTACTTTTAGATATTAAAAAGCAGTGACTGGCCGAGGAATTTTCTTTTCGATTCATAGTTTTTTGTGAATGAAAATCGAGGGTATTTTTCGCCCAATATCAACGCAACGAACGAGTGAAAGAACGGATTGTCCGGTCTTCTTTTCGATTCATAGTTTTTGTTAACAAAAATCGAGCGTTTTTTTCGCCCAATATCAACGCAACGAACGAGTGAAAGAACGGATTGTCCGGTCGTTCGCTCGTTCGTCCGTTAAACGAACGAAAGATCGAATGCACGCAACGAACGATCGACTGATCGCAGCGAGTGAATGAAGGAACAAGCGATCGAATGTTCGAAAGATCGCACAATCGGAATACCGAATGAACGAGCGCATCGACCGATCCATCGAATGAACGAACGAACACCGCAGTCCTAAGTAGGGGTATCGATTGTCAGGGTTACACATCTTCGTTGGAAAACCATGCATCGAAAAGAAAATTCTTCGCGTAATCCCTGCTGTTTGATATGTAAAAGAACCTTGTGTTCGATGGTTCGTTCGATCGTTCAATGCGTTCACACGTTCGTTCGTCTGATACGTTCGCTTGATCTTTCTTTGGTTAACCCCGTTGCGTCCGTTCGATCGTTCGTTCGTTCGTTCGTTCGGAGCGCTCATTCGATCGTTCGTTCCAACGTTTATTACGCTTGTTCGATCTTTCGTTGTCTAATTCCTTCGCTCAATCACTGCATTTTCATATGCAAAAGTAGCTTGTGTTCCTTCACTCGTTCGTTTATTCGTTCGTTGCGATCGTTCTATCCTTCGGTGCGTTCGTTCGTTCATTTTGATGAAACGAATTCAAAATAAAATTAAAAAACCAGATGGAGAAATTAACATTGAAATAAAAATTTTAAAATCGAGATCGTTATTGAAATGAAAATCCAAATGAATGTTCTCAAGCTATATTCTTTTTGAAAATAAAAGCTGGAATTAAGGTTCTCAAGCTCAAGCGATATACTTTTAGAAAGTCTTTTGAGATTTCGTCCCCGAGTGTGTACTCAGTCGATATTTCACGAAATTGAAATAAAAAATGAAAAACGAAATAAAAAATGGCTATCGTAATAAAATATCGTAAAAAAAAATAAAAATCGACATAAAAGGAATCGACATCGGCGTTCTCTTTGGGTCATTCGTTCGTTCCATTCACTCGATCGTTCGTTCGTTGCACACGTTTGATCGTTCGTTTCATCGTTCATTACCCTCGTTTCATCTTTCGTTTGTTACGAGCTAACGAACACCGCAGTCCGAAGTAGTGATGTTGATTTTCAGGACAAAACTCTCTATGGTTGTTGATAAAACCATATATCAAAAAACAAACTTTCTTTGCGCAATCCCTGCTGTTTGACATGGAAAATAACCTTGCGGTCGTTGGTTCGTTCGATCGTTCAATGCGTTCGCACGTTCGTTCGTTCGATGCGTTTGCTCGTTCGTTCGCTCGATCTTTCGTTCGTTAACCCGTTGCGCCCGTTCGCTCGATCGTTCGTTCGTTGCGCTCGTTCGCTCGTTCATTCGCGCTTGACTAGTCGAATGTTAATCGCTTCGCTGAAGAACCGATTCATCATACAGTCGCAGTCACTGATTTCTTCACCATCATCGCAGAGAATAAATTATCGCGGTGCTCGAACAATGGAAAATAAAATTCTTCGCGTAATCACTGCTCTTTGATATGAAAAAGAACCTTGTGTTCGTTGGTTCGTTCGATCGTTCAATGCGTTCACACGTTCGTTCGTTTGATGCGTTCGCTCGATCTTTCGTTCGTTAACCCGTTGCGTCCGTTCGATCGGTCGTTCATTCGTTTAATCACCCGTGCGTTCCTTGCGTTCACATCTTCGTTCGTTAACCCGTTGCGTCCGCTCGATCGTTCGTTCGGTCGATCGATCGTTCGTTTAATCGCCCGTGCGTTCGCTGTATTCGCTCGATCGTTCGTTCGTTGCGTTCGCTCGATCGTTCGTTCGTTGCGTTCGCTCGATCGTTCGTTCGTTGTGTTTGCTCGATCGCTCGTTCGTTCGTTGCGCTCGTCGTCGCGAAAGGACGAGCGATCAACGAACGAGTGAAAGAACGGATTGTCCGGTCGTTCGCTCGTTCGTCCGTTAAACGAACGAAAGATCGAATGCACGCAACGAATGATCGACTGAACGCAGCGAGTGAATGAAGGAACAAGCGATCGAACGTTCGAAGGATCGCACAATCGGAATACCGAACGAACGACCGCATCGACCGATCCATCGAACGAACGAATGAACGAACGAACACCTCAGTCCGAAGTAGTGATGTTGATTTTCAGGACAAAACTCTCTATGTTTGTTGATAAAACCATATATCAAAAAACAAACTTTCTTTGCGCAATCCCTGCTGTTTGACATGGAAAATAACCTTGCGGTCGTTGGTTCATTCGATTGTTCAATGCGTTCGCACGTTCATTCGTTCGTTCGCTCGTTCGTCCGTTAAACGAACGAAAGATCGAATGCACGCAACGAATGATCGACTGAACGCAGCGAGTGAATGAAGGAACAAGCGATCGAAAGTTCGAAGGATCATACAATCGGAATACCGAACGAACGACCGCATCGACCGATCCATCGAACGAACGAATGAACGAACGAACACCGCAATCCTAAGTAGTGGTATCGATTGTCAGGGTTACACATGTTCGTTGAAAAACCGTGCACCGAAAAGAAATTTCTTCGCCTAATCCCTGCTGTTTGATATGTAAAAGAACCTTGTGTTCGTTGGTTCGTTCGATCGTTCGATGCGTTCACACGTTCGTTCGTCTGTCTCTGCTGTTTGACATGGAAAATAATCTTGCGGTCGTTGGTTCGTTCGATCGTTCAATGCGTTCACACGTTCGTTCGTTCGATGCGTTCGCTCGTTCGTTCGCCCGTTCGCTCGATCGTTCGTTCGTTGCGTTCGCTCGATCGCAACGAACGTCCGTTCAATCGGTCGTTCGTTCGTTTAATTGTCCGTGCGTTCGTTGTGTTCACACTTTCGTTCGTTAGCCCGTAGCGTCCGTTCGATCGTTATTTCGTTCGCTCGATCGTTCGTTTAATCGTCCGTGCGTTCGTTGCGTTCGCTCGATCGTGCGTTCGTTGCGTTCGCTCGATCGCTCGTTCTTTGCGTTTGCTCCGTCGTTCGTTCGTTGCGTTCGCTCGATCGTTCGTTCATTGCGTTCGCCCGATCGTTCGTTCGTTCGTTGCGCTCGTCGTCATGAGCTAATTCTGATACGTTTACGCAATGATAACAACTGCGTATTCGGTCAGCATCCATTAGAAGAGGCAGAAGTTGAATTGCTCAAGATACAATGGCGTATGCCTCACGTAATATTAAACGAGATAACTAAATTGTCATTACTTCGAACATTGGAAAGTGGGCGATACTTGAATATGAGCTTGCGCTCTTGGGACCTATTCGAGGATCCACTGCTTCAAAGCACAACGAAACATTCTTGGACTGTAAAAGCTACCTCCCAGCTAGAGAAACCAAGATATGTAATATTTGCGCTGCAGACTGGCAAAACATTCGATGGCAAAGGACATTACACTATTCGACGACTGCAAACTTGCCAATGTTAAACTTTACCTCAACTCGGAATCCTGTCTTTACGATGATTTGAATTTGGACTTTTATACAACTGTGTAATCTCATAACAGATAATGTAACAAAGAAACGGGTGAGGAGAATTAAATAATCACATAATGTCACATTTCGTTTATTTGCATGAATCTTTATGATTCAACCACCAATTAAACATTTTAAATACATTTTGTAATGCACAATTTTTTCATGCTTTGCGCATCGTAGAGTATAGCTTACGCCTAATTTACTCAAGGTATCCATATCGCCAAAGTCCACGTCCAACGTTTCAATAACAAGATCATTTTTCATATTTAATATATCAGCTAACCATTCTCGTTTTTCATGGCCGTCAACATATACGATAGGATACATATCGTCTTCCGTTGGGCCCCCAACTGCAGTCGTTATTAAACCTTGAGCCATGCTATATGGAACGTTTCCATAGGCCCACTTTAGACCATGATGATTCCGAATCAGCCATGACGCTTCGCAACTCTCAGATTTTGTGAGAAGTCTCCATGGTATGATACTCGCGAAAATGTAATGAGAGAGTACACATCCCGCTCTCAGAATCGCTACTTCCTTCACGACAAAGTTTCTCCCAACAATGAACCCTTGTAGATCGACAAATGTAGGTACAGACATAACGAAGATGAATTGGCTCGATCAAGTCGATAGCAAGATCAATTGATGACTGACGCCAATATTTAAGAAACTCGTCTTTAAATTATTTATTCATTGAGTGGGATTCATCAGTGGGCCTATGGAAACGTTCCATATAGCATGGCTCAAGGTTTAATAACGACTGCAGTTGGGGGCCCAACTGAAGACGATATGTATCCTATCGTATATGTTGACGGCCATGAAAAACGAGAATGGTTAGCTGATATATTAAATATGAAAAATGATCTTGTTATTGAAACGTTGGACGTGGACTTTGGCGATATGGATACCTTGAGTAAATTAGGCGTAAGCTATACTCTACGATGCGCAAAGCATGAAAAAAATTGTGCATTACAAAATGTATTTAAAATGTGTAATTGGTGGTTGAATCATAAAGATTCATGCAAATAAACGAAATGTGACATTATGTAATTATTTAATTCTCCTCACCCGTTTCTTTGCTACATTATCTGTTATGAGATTACACAGTTGTATAAGAGTCCAAATTCAAATCATCGTAAAGACAGGATTCCGAGTTGAGGTAAAGTTTAACATTGGCGAGTTTGCAGTCGTCGAATAGTGTAATGTCCTTTGCCATATAATTTTTTTGCCAGTCTGCAGCGCAAATATTACATATCTTGGTTTCTCTAGCTGGGAGGTAGCTTTTACAGTCCATGAATGTTTCGTTGTGCTTTGAAGCAGTGGATACTCGAATAGGTCCCAAGAGCGCAAGCTCATATTCAAGTATCGCCCACTTTCCAATGTTCGAAGTAATGACAATTTAGTTATCTCGTTTAATATTACGTGAGGCATACGCCATTGTATCTTGAGCAATTCAACTTCTGCCTCTTCTAATGGATGCTGACCGAATACGCAGTTGTTATCATTGCGTGAACGTATCAGAATTAGCTCATGACGACGAGCGCAACGAACGAACGATCGAGCGAACGCAACGAACGAACGATGGAGCAAACGCAACGAACGAACGATCGAGCGAACGCAACGAGCGAACGATCGAGCGACTGCAACGAACGCACGGATGATTAAACGAACGATCGAGCGAACGCAACGAACGATCGAGCGAACGAACGAACGATCGACCGGACGCTACGGGCTAACGAACGAAAGATCGAGCGAACGCATCAAACGAACGAACGTGTGAACGCATTGAACGATCGAACGAACGAAAGATCGAGCGAACGCATCAAACGAACGAACGTGTGAACGCATTGAACGATCGAACGAACTAACGAACATAAGGTTCTTTTTCATATCAAAGAGCAGTGATTACGCGAAGAATTTTATTTTCCATTGTTCGAGCACCGCGATAATTTATTCTCTGCGATGATGGTGAAGAAATCAGTGACTGCGACTGTATGATGAATCGGTTCTTCAGCGAAGCGATTAACATTCGACTAGTCAAGCGCGAATGAACGAGCGAACGAGCGCAACGAACGAACGATCGAGCGAACGGGCGCAACGGGTTAACGAACGAAAGATCGAGCGAACGAACGAGCAAACGCATCGAACGAACGAACGTGCGAACGCATTGAACGATCGAACGAACCAACGACCGCAAGGTTATTTTCCATGTCAAACAGCAGGGATTGCGCAAAGAAAGTTTGTTTTTTGATATATGGTTTTATCAACAACCATAGAGAGTTTTGTCCTGAAAATCAACATCACTACTTCGGACTGAGGTGTTCGTTAGCTCGTAACAAACGAAAGATGAAACGAGGGTAATGAACGATGAAACGAACGATCAAACGTGTGCAACGAACGAACGATCGAGTGAATGGAACGAACGAATGACCCAAAGAGAACGCCGATTTCGATTCCTTTTATGTCGATTTTTATTTTTTTTTACGATATTTTATTACGATAGCCATTTTTTATTTCGTTTTTCATTTTTTATTTCAATTTCGTGAAATATCGACTGAGTACACACTCGGGGACGAAATCTCAAAAGACTTTCTAAAAGTATATCGCTTGAGCTTGAGAATCTTAATTCCAGCTTTTATTTTCAAAAAGAATATAGCTTGAGAACATTCATTTGGATTTTCATTTCAATAACGATCTCGATTTTAAAATTTTTATTTCAATGTTAATTTCTCCATCTGGTTTTTTAATTTTATTTTGAATTCGTTTCATAAAAATGAACGAACGAACGCACCGAAGGATAGAACGATCGCAACGAACGAATAAACGAACGAGTGAAGGAACACAAGCTACTTTTGCATATGAAAATGCAGTGATTGAGCGAAGGAATTAGACAACGAAAGATCGAACAAGCGTAATAAACGTTGGAACGAACGATCGAATGAGCGCTCCGAACGAACAAACGAACGAACGATCGAACGGACGCAACGGGGTTAACCAACGAAAGATCAAGCGAACGTATCAGACGAACGAACGTGTGAACGCATTGAACGATCGAACGAACCATCGAACACAAGGTTCTTTTACATATCAAACAGCAGGGATTACGCGAAGAATTTTCTTTTCGATGCATGGTTTTCCAACGAAGATGTGTAACCCTGACAATCGATACCCCTACTTAGGACTGCGGTGTTCGTTCGTTCATTCGATGGATCGGTCGATGCGCTCGTTCATTCGGTATTCCGATTGTGCGATCTTTCGAACATTCGATCGCTTGTTCCTTCATTCACTCGCTGCGATCAGTCGATCGTTCGTTGCGTGCATTCGATCTTTCGTTCGTTTAACGGACGAACGAGCGAACGACCGGACAATCCGTTCTTTCACTCGTTCGTTGCGTTGATATTGGGCGAAAAAAACGCTCGATTTTTGTTAACAAAAACTATGAATCGAAAAGAAGACCGGACAATCCGTTCTTTCACTCGTTCGTTGCGTTGATATTGGGCGAAAAATACCCTCGATTTTCATTCACAAAAAACTATGAATCGAAAAGAAAATTCCTCGGCCAGTCACTGCTTTTTAATATCTAAAAGTAGCTTACTTTCTAAGTTCGTTTGATCGCTCGTTCTTTCGCTTGATCGTTCGTTGATTTCATTCGATCGCTGATTGCGTTCGTTCGGTCCTCTATTCATTGCCCTCACTCAACCGCGGTCCGACTTGGAAGCATCGATTGTCGGTGAAAAAAATGCTCGATTTTCGTCTACAAAAAGCGTTGCATCGAAAAAAAACCCCTCGGCCAAACACTGATGTTTGACATTTGAAAGAAGCTTACTTTCTTCGTTCGTTCGATCGCTCGTCGTTCAATCGCGGTCCGAAGTAGAAGTATCGATTTTCGGTGAACAAAACGTTCGATTTTCGTTCACAAAAAACTTTGCATCGTAACAAAATCCCTCGGCCAATAACTGCTTTTCGAAACCTAAAAGAAGCTTACTTTCTTTGTTCGTTCGATCGCTTATTGCGTTTGTGCGATCTTCCGTTCGTTGCGTTCGCTCAATCGCGGTCCGAAGTGGTAGTGTTTTTCGTTCACAAAAGCTTTGCATCGTAACCGAGAATACGGCTTCTCCATTGCGAGCCACTACGCGGGCGCGTGCATGTAGTAGCAAGCGGCCCGATCCCACGACCCACGTATGCTCGCGCCCGTCGGTTGTGCGTGCTCTATAGCAGGTACGAATATCCGCACAAAGAGGAGAGGCCGAGAATACGGCTTCTCCCTTGCGGGCTGCTACGACGGCGCATGTGTGTGTGCGTACCAACAAGCGGCCCGATGTCACGACACACACGTATGCTCGTGCCCGCCTGTGTGCGCGCTCTACAGTAGGTACGAATATCCACACAAAGAGGAGAGGCCGAGAATACGACTTCTCCCTTGTGGTCTGCTACGAGGGCGCGTGTGTGTGTACCAACAAGCGGCTCGATGTCACGAGACACGTATGCCCGTGCCCGCCTGTGTGCGCGCTCTATAGCAGGTACGAATATCCGCTCAAAGAGGAGAGGCCGAGAATACGGTTTCTCCCATGTGGGCTGCTGTGCAAAAGATTTTGACAGTTATCAGCATAATTCGCAAACTCCTGCGGTGAGTTCACCGACGGATGAACTCATCGTGGCGCGGAGCTAAACTGCATCGCTTAGCTTGTACACGTGCTCACCGTCGGATGAGCTCATCGTAGAACGATCGCGCTCACCGTCGGGTGAGCTCATCGTAGAACGATGCATCGACTACCCCGCACACGTGCAATTATGCTGACCTGTCAAAATCTGCAAAAGATGCCCTTCATACGACAGGCAGCTTCAGTTGCTCTTCAGACACCGTCGCGCGCGTTCCACCAGTCCACGAAAAAAATGTATCCCGAGTGCTTCGAGCTCCCTGTGGCTCCATTTGCGTGTCGCGTTTCCCGCGTCGACGGCTTAGCCGTTTATATACGCACCGTGGCGACGGGCGAAACGCATGAATGGCTGCGTGAAGCCCTATACGCGTATTACATCCAGCGTCGGGCGGGAGTACGTCTTCCGTTCGACGATATTGTGCCGGGAGCATCGTGCGTGACAATCCCCGCGGGTGGCTGTGGCGTGCTCCGCGGAAATGTAGTGTCGTGCGACTCCGAGGGTTACAGCGAGGTTTTTTTTGTTGATGAGGGAAACAGCGGGTACGTAGACGCGGCCTCGCTGTATGCCCCCGCGCCCTTTTGCACGTTTGTCGCGGGCCTCGCCATCCAGTGCGCGGTTTCGGGGATCGCGCATCTCAAGGCCATCCCCTTCGTCTCGGACCTGCTCGCGGATCTCGTAGAGAACCGCGTCGTCGTGGCTGTGGCCGAAAACGGCACCCCCCTCCCCCGTGTGCGTATGTACAGCGGGGTCGACGTCGCGACAGTATTAATCGCGGCGTTGAACGACGGGCCCGAACCCGTCGCTTTTTACGACGCGGGGTGGCCCGACGACGGGTTCGAAGACTCGTTCGAGCCGGAGGGGTGGGAGAACGAGCCGTGACACTCGCGCTAGTGTGTGCGCGCGCGCGATTGTGAGTGTGTGTGTGTGTGTGTGTGTGTGTGTACACCCTCGGAGTGCACCATCACCAGGAGCAGCAACGGCCTCGGTGAGTGATATAGAATTATTTCTAAAAAACCATTTTTTCATAAAGTAAAAAAAAGGGGCCACTATGGCGAACCCTCCACTCCGGCCATCCCCAATCCATCCCCTCCACCTCGGATACCGAGGAGGGGGGAGGGGTGGGGGGGATAAGGACGGTCATCCCCACTCCACCCCCCACCACCTCGGCTACCGAGGAGTGGGGGTAGGAGTGGGGATGAGGAGTGGGGGTCGCCATAGTGGCCCCCATACTACTACCGTGTAACCCCCCGGTATGGAACCGGAGTGCGCCCCCGAATCGGCCTCGATCGGAATCGTCACCGATCCCGAGGGTCTCGCAAATCCCTGCGAATCGCCCTGCGAATGACCGGGCGCCGGATAGCTCGACACGGCCTCCCGGCCGACTGGCGGGAAAGTCACACTCGAACCTCGGCGGGTGGTGATGATGGGATCCTCCAAGGTTCGGCTCATCCGAGCCTCGGACCCCCGATCAGCCAGAGGAACTCCCATCCTTTCCGTATCTGCGATTGGCGGCACCACTCGATCCCGAATTCGGGTAAAACCGGTATCGTCCAATTCGGGACTAAAGGGACGGCGAAAAACGTAATCTAACCGCTCGAATAACTCATCGCGGGTTCCTGTAATGGGCAACCCGCGCCGCTCAAGCTCGCAGCGTAATCGGTCCGTCGTAAGACGCTCCCTGCGCGGGAGGTCGACCTCTCCCCCAGTCGCGTCCATATCCACGGGACTAACGAGTGACCTAGGCGTTATTCGCGAAGCGGCAGCAAAAGCGGTGGGTCACTAACCAACCCGCGGTGTACGAGTTACGTTTAGGCGAGTAGTATATAGCGCGACACGTAGGAAGCATTAAGCGCACAACAAATCGTACAAATCAAATAAAAGATAGGGTTATACGGGAGGATTCGAACAAACGTAACCGATCGCTGGTGCAATAAGTCAATCACCAGTCGAACGATTAAAATTAGTCATCGATAAATGAAAAATACAACAAATAGTACGAAAAAGCGAATAAATAAACCAAAGTCCTAAGTCAAATAGCTCCAGGACGGATAGTCCGAAATATAAAACCAAACAACAAAAAATTTTGAACTTAACTATCGCGAAATAATATTCGTTGGAGTGACCGAAAGAAGAAGGAAATATAAATAAAGTAAAACGAGCGAATAAATTAAATAGACAAGTGAACAAACACAATATATAAACAGAAAGCCATTATCCCAAAATAAAATTCTGAATTAGAGAAATGCAAAAAAATAAAAAGAAAAAAAATAGATATATAAATTGAACGGAATAAGTAAATAATAAAACAAATAAAATAAACAAAATAGATACGTGCCTAACAAATAAATATAATATCTGAATAAATAGTAACAACTGTCCCAATTAAATACAAGTCAATCAACCAAAACGGGGTTATAAAATAAATAAAATAAATAAAATCAATAAATAAGTAAAAATTTAGTATAACATCGTCACCACAAGAAGAAAGTGAGAGTTAACGAAAAGAGGAAAAGGAAGAAATAAAATAAAAGAA
This sequence comes from Ophion obscuratus, assembly GCA_964007375.1. Lineage (NCBI taxonomy): Eukaryota > Metazoa > Arthropoda > Insecta > Hymenoptera > Ichneumonidae > Ophion > Ophion obscuratus. Next base: position 43,429,375 of record OZ023315.1, on the reverse strand, counting down.
AGAAAGAAAGAGAAAAGAAAAAGGAGCGAAAAAAAATAAATGAATGAATGAATATAAAAGTCAATAAAATAATATGGAATCTCCGTGTAGGCTGGAAAAGGTGTTAACAGAACCCAAAATAGCCTCTCCGTGTAGGCGTCTGATTTTAGTTTTAAGGCTTTCACGGCTCTTTATGTAATGAGAAGAGTATGTGGCTTCCGGATGGAGGCCGTGTTGAGGATCAGCGTTGTGCCGACGTTTCACAAACGTTACAGTCTGCATCATCAGGGCTGAGAGCTCCGATACTGAAGCTCTTGTGTCTCAGGTATTCCTTATATAGTTGCAGTCATCGTTCTGGATCGCTGCACCAGCCAATCAGATGTTTTAATTGATCAGCTGGTCAATTAAAAAACCGGGAGGACGGTGTGCCAAATAGGATTGACGTGATATCCTCCATCTCTGTTTAGATTGTCCGGATGTTTTCGGATTTCCAAGCCTTCTCGGTGTTTCCTGGAAAAATTACATAAAGAGCCGTGAAAGCCTTAAAACTAAAATCAGACGCCTACACGGAGAGGCTATTTTGGGTTCTAATATGGAATCTGTTCAATTGTGAAAATAAAAAATTAAAAAAAAAAAAAAAAAAAAAGAGAATAAAGAAACAAAGTTTAATAAAATGTAATAAGATAATAAAAAATATAAATAAATAAATTCCAACGAGGTAAGCAAAGCAACATGCCAAAGCAAATCTTACGTCTCGGGCATGCCTAACGTCTAAGACACCCTGTATGTCGGGAATGTCTCGTCGAGGTTTCGCAGTCCTTTTCTTCCTAGTCACCCGGTAGACGGGAACGTCGGCGAAGAATATTTCGCTCGGGATGTCGTAGCACACTTACTCCAGTCTCGGGATCTAGAAGGTGCGAACGCAAAAAAAAAACGTAAACACAAAGTTGACATGCAGAGCGCGAGCGCCGGGCCACTCGGCAAGAGCTCGCGCTGGACTCACCGGCCGAGCAAAAAAACTCGGCTTAGCGACACGGGGAACCTCGAGCACACGATACTCGAGGCCTCGAAAATATTTCGTTCGATCTCTCGCTAAGAAATTTTTTTTTTCTAGAGGACGGAAATAAAGGGACGACCACGATATTGACACAAAAAAAATAGACTTATACACGAACACGATAAAGACGGTTGCGAAGGAGACGAAATATCGGGAATAAATACAAATTTATCTTCGTCGAGGTAAAATAAAATTTTCTGCGCGCAATGACACGGCCCCACGTTGGGCGCCAAATTTGTGACCGCAAAATCGAGGGAGCTGGGGGAAAAGGACCGAAGAGTCACAAAACTCCCCTCCTCCCGTCCCGACAATTTATATAGGGCGCCAGCCGAAAATCGGCTTGTCGGGATGAGAAAAGGGAACGCAGTGTCCGGCCAAACTGCAGCCGCGTGGATAAGGTAGAGGGGATGGGTCAGGTGTCAATCACGCACGGCAAGAGAAATTTATCGTCAGTGAATTTATTCTACGGTTCGTTACCGATTCCCCCTCCTTCGCAAGGAACACGGGACAAAAATCAGAAAACAGAAATAAATACAATACGCGCGAAATCTCGCGAGACAACTACTCTCGCGCGCACACACACACACACCAATTCCGACCGGGGCCTAGACACACACACAATATACGTCGAACTCGTTTTGGCCGCTCCTCTCTCTCCCCTTCCGGCCACACTAATATTACAAAACCGGGCCCCTGCTAATCGGTTACTCGGCCGAGCGTTAAACACAGAAGAAAATATCCCGGGAAAATTACCCCGGTCGTTACTTACGTGGACGCCGATGCTCGGCAACCTCTCCCCCGCGACGAAGCCGGGAAAATCCTTACGCTGGGGAAAGGGGCACCCGGTAGATGCTGTTAAAATGGACGGGAGCCCGCACGGGTTCGAACCCGCACCCCGATGATAAACGGGAGGCTAGTTCTCCGTGAAGACGTTCTGACTTGAGGGTAATCTCTTCCCCTTTCCCCGTGCTCAGGCCTCGCCGCAGGCCGAGGGATCATCGAGGACGACACGTCACAATTCTTCACTCACACGTTCACTCACACTTCTTATGTCTAACGAAAAATTCGAGCCAAAGCTCGTTGCGATACGAGATTGAGCTTCCCGCGCGCAACCACGATACGATTTCCCGACGATACGCGCTAGCTACGTGAGACGGGGTTTTAAGATTACAAAAACGCGACACAGGCCGTGGCCACGAACAAAAGATACTCGAGATCGAGGATCGATCACGCGGTCAGAGATCTACGCCGTTTATTGCTACGGGCAACGCTGAGCTCACCGTGAGAGAGTAGCTGGCCACTTTACACTGGTCGTCGCACGTCCTTCCGGCTCGGTACCCTGCGAGAAGCTGTCCGGCAAGCCGGCCGGCGTGCGAGACGCGTACCTATGCCCCTCCCCGCTCCTCTCCTTTATCTCTAGCTTCACGCGAGAGGGCAGTCTCGTGCCGATTGTCCCGGGAGTTCGCCTACGATTCTAGCGCGAATTTCGAATTTCGTCACTCCCGGAAGGAAAGAATAAAATCCGCGCGCTAGCTCTCACGAAACTCGGGTCTTGGCGGGAACAACAACCGCAACCCTTTTTATCCTTCGTGCTACACGGGCTGAGAGAAACCTCGCAGGGGGGGGAGGACGAAAAGTCTGCGCGTGAATCCGGCCCCAATAAACTATTTTCTCCCGATAATGTGGGATGCGAACGTTGGAATTTTCGCATAAACCTTGGCCGCTCCGATCGTTCAGCCGCTTGAGGGCCTCCTGCGTTTTCCCGATCTTCAGCCTAGGGTGAACGTTCTACTTTGCCGTCACCGCTGCCTCGGATGTTTCCTTTCTCAACGGCGCGTCCTTCCTCCCGCGGGAGAAACCTCGACATCGGGTTTACATTACATAATAAAAATAAAGAGAAATACAGACGGAATTAGTAAATAATATACAGCTACTTAGGACCCTACGGAATCGTGTCGTGGCGGCGATGGTGGCCCCGAGCCGGAGGACGCCCTCGCCGGACATACCAAGGGGCCCGGCGGGCCAGCGGAGTGTTACCCAAAAAAACACGTTACAACACACACACACACACACACACACACGCACGCACGCACGCACGCACGCACGCACGCACGCACGCACGCACGCACGCACGCACGCACGCACGCACGCACGCACGCACGCACGCACGCACGCACGCACGCACGCACGCACGCACGCACGCACGCACGCACGCACGCACGCACGCACGCACGCACGCACGCACGCACGCACGCACACACACACACACACACACACACACAAACACACACACACGCACGCACGCACACACGCACACACACACACACACGCGCACGCACGCACGCGCACACGCGCGCACACACACACACACATACGCACACACGCGCACACACTCACACACACACGCACGCGCGCACACCCACACACACACACACACACACACACACACACACACACCACAGGGGGAGTCTGAAACCCCTACGTGACGCGTCCCCAGGCGGCGGATAGGGGGAGGCCCGCCTATATAAATATGGACATGGATGTAGAAATATCTATATACATATAGAGATATCTATTTGTATGTAGATGTGGATATGGAGATGTCCATATAGATATATAGGGTAGGAGGCGATGGAAATACCTCCCGTGGACCAACAGACACGGGGAAGAAACCCCGACAACATATCAACATGGGAAGTACATCGAAGGATATATCGATTAGGCTGCAGGGGCACGGAACCCCAGTACCGGCGTCTGGCGGGGGTGGGCAAGCGGGCCCCGAGACGTCGTCATCAAACGACCGCAATACCGCAGAGGTGCCTCACTTGGCCACTGTAACATCTAATGCACGAAGAGAGGCTCGAGACCAAGCTGAGGAAAGCAGAAAGGCGATGGCCTTCGACAGGCTGGGAGGGCAGATCACCGAGCTGCTCGAATTCATCAAGAGCAAGAACAACGTGCACGGTGATATACGGAGGCTGGCCAGCGCTATAAGCGGCTCCTACAACATCGTACGGAGAACTGAGGGAGCGATCACTTCTGTGCGACAGAGAACAATAACGTTACCGAAAGTCAGTGCAACGTCAACCCAGACCTCACCGACAGCAGGTTCGCCACAGGACGAAAATACCGGCACGAAACGCGCACAGCAGTGATGCGAGAAAGAAGCGTACTCCGCCGTCAAGAGAGGTAAAAGTGATAAAGAGAAGGAAAGAACTAGCACACCCTCCTCCCACACAAACGAAGCAGGGCTCGGGAACGAGCAACGAGAACCAAGAGTGGCAGACCGTACGTGCCAGGAAACCTCGCAAGTCGCGGGGCACCCCGACGCTACCGAATGCGCTGATAATTAAAAAGAAGGGAGAGCTGACCTACGCCGAAATCCTGAGCAAAGTCAAGAAAGACCCCTCATTGGGAGAGGTTGGCAAAAGCGTCAATAAGATACGCAGAACAGCAGCAGGCGATCTTATTCTTATCGTTGATGAAGTGAGCACCGATGAGACGGCTCACCTACGCTCAAAAATCGAAAATGCGCTCGGCGAAGAGGCCACTGTGAACAGTAGAGTGCACGAGATGAACATCGAGATAAGAGACATCGACGAAATAACCACCAAAGAGGAGATCTGCGAAGCGCTCACAGAACAGCTCTGCGTCGGAGGACAGATAGCACCTGCTGCGATCATGTCAATCCGCAAGGCGTTCGGAGACACGCAAACTGCGGTCGTGAGACTCGCGGTGGATGCCGCGAAGAAGGCAATCAGTGCAGCCAAAATACGTGTTGGCTGGGTTGTGTGCCGGGTCCGAGAACAGCTACGGCCAATGAAGTGCTTCAGGTGCTGGCAGTACGGGCACACGTCACGCAACTGTAAAAGTAAGAACGATAGGACTGAAACCTGCATCAAATGTGGTGGAGTAGGGCACAAAATCAACAAGTGCACGGCGGAAGCGCACTGCGTGCTCTGCGAGGAGAAGGGCAACGTAGCCTGTGGGCATGTGGCTGGAAGCAGCAGGTGCCCAATCTATGTGCTTGCACATGCGGCACTGGTCCAAAAACGCAGATGAGAGTCCTGCAACTCAACCTGAACCATTGCGAGGCTGCGCAGGACCTACTGATGCAGACATTGCGAGAACTGCAACCGGACGTAGCAATACTCTCCGAACCGTACAGGCAACTGGACGTCTAAGCCTGGCAGGCAGATACGTCAGGCAAGGCTGTAGTCTGGTCATGCAACAAAAGGCCCATCCAGGAGTTTATTAAAAGGACAGAGGTAGGTTTCGTGAGGATAAAGCTAGGAGGCATCCAATTCTACAGTTGCTATGCCCCGCCGAGCATGACTCCTGGCGAATTCGAAGAATTTCTAGACAAACTGTGCAGAGACATCCGCGGTCGTAGCCCCGTCACAATCGCCGGGGATTTTAATGCTTGGGCAGTGGAATGGGGGAGCAAAAGGACAGACAAGAAAGGGCAAGCCCTACTCGAGGCTATAGCATCACTAGACCTAGTCGTACTAAATAGCGGCAACTCGCCCACCTTCTGCAGGGGCAATGCGAGCTCAATTGTAGACCTGACGTTCGTCAGCAACCGCCTCGCGAGAGACAATGACAGCTGGAAAGTGACCGGCCTGTACACGCTCAGTGACCATCAGGCAATCACGTGGGAAGCCCACCTCCAAAAGCGGAGCGGGCAACTGCCGAAAAGAATGAACGCCATTGGCTGGAAAGTGAGCATGTTCGAGGAGAACCTCTTCCGGTTAGCCCTGCACAAGGAAGTTGTCACCCACGGGGATGCTACCAGTAAGATGAAAACGGTTATGGGAAGAGTCGTCAACGCATGCGACGCCACGATGCCGAGGAAGCGAGACACGAACGTCCATGCACCGGTGTATTGGTGGAATGACCCCATAGCCAGGCTACGAGCGAAGTGTAACAAGGTGAGAAGATTAGCTCAACGAGCCCGACAAAAAGCAACGTTCCAAGTATTGGAAGAGAAGCACAAAGAAGCACGTACTAAGCTGAATCAAGCCATCAAGAGCAGCAAAAGACAGTATTGGGCTGAACTGCTCGGTGAGGTTGAAGGTAATCCATGGGGTAGACCGTACAGGGTGGTCATGACGCGGCTCAAAGCACAGACGTTGCCAACACCGTCCTGTCCCGAACTACTACGGAAAATCTTAAGGGCTCTATTCCCGCGACAGCCGGAGTATGAGTACCATATTGAGCGGAGGGTGGATGAGGTCATCCCCCCTGTCACAGTGGAGGAACTTGTGAAGGCCTGCGGCAAAGTGGGACCAAATAAGGCACCGGGAATGGATGGTATTCCCAACACAGCCATCAAGGCAGCCATTAATGATGCCCAAGAGATGTTCAGGAATATGTATGATACATGCCTCCAGGAAGGAGTCTTCCCGGACCCATGGAAACGGCAGAGGCTGGTGCTGCTGCCCAAAGGGAAAAAGCCTCCAGAAGAACCCTCTTCGTACCGTCCAATCTGCATGCTGGACACAGCCGGAAAAATTCTCGAGCGAATTATATACAATAGATTGAAGAATGCTGTTGGGGACTCCCTCGCGAACAACCAGTTCGGATTTCGGAAGGCTCGCTCAACGCTCGATGCGATAAATACAGTTGTGAAAACCGCTAAAGGTGCTATTTCCGGATCACGCTGGAAAAGAGGGGCCAAAAAGTATTGCCTGGTGGCCACCCTCGACATAAAAAATGCCTTTAACTCGGCAAGATGGGACTGCATCTGGGATGCTCTAAACAAGCTGAACGTGCCGCAGTACCTGACAAGAATTCTGATGAACTATCTCAGCAACCGATTCCTCAAGTACGATACGGAGGACGGTCCCCAAGAGTATAAAGTCACAGGAGGAGTCCCCCAAGGCTCCGTACTGGGCCCCTTATTATGGAACATTATGTACGATGGATTGCTGAAACTTGCACCGCCCGATGAGGCAAAGCTAGTGGCCTTTGCAGACGACGTTGCGGTGGTCATTGAGGCCAAGTACCTCGAGGAGATCAACAGGATCTTTGATGAGACCCTTTCCATGATCAAACAATGGATGGGTTCAGTTGGTCTTGAACTAGCGGAACACAAGACAGAGGCCGTCCTCATCACTAGTAGGAAAGTAACTGAGACCATGACACTCACCGTAGGCGAACACGACATCGTATCACAACCGTACATTCGGTATCTAGGTGTGATGATCGATGCGCGACTAAACTTCCACCATCATGTGGAGCAAGCCAGCTGTAAAGCGGCAACCGTAGGAGCAGCACTTTCACGGCTAATGCCGAATGTCGGTGGCCCCAGGCAAATCAGAAGAACACTCTTATCGTCAGTGAGCACATCAGTCCTGACGTATGGCATTGCTATCTGGGCGGACGCACTGAGAATCAAAGCGTACAGGAAGAAGGCATCGGCAGTCTGCCGCCGTAGCGCGCTAAGGGTAGCATGCGCATACCGCACTGTATCGGAAGACGCAGCATGTATCATTGCAGCAATGGTACCCATCGAAATACTTGCGAAAGAACGACGATCGCTGTATATGAGGAAGAAGACAACGCCTCTAGCCGCGCGCGAGCTGCAAGCGGAAGAACGACGGTTCAGCATGGAGCGCTGGCAGACTAGCTGGGATACATCATCCAAAGGACTATGGACTAACCGGCTCTTTCCCCAAGTCGATAGGTGGGTGAATCGCAATCACGGCGAGGTGAACTATTATCTGACGCAAATCCTATCGGGGCATGGATGCTTCCGAGCGTACCTGCACAAGTACAAACTTGACAAGTCACCGGAGTGCCCAACCTGCAAAGGAATAGTAGAGGACGCAGAACACATTCTCTGCCAATGCCCGCGCTTCGACGCGCCCCGCGCTGAGATGGAAGAGGTAATAGGCAAAGAGATTACGCCGGAAAATGTAGTGGACGGAATGCTGGCCCAAGAAGCAGGCTGGGAGGCGGTGAGCATGTTCGCAGCAGAGGCCCTAAAGAAACTGCGGCGAGAAGATAAGCAGAGAAGAACAGAACCATGAAGGGTAGATGAAACGTCCGAGGTAAAGCCTCGGACGAGACCACCTTCGCGAAGTAGTGCCTAACGGCGGTTCCGCGAAGGAAATCATGGCCAAGGACGAAAGAGGTTTAGGGTTTTAGTCGGTAGGGCACCTAGTGCAGAGTCCGACACACGGGTGCGCGCCACACAACACCTACGGTGCGTAACGCATTTCCCCCCTCTAGAAAAAAAAACACACACACGCGCGCACACACACACACACACACACACGCGCGCGCACGCATGCACGCACGCACGCACGCACGCACGCACGCACGCACGCACGCACGCACGCACGCACGCACGCACGCACGCACGCACGCACGCACGCACGCATGCACGGACACACGCACGCACGCACGCACGCACGCACGCACGGACACACGCACGCACGCGCACACACACACACACACACACACACACACACACACACACACACAATAAGTTACGCAGTTGACTTAATAATAATAATAATTGTGTGTAGCCCGCTGTGAGCACTTACACGATGTTCTAGAATATTTCATGGCGACTTTGAATATTCTAGAGAGTGGGGGTTAGGCATATAAAGGGGGGACTTCTGGGATGCTCCATCAGTTGTCTTGGAGTAATAGCTGAATGCACAATTACAAACGGAAAATATTGAAGGCGAGAGTTGAATTATTTCTGGAAGACATTAACGAAATAAAAAAACTCATTCAATCGAAAAGTGACATCGATATTCTGTTCAGAAGGCTCTCTCAACTGAACATCCGACAACAGCAGCAGCAGCAACAGAAATAGGAGCATCGATTCGTTGGAGATTACAAACGGAAAATATTGAAAGCGTGAGTTGAATTATTTCTGGAAGACATTAACGAAATGAAAAAACTCATTCAATCGAAAAGTGACACAGATATTGTGTTCAGAAGGCTCTCTCAACTGAACATCCGACAACAGCAGTAGCAGCAGCAACAGCAATAAGAGCATCGATTCGTTGGAGTCGTCATGAACGAGTTAACTCCGGACGAGATGTAGCAGTTGTGCTGTCTTCCACCATACATCTGCGATTACGAGGATGCTGTGGTTAAGCATTTTGGAGATGTTGCGCCAGAGGCTGTCTACGACTTGATCAACGATGTACTGGATTTTCACGAGAACGCGAAAAAAGTGAGACGAGAGGGCAATCAAGAGATGTGTGCAGAGTGTAAATTTTTGTACGAATCAATTAGCATTATTAATAAACATGTGCAGAGTCTACATCATGACATCGATGAACTGAACACAAAATTGTTCCAAGTAAAACGGGAAATAGAGAGAATACGCTTTCAGAGGAGGACGAGGCGGTTAATGATGTGATAGCTCATACTCGCAATGTGCACAATATTGTGGAGAATGTGAAAGAGTTTATGGAGATAATACGCGATGTAAAGAAATAAATAAGAAAACAATAAATATCGTGTTTCACCAGATTTTTTATTCGCATAAAAACCTTACACTTAGAGAAAAACCTTTTACATAATTTTTGTTTTACATAAATTTCTTAACATTGCCACTGATCGGATTATATTCAACGATCCGATCATGTAAAATCAAGCAGTATGCGGATGTTTGGGGTGGGAAAGGATTTTCCGATTCAAATTCCAAACGTATATCCACTGGTCCTGATTTGAGGAACTCGTTTTGTTTCGAACAATCGATAACAATGAGGGGAGCGTATCTTATAAAATCGGCTGTGCTCAACAATGGTTCGGACTCTTTGCCATAATAAGACGCTTGAAAATTTGCATACATATCGTACAATAGAGCATATTGATTGTGATTAATGTCGAGATTCAAATTACCATAAGGATAACATTGAGAGTTCAAAAACAGCTTAACATCGCGAATATTACAATGATCAAAATAACTCGCATTTCTATTTACATTATTCTTTCTCGCGGTCTGAAATCCTAGAATGACATAGCGAGGTTTTTCAAGTTGCGTCAATGTTTTCACGACCCAGACGTGTTTCGAGGTGGCCGGCAGTAATGGATACTCGTACAGTTCCCATGTACGAAAACTCATGGCGATGGATGGATCTTTGGCAATGTAATTCAGCAACTGAACTTTTCGTTGATCCGATACTTTGATATAGGGTATCATCCATTCAATTTTGAGCAATAAAAGCTTGAATTGTTCAGCAGCAGCAGCCCCATCTGTGATCTGTACTATGGCATTCACGTCGTTGTTCGATCTCGTAAGAATCAGCTCGTGTTTAGCATTGATGACAATTCGATTGTAATCCTCGGTGAATCCGAGAATCAGATTGAGCGGCATCAAAAGGTCAAAATATCCGCTGTTATCCGTCAATGTTGAGGTAGTATTTGTGTCAAGCCAGCCAGCATTTTCCATCAGAGTCTTTTGCCCAGGACTCTGCGATACGTAATTTTTCATGAGTGTCGCGAGCCCAGGGTTTTTGCTACGATCGATCTCAATAGCGTTTAGCTCGTAAAGTATTTCTTCAAATAAATGACAGGTGGCATTATTAACGAGTCGTGTATGTTCGACCGGAGTTCCATCTATTTTCGTTAATTTCCCAAGTACGTGCAATGAGCTTTTACTCGGTAGCAAGTATAAGTCTTAATGTTGAACGGAAATGCGAATTTCATCGTTGTTATTGAAGTTTGCCGACGCGAACGGTTGATGCGCATGAGTCTCGTAGTGGGCGATAGACTCATCGAAGATAATTGGTTTTTGTATAGTCAGGATTTCTTCCATAGTGCGAAGCAAGCAATTACAATACAGCAGCAGTAGCAGATACTGAAAGAAAAACTGAATGTTTTGGTATGCTAGCTTCTTCGGGGCTGCTGCTCGACGACGATTGACTGCTTTCACCTTGAGAGGTGCTCGACGACTGATCGTGTTCGGAAATATCGATTCGCTCTTATAGCTTCGTCCAACTTTCGCATGAAACACAATTCCCATCACGCCGATCTAATATGTATTCTTATCGTTATCATTTCTCCGCGAAAATTCACCGAGAGACCGTCTTGATCGACAAGTTTGAGCTGAAGATGATCTATTGACTGTGCGGCAATCGGAAGGTAAATGATGTGAGAAGGTACTTCAATGATCTTATATCCTGGTGGAACAACGGGCAAAGATTCATGGCTGGTGTGTACTCGTTGTTCATTGATATAAGCACCCGTGGTAATGTTGCACTCGACTCGCAGATAATTGATTTTGAGAATGGCCACGGTTAATTCGGACTTGTGCGGACTTCGGGCTTCCAGTTTGCGTGCTGTGAATCCCAATAGTCGAGCGATGGAATCCTTAGGCATAAAATTGATCTGCTGAGTGCACTCGATCTGGCTGCACAGAGTATTGTTGTTTGGTCTCAAGCTGATGGAGATATTTTTGCTAGACAGTGCACTCTGTAAATAGTGCTCGATATCCTCAATTTCGTAGCTTCCGGTTGGTATGGAGACGATTTCCTGTCCCACTTAGAATTTATTATTGCCCACATCGATGTTCGGTATGGAGTTGAATGTGAGCAATTCGACGAGTCCGAGGGTATAATGTTTCGATGGTGATAGTTCGATAGGCGGGAAGTAATGAGCTTCCAGAGTAGAGCTCACTCCCGAAAGTGTCAACGTGAAAGAATCATCGTTCAACTGATGCTTCACGATACATGGGAATCGTTTTATAGATATCCACGTAGAAATTTTAAACACAAGTGACCACATATGACAGTACCATAGTCCTGATATTTTTCATGATTGTATTTGATAGTGCTACCAGCACCGAAATATTTCAGCAAATCTTGAGGTGGTTGAAGATTACCAAAGCTGTCAAAGTACATGACTTCATCGTTGATTTTTTTGTATGCAACCCAATGTGTGCCTGGACCATTCTTATCGTCGAGATTCACAATAGCCGATTCGCGATTTCGCGGTCCACTCTTGGGCAATTCGTTTCTCATAAAAACTCCACGAAAATATGGAATTTTCATGCCTTTTGCATACTTCATTAGATCGAAATCAGTGAGTGCTCGATGTGGTAGCTTTATGTGTTTTTTTTTTGGCGAGTAGGGGCGTAGATGCAAACCCATGCCATTCTTGTAGGGTTTCAGGTAAAGTCCCTTACCCAACGCAATAGCCTCGATTGTCTCATTGTGTCGTTTAGTCTCGTTCAATTGACGTTTGGCGGCGCTTGCATCGTTCACGGCTTTCGCTATGCCCGCCGCATTACCGGCGAGAGCTCCGGTGGCACTCAGCCCGGCGAGAATAGGCAAGAGAAATGGCAGAAAACCCCCAATTTTCGCTGGCACCGCTAGGACGCTAGGTGATTTAATTTTGCCTCTTCCACCGGCCTTTTTCACTGCGTCACGTGCACCGTTGAGGGCCAATTTGATAGGATTCACGCCACCCATTGATGCTTTGGCTACATTGATAACCTGTCTCAGCGTCATTTTTGTCTTTCCATGCTTCCGTTCCATAGCTCCGAGCTTTCTCTTCACACTCATACCGAGCTTTGTTTTGGCTTTCATTGTATTCGCTATACCCCAAGCAGCTGCTTTTTCTCCAATATCAGCGTCTTTTGCAATAACTCTTTGTCAGGCTTTTTCCGCAAGCACTTGGTCCGCCTCGTGTCGTGCTGGGAGATTTTCACGATTCCTCGAGTACGCTATATCGTGTTCCTTGCAAGCAGCGTCCAACGGATTAATACCACGATCACCTCGTGCGAGTCTCTTTGCTAATTTCGTGCCAGGGCCACAGTACTGATAGCCCGGTATATGTAGCTCAAAAGGGAGATTATTGATCAAATCGTTGATAAATCCTCTGCCACGTTTCTTCTTCTTCATGCGAACGATCATGATCCTCGTTAAGTTTTGACTGAGGATATTCCGTTTACATAGAGCCTATTTATACTTTTTTTTTCGTCGTATCGCGAACAGCACCGTATTTGCCAGAATGAACGTTCCCCGAAAAAGCCTCACTCCCTCTAATTTTGTAAAATTTCTCGTCAGCGTTCTTGGATCCGCGAAAATATTGTTCTTGAGCGAAATTCTTCAAATTCTGAGTTATGGGATTTCTCGTATCGTTTCGATTGCTCATTCTTGATGTGTGTGTATCGAAAGAAAGTTCGTTGACAACTGAGAGAGATGCCTTTATAAGCATCCTACTTATACCCATCGTCATCAGTCGTGATCAAGATGAGGTTCAAGGCACAACCTGATAAATTGTCGGTCATGAATTTCGATGAGCTTGCATAGCGAGAAGAGAGGAAACGACGCCATGGACCTTTGTTACCAAACAGTGTGCGTGCAGTGATTTGTGGCCCTTCCAATGGTGGTAAAACCAATGCTCTTCTTACCCTCATAACCCACCCTAATGGTTTGAGGTTCGAAAATGTTTATCTGTACTCGAAATCGTTGAATCAGCCAAAGTACAGACTCCTCAAGCGTTTACTCGAATCTGTAAAAGGTATAGGCTATTTCCCTTTCGAAGATCACAAGTAAGTAATCAAACCTGAAGACGCTCGACCAAATTCCGTGATGATGTCGCCTGTGAGAAGCAGGACAACATGAGAGCTTTCTTTGCATGGGTCGACATCGGGATGTTGACTCGTTCTATCTCTGTCAGACATACGCTCGTATCCCCAAACACCTAGTTCGTGATAATGCGAATCTCATGGTACTTTTCCGCCAAGATGAAATGAATTTGCGGCATATCTATGCGGCATGCTGGAACGAGGGTAACTATTCTTTCGTAGTGATCGACAAGGACAGAGACTTGAATGCTGGTCGATATCGAAGAGGGTTCGATTGCTTTATAAATATACAAGCATCAGGAAGATGAGAACAGTCAATGTGTGGCAGCTTAATGGTATCAACATGCAGAGCGCAAAATTCAACGAGGAAAAAAACGTATTGCGAAAAATCGCAAACGCCAGTGATGCGATTCGACGAAAGTATAAACTTATAAAACTAGGCAGAGAGACCACGGAACGGGTCATGCATGAAGTTTTCAGACCCGTAGTGACTCCTCTCCGTAAAATTGCCAATCAATCGGTAACGCTGGAAAATATTAAGAAGGAAAAACTGAAAAAAGAGCAACCAGCCATGAAGGAAGAAAGGGATTTCGATAGCACATTCAGAACGGCTTATGATGATGATGATGATGAGCATGTATCAGATTCATTATCGGGGGAGGATTCATCTGTTGTGCATGAAACATCCGACGAAGAAGTCCATCGACACGTACCACATACATCATCATCCGAGAAGGATTCATTTGTTGCGCAGTCCGATGTTCCGAGCGAATCACTTGTCCAGCAGCATCTGCAAATGTTTGGAACGACTGAAGGAAAAGAACTAGATACCTTATACGGTGTTCGAAATTTGGCGGGTGGTGTTTTGAAGATCGGCGATTCACCGGTGACTTTTGGCGACAAGCTCATCGCAGTGCAGAACAATACTTACGAGCTCTCCCCTGGTTTGCTCGAATTGATATTTAAAAAGTCGCCGAATAGACAGATCATAACTGCAGTAGATATGGACAATTATGGTGCAATTATCGTAAACACGAATGCGCATCGAAAGTTCTATAAACCCAACAAACCCATCCGCACAGATACCACCAAGTACAAAGAAATTATCATGAATATTCTTTCATCGCGAAAACTGGTACAGCTCTACCACGCTACATGATTACCCCGAAGAAACGTATAGATTACATCTATTGGGACGATCCTAATGAGTTGGTCGATAGATTGCGTCTTCTTCTCGCCTCCCAGGCCGCCGGTAACACAAGTCACACCAATGAAATAATTTCAATTATTGAGGAATTGCGTGAAGCTCGAATTATTTATTAGGCCAGTGCGCACGCTACTCTCGTTCATTTACATCATGAGCGTTGACCTGTTTGGACGACAATTATCGAGTAAAGGTGAAAGCGGTCCTCGAGGGAGCCGTGGTCCACCTGGTGATGGATTCAAAATTACATTCGATGGCCATTATGACATAGACTGTGCATAGTCTATGTCATAATGGTGACATAGACTATGTTGAAATAAGGTTTTATTAATTAATGGTGAAATGGTGAAATAAGTGATTGTGCAATCTTGCTGATCCCATACAAGAGAATGATGCTGTTACTGTACGGTTAATGCAAAATATTGTTAAACAAGAAGTGCATCTCGTAAATACAGTTACATCGTCTATGCGAAACCAATTGGATGATCATGAAATAATGATCCGAGCTCTCGAGTTTGATTATCGTAAAAATGTGAACAATTAACGGGCTAATTATGAGACATTAGAAGAATTAACGTTTCGCAATTCCAAGCTCATTGCACATTTGGAAGGGAGACTGAGAGCATTCGAAAAAACGGACAGTGAAAATAGCAACTCGTTGATGATAAAAAGCCTTCAGACGAGGATCGACGAACAGCTGAAACGAATCGACACGGACCGCGTAGCCGGACACGAATTGGCATTGCGCAATTCCCAAGTGTTGTCCCTCTTGGATGAACGTTTGCGAGCACTCGAGGACAAAACATGAACGAGAAGAAGACGGTGGTGGTGGAGGAGCTTCATAGACCCGATAGACGAAATGAACCTCACGGTCATGTGAATATTCGCGGATTGGATGAAACATGGCAGGCGGATCTTGTAGACATGTCTGCGTACACATTATTCAACAATGGATACAAATTCTTGCTAACGATTATCGATATATTTTCCAAATTTGCCTGGGCTGTACCGGTAAAAAGTAAAAATGGCAAAGATGTATCGGGCGCTATGAAATCCGTACTCGCGAAGGGTCGTGTACCCCAAAAATTACACGTCGATCGTGGCAAAGAAGTTTATAACAGCGACTTCAGAGCTCTCTTACGACAGTATCATATTGAATTATATTCGACATTTAGTAACATGAAAGCGTCGATATGTGAACGTTTTAATCGCACTTTGAAGACCCGCATGTGGAAACAATTTAGTCTGCGAGGCTCGTACAAATGGATCGACATTTTACCGAAATTGATGTCAAGCTATAACAGCAGCAAACATCGTACGATAAAATGAAACCGAAGGATGTCACCGCTAAGAATGAGAAAAAGATTCTTCGCCATATTTATGGAAATTATCGTGTCAATCGTACGCGAAAAATAAAGTTCAACATTGGCGATAAAGTTCGAATCAGCAAGTACAAGCAAGTTTTCGAGGAAGGCTATGCACCAAATTGGACGACTGAAATTTTCACCATAAACGACATACGAAATACCGATCCTGTAACGTACACGCTTACGGATTATCAGGGTCAGTCGATCGAAGGTGGTTTCTATCAGGAAGAACTCACTCCAGTCAGAAATCCGGTCATTTACCTCGTGGAAAAAATTGTGCGAAAACGTGGGCATCAACTGCTAGTGAAGTGGCTCGGTTGCGACAATTCACACAACAGTTGGATAAATGAGGAGGATTTGTAGAGGTTTTTAAAATAAAGGACAATCAAATATATATATATATACATGTGATTTTTTTTATTTCTTGTATCCTCATGGTACAGTATCCGTAGTATCGGGTAAAATAATACGCTTATCGTCTAGCGAACTTAATGCTTATTTTGTTTGCTTAATGGTATGGACTTGGTGTTTTTCGCTTCGAATCAAATACTGATCTTTCACTACATTCTGCTGATCGAATAAACATTTTTTATAATCTTCGAATATGATTGTTCTTAATGTGTATTGTTTTATACACTTGGCTCGTTTTTTATCCTTTTCTTCACCGAAAACTTTGAACGCGTACAATTTTGCTCGTATGCCGACAAATTCCTTCATTATTTTACCATTCATTTCATCTTTCATTAGGCCGAGAACTTTCTTATTTACCAAGGGTATGCCATAACTATTGTTCGCTGGATAATCAGAAGTATCAAATCTATGTACATCGCGCTTTACATAATCGTATATATCGAAAACGTTAAAATGGTACAAGAGGCTGTCGGTGTCCGTGTACATTAATTTTGCGTGACAGCCAAAGGTCTTCTTAATATAGCTGTAGTGAAAATCGTAAATGTAGATTTTAGATAGATCGAGAACACAAAATCCAACGTAAATGGGCTTATTGAAATGTACTTTGACGCGATTCATTTCAATTATGACGATATCATTATCGAATACGGTGCAGCTATGAAAGTTGGGTTTTGCGATGAGAGCCTTTACACCGTATCTACCTTCCCACTTTGTCACAAGCTTGACATCTTTCTGTTTTCTTGCATTTTCCCTTGTTTTTCCGAATACAGCGTTATTCATCAATTAGAAAAAATTCTTTTCAAATTCATTCGTTGATTTTTTCCGTAATTCCGTGTTCAGATCGATGTATGTTTTGAGCCATGGGGCTTGTTCAAACCTCATTGTGAATTTTTGCCAACTTCATTCCCAAATTCAAGCATTCAAATTTTTATAATCAATAACGTATTTATCTTTTTGAAAAATTGTCGTCATTAATTTAGAATTTTTACTGCCAGGTGGTACATTGTGTTCGGGACAAAGGGGAAGATCTTTGTGCGACTCGAAACGCTCCTCAGGATATTCCAAATCTACTTCGAGGATCCTGTGGGCGTGTCATCGGGAATATCAAGCACATTTATCGGCTCGTGTTCCCATTCGAAAGAACCAACCGGTAGATACTGCGACATAGCTACACCATACAAATTATTCACGTCATAGTATATTAGATATGGTTCCTCTTTGCTCGGATCGAAATCTGCGCCCATGTATCGATTGTTTGCATGAGCATATCGATGCGAGCATTGTGATACGCCACCTCGAATGCCTTTCTCGATAAATTCTCGAATGGCACATTTGAGCATCGCATCGAAAGCGAGTGCCGGAGCTGTAAACTAATGCAGAGGATCCAGCATGTACGTCGAAGAGCAGTTGCGTCGAAAATTTTCATATATGTCGGCTAATAGCACGACATCTGTTTTCAAATATAAATCTGAATATTCGCCCAATGATGTGATGTTAAAGGCATTCCAAATGTTCTTAGCATGCTCGTAATCATGCTCGGAAATGTGTTCGTTGTTTAATTTTGAATAAAAATCCTCTTTCGCTGGCAACTGCTCTTCGTCGAGTTTCGCCCATGAGTCCACATACTCGTAAGGGAAAACTCCCTTTCTCGTGAGCAATTGGAATTCCTCCGCACTATTGCAGTGCTTGCGTGTGATCGATTTATCATCGTCGGTCAGGTATGAGGCCAGTTTTTCAAGACTACTAGCCATGAATCTGAAGGAATCGATAAACCGTAAATTGACATTCGTACCCTTAACGTATTTCGTAAATGAAATATATCGCTCTTTGTTTACGGGGAGAATTTTGACTGTGCCGTTGAATTGTGTTGCCCATGATTTTATTAAAAAGTGCGAGTCATAGCCGGAAAGATTGTGAAAGACTATTGGGATACTGTGGGATTTTGTATAATTAAAATTACAACCACGATGCGCAGCAGCGCGAAATTTACCTGTGAAATGGCAATGATCACGGTGCTTTACATCGGTGGAGGTGAACGATTTTTCGCAAATATGACAATGTGTGGCATTTTCGTATTGTACTTTTTCATCCGATGTGAGTGGTTTCATCGGCTGAATATTGACCAAATGAGAGTCGACTGCTTTTGCGATTTTATGCAATTGGTCGATGAACCACTCGATACAATCGGAGCCACGTTTAATTGCGAATTTTGAGAGCGAATCGTTAAAGGCACATTTCAAATAATACGCAGCACTGTGTGGGACATGCTTTTGACACTGTTGCTCATTTCCAGTTGATTCGAGAAGGCATTCGAGATCAGCGTATAACGACAAACGGCACATCTTTGTAACGATAATTTTTTAAATTCAAAACTTTGTTTCCGTCGGTCGGTAAAATCATTTTTGTTTTGTTCATGCTCATGCAATCGTGTTTATGATTTTCGAAAGATAGAAGTGATTCAAGCAATTATCACAAAACCAGGTATGATGATCATAGTTTGTTACTTGGGTACTTAGCAAACGCGACAGATTGCGGATCCAAGCAAAGTGGTAGACTGGTTGGAAATTGTCTACCTCATCTACGTCCATACCAATATTCCCCTCCGCCATAAGGAGGTGTATAGTAGGCCTATCCGACTTACTTTTACTTATGCATAGCGGAACTACTTAACTATTTCTACCAACGACACCATACACATTAATCGTTAAATTGTTCATTTTTTCAAATTTGGAAATGTCTTTCAAAGCAATTGGGAAACGTATACCGTCGTACTTTAGCACTGTTTTGAAACTGGGATACGAACTTGTACGATCAACGTGATATTCGGCCGGGTGGAGTGCTGCCGTTACAGTCCACAAAAAGCAGAATCCATCTCTGTTCTTCACGTTCACAACAGCCTTCTTCCCCCGTATATCCTGCGGAAGATCGACCGACGTTGAGAGGCCTCCACGCAGTGGCACGTAGTGGTTGATGTTGACCGTCAAGTTGATGATTTCACGCATCGACCAGCCAGAATCGCGTTCTTGAAATTCTTTTCGACGTCGACTAGGAGACGATCCGTCACATTCTCATCGAACCACTTCTCAATGTCCGTAGATGCGAGAATCGCTTCGTTGCGTGTGTTGAAATATTTCGTTTCTTCCGTCACGTCGCCATTTTTCATCATGGCAAACTTGCACGCCAACACGACGTTCGCCTTCAAATTTCCGTCCTTCGTGAGCACCTTTGAGAGCCGCTTGACAGTGGTGACTTTGGCATCAGCCAGGAACGATCGTAGATCCTTGTGGATGAGACTCAGCACTGCTCCAGTTCGTATGCGATTTTGAAATGCCGACTCCAAATGTACCCAACGAACGCGTTCGGATACTTTGCCGCGTGCACCAATGGATCCGCCAGCTCGTTGATGAGCCCGAAATTTTTCACTCAGAGATTTGAGCTGAGAGATCGTCGGTTGAATCCTCGTTTTTCGCCACTCGATAAACCCGGTGTTTTCAGGATTTTTATGGGGAGTCTGATATTCCGAGCCTGATAGTTGGACCATTTTTCCACTTCTTCCGTAGATGCACTTCCCAACAGTTTGTAAGCATCTTCCATGATGCTTATTAATTTCAAGCACTTCTCCGACTCCATTTTTCGTCGTTGTTGTTGTTGGTAATATTTGAAATCTCACACAATGGATTACTCTGGACGATGCCGTTGTAAGAATGATCACGCACTACTACAGCGGCTGTATTTATAGCGCAAATCACTGCGCAATAAGCCACCTCCTTGTCGGCAATGTTTATAAAATACTACGTTGCATCATTGTCTTTCTTCGGTGTAACCTGGTATGGGGTGAATTCATCGTCGGACTCGACATAAACAATTCCCAGAATTATGATGCAATGGCTGCGCAATACGTAACCTGATATCGTTGTCGCCATTTTCTATGTGGCATCCTCATCTTCCAGAATTTCTTAGGCGTAATCCGATACCCTTGTTGGCATGCGCAAATTCGTCGTCGGACTCGACATAAGCAATTCGCAGAATTATGATGCAACCATACACATTTGGTATACTTGTCATCATGGGGTATGGCATCTTTGTCACACACGCACACATGCGATGCCATCGAAGAGACTTATCGTCCTTGAGGATTATGAAAAGTAGGGTGGGGGGCATAGTCAAATTGATATAAAACCATTGAAATTATGATATTTAGCTCAGTCTCGCTCGAGATGGAGTACATAGTTGACCTCCAGGGTTTTAAAAAACCTTCCAACGAGTTTGTGTTGGAAGAATTTTCGATGGTTTCCCTGTGTGATTGTAATGTGCCCCCGATCACATTTGTCTTCGGACCGCCTTGTACATGGAACGATTTACCCGTAAAATATAAATGTACGAATT
Organism: Ophion obscuratus; assembly: GCA_964007375.1. NCBI lineage: Eukaryota > Metazoa > Arthropoda > Insecta > Hymenoptera > Ichneumonidae > Ophion > Ophion obscuratus. The sequence goes on along the minus strand of OZ023315.1, from coordinate 43,408,409 downwards.
CATGGCTGACACGCAATTTCCATGGTATACCGTGGTGCTTCGGCACGATCCCATATGAACCAACATCGGAAATAATTCGCGGCGTTTTACAAAATGCTCGAACGATCTATGTGAAGGGGTCGGAGAAAAAAGACTGGATGACGACAATCTTGATGGAGGAGGAACCTGGACGCATTGTTAATCTAGAACTTCTCGACTGCCCTTCGATTCAAAAGTTACACAAGCCGGTACCCGCTGGATGTCCCTATCACGCAAACTCTACAAAGTTTAATTGTGCTATGAAAAATGTATAGGCGCTAAAAAATTTGATACTCGAAACTTATGATTGATTTTTTTCTTCTTCTCAATAAATCAATCTTAAAGATCATACACGTTTTATGTTTTTCTTTTCAAAACCCTCCTCTATCATCCTTTGATCAAGCAGCATGATAAACTTAACAAATAATGAAAGGGAACGATATACGAATAATCTCAAGGATTTCTTTATCTGTATCCAGAGACACAGTGGCTTGTGGACGATGAACAGCTGTATTACGCCAAGGTTCACCGTGTGATCGTCTCTTTATCGGAAGTAACCGAATACGGCGAAGAGAGAAAAAGTATAGATCGCATATTTGTCGCGTCATTGCCGCCGACACGTATTCTTTCGTTGCACTCCCCAATCATTCGAATGCTCTTTCTCGGGACTCTATAGAAGAACATCGCAATACGATTAACGTATCTCTCTGTCCCTGTCACACACATAAATGTAGCGCAAAGCTAATAAGATTATATTAACCCATTAACGCCCAAGAATCGCGATTTTTTCCTTCAATTTCAAGCCAGATTTTTATTATATAAAAAAAATCATAAAAAATGAAGACATACGTTCCCTAGTATTTTCGGGGGTGCTCTTTCAGAATCTGGGGTCAACATCGGGTTTTGTTCATTAGGGAAAAAAATATGGCGGCTTTTAAACAAAAAAAAAACAGGAAAAATCAATGACACTTTTTTTTCAAAATTTTTTTTCACATCGAAGCCGTTGAAAAGTCCGGTTTTTTTTTTCAACCATGGGTGCATAGAATAGTGACGATTGAACAATCAATTTTTTAAATTCGTCGTTGTCAACATTTTCACCCCCAAAATGGCGCTTTTCACCCCCTGAGTGACACGAAAAATTTCACGCTCGGTGTCCCAAATGAAAAGTAGTTGGATTTGGACGAAAATTAGTACTCGGAGATTTTTGAGGTCGCTGATTACGATTCTGTTCTCAAAATTCCGAAATTCAAAATGGCCGATCCAATATGGCGGACACAAATGCAAAAGTTCATTTGAATTGGATAAAACGTAGCACTCGGGGATTTTCGAGGTCGCTGATTATGATTCTGCTCTCAAAATTCCGAAATTCAAAATGGCGGATCCAATATGGCGGACACAAATGCAAAAGTTCATTTGGATTGGATAAAACATGGCACTCGGGGGTTTTCGAGGTCGCTGATTATGATTCTGCTCTCAAAATTCCGAAATAAAAAATGGCGGATCCAATATGGCGGACATAAATGCAAAAGTTCATTTGAATTGGATAAAACGTGGCACTCAGGTATTTTCGAGGTCGCTGATTATGATTCTGCTCTCAAAATTCCAAAATTAAAAATGGCGGATCGAATATGGCGGACACAAATGCAAAAGTTCATTTGAATTGGATAAAACGTGGCACTCAGGGGTTTACGAGGTCGCTGATTATGATTCTGCTCTCAAAATTCCGAAATTAAAAATGGCGGATCCAATATGGCGGACACAAATGCAAAAGTTCATTTGAATTGGATAAAACGTGGCAAAATTTCGAAATTCAAAATGGCGGATCCAATATGGCGGACACAAATGCAAAAGTTCATTTGAATTGGATAAAACGTGGCACTCGGGGGTTTTCGAGGTCGCTGATTATGATTCTGCTCTCAAAATTCCGAAATTAAAAATGGCGGATCCAATATGGCGGACACAAATGCAAAAGTTCATTTCGATTGGATAAAACGTGGCACTCAGGTATTTTCGAGGTCGCTGATTATGATTCTGCTCTCAAAATTCCAAAATTAAAAATGGCGGATCCAATATGGCGGACACAAATGCAAAAGTTCATTTGAATTGGATAAAACGTGGCACTCAGAGATTTTCGAGGTCGCTTATTATATTTCTGCTCTCAAAATTCGAAAGCCTTTGGGTATTTAAATACCTGGTATTTTCAGGTATTTGAATACCCAAAGGCTTTTAAATTTTGTGAGCAGAATCATAATCAGCGACCTCGAAAACCCCCGAGTGCCACATTCCATCCGATACAAATGAACTTTTGCATTTTTGTCCGCCATATTGGATCCGCCATTTTTAATTTCGGAACTTTAGGAGTAGAATCATAATCAGCGACCTCGAAAACCCCCGAGTGCCACGTTTTATCCAATTCAAATGAACTTTTGCATTTGTGTCCGCCATATTGGATCCGCCATTTTGAATTTTGGAATTTTGAGAGCAGAATCATAATCAGCGACCTCGAAAATACCTGAGTGCCACGTTTTATCCAATCCAAATGAACTTTTGCATTTGTGTCCGCCATATTGGATCCGCCATTTTTAATTTCGGAATTTTGAGAGCAGAATCATAATCAGCGACCTCGAAAACCCCCGAGTGCCACGTTTTATCCAATTCAAATGAACTTTTGCATTTGTGTCCGCCATATTGGATCCGCCATTTTTAATTTCGGAATTTTGAGAGCAGAATCATAATCAGCGACCTCGAAAACCCCCGAGTGCCATGTTTTATCCAATCCAAATGAACTTTTGCATTTGTGTCCGCCATATTGGATCCGCCATTTTGAATTTCGGAATTTTGAGAGCAGAATCATAATCAGCGACCTCGAAAACCCCCGAGTGCTACGTTTTATCCAATTCAAATGAACTTTTGCATTTGTGTCCGCCATATTGGATCGGCCATTTTGAATTTCGGAATTTTGAGAACAGAATCGTAATCAGCGACCTCAAAAACCTCCGAGTACCAATTTTCGTCCAAATCCAACTACTTTTCATTTGGGACACCGAGCGTGAAATTTTTCGTGTCACTGAGGGGGTGAAAAGCGCCATTTTTGGGGTGAAAATGTTGACAACGCGAAATTGAAAAATTAATTATTCAATCGTCACTATTCTATGCACCCATGGTTGAAAAAAAAACCGGACTTTTCAACGGCTTCGAGGTGAAAAAAAATTTAGAAAAAAAAGTGTCATCGATTTTTCCTGTTTTTTTTGTTTAAAAGCCGCCATATTTTTTTCCCTAATGAACAAAACCCGATGTTGACCCCAGATTCTGAAAGAGCACCCTCGAAAATACTAGGGAACGTATCTCTTCATTTATTTTTATTTTTTTAATATAATAAACATCTGGCTTGAAAATGAAGGAAAAAATCGCGATTCTTGGGCGTTAATGGGTTAAGAGCGTGGACGATGAACAGCTGTAGCACGCTGAGGTTCGCCGTGAATCTCTTATCGGAAGTAACCGAATACCGCGAAGAGAGAGAAAAAAAATATAGGTCGCATATTTGTCGCATCATTGCCGCCGCATATTCTTTCGTTGCACTCCCCAATAACTCGAACGTCGTCGCTCTTTCACGCAACTCTATAGAAGAACATCGCAATACTTCCGGACTATTAACATCTCTCTCTCTCTCTCTCTCTCTCTCTCTCTCTCTCTCTCTCTCTGTCACACGTAAAGGTAGCGCGAAGCTAACGCTAGAGGGATATATTTTATGAGACACACAAGATTTTTCTTCCTCAAACGAATTTATTTCAAGTAAAAAATATATATATATGTTTACATTGTTGACATTTTTTTTCGCTCGTAAATAAATTCACATTGATTATATTTGCCGACAAGAGGACGAATGCACAAATGATTTCCTTTAGCCGCGCAGACCAACTGTTGAAGATGTTCTGCACTTTCTCCCAAGAACTTGGTGACCCTCGTTGGCAACTATACGAAGTACTCGTTATTCAGGTCTATGGTAACCTGTTCCCCGAAACTGGTGGTAATCATCTTCACGTTGGTGACCTTCAAAATGTTTCCAGGCTCCAGCTCGATGAACTTCTTTGTCGGTAGGAAATTGTCCATACGACTAATTTTGTTGATTTTCGTCAAATCCATGATGTTGTTGCTGCTGCTGCTGCTGTTGGCGGGATGTTCAGTTGAGAGAGCTTTTCGAACAGAATATCGATGTTACTTTTCGATTGAATGTTTTTTTTTTATTTCGTTAATGTCTTCCAGAAATAATTGAACTCTCACCTTCAATATTGTCCGTTTTCAAATGTTTTCCGTTGGATTCAACTCTCGTCTTCAATATTTTCCGTTTGTAATTGTGATCGTGCATTCAGCTATTACTTCAAGACAACTGATGGAGCATCGTAGAAGTCCCCCTTTATATGCCTAATCCCCCGCTCTCTAGAATATTCAAAGTCGCCATGGAATATTCTAGAACATCGTGTAACGTAACTCCTCACAACGGGATACACACAATTATTATTAAGTCAACTGCGTAGTTTATTATATATATATATATTCAACGGGATAAACAAGCCCCGGAAATCTGTCCTTGAAAATGCTCCCCCCCTGCATTCCATGAGGGGGAGGAGCCATATATATATATATATGCTTAACCCCCCCACTCTCCAGAATATTCAAAGTCGCCATGGAATATTCTAGAACATCGTGTAACTCCTTACAACGGGATACACACAATTATTATTAAGTCAACTGCGCAGCTTATTATTATTTTTATTATTATATATTCAACAGCATAAAGATGCCCCGGAAATCTGTCCTTGAAAATGCCCCCCACCCCCTACATTCCATGAGCCATCGCATCGATAAATTATTATTATCATCAATACATCGACTGCGTAATTTATTATATATATATATATATATATATATATATATATATATATATATATATATACATATATTCAACGGGATAAACAAGCCCCGGAAATCTGTCCTTGAAAATGCCCCCTCCCCTTACATTCCATGCGAGGGAAGGGGCACACAGATATATATATATATATATATATATATATGTGTGTCAACTGCATAGTTCGTAGGATGACATCATCCGCATTATCAACTGTTACGCGACACCTCCCTCATCCCAACGCCCAGCCGCTCCAACGCGACCCTCTCCCCCCTACCGACGGCTCCCCCACTGCACCGCACCCCCTCTCGCCCCCTTTTGGTCCAGAACCGGTGTTGTATATCTACTAACGCACATTTTTCGCCGCCGGTAAACGTGCCATTCGAGCGATATTCGTTTCGCAGCATGTCGCCGAGTTCAGGAGAGACTGTTGACCAATACGCGGTGCGTCTCAGATATCAGGCAATACATTGTGCGTTCGGAGGTATGTTGGACGAGATGGTAAGCGACCAGGTAATTGAGGAGTGCGGTTCCGGGGCGCTTCGTATGAAACTTTTGGAAGAAGGCGCAGTGGTGATGTTGGCGAGAACGCTCGAGATGGCTAGATTATGGGAGGCAGCGAACTCTCAAGCATCGGCTATGGAATCCCTTTCGGCTAAGAACGATAACGAGATACAAGAGGCCGTAAATAAAATCGGCACGAGGCGCAAACCCAGAAACGAAGCGGATCGCGAAAAAACAACAAGGTGTTGTAGGTGTGGCATGAAGGGGCACCTGGTAAACGACGTCACGTGCCCGGTGGTGGAACAGATATGCCGAAGATGCAGAGGCCTCGGACACTTCGAGGCAGTTTGCAAAACACGTAAGAAGTCCCGCGAAAACAGTACGCGCGGCAAGAATAAACCCGGGGATTAACACAAAAAGAAAAAGGACAAGGTACGCCACGTAGAGCGCAGCAGTGACGGCAGCACCGACAAAGGGTCGACCGAGTCGTGCCTCGAAGATGAGGGCGAAGAGGACGACGAAGAATTCGCAGCGGAGTGTCCGATCACGTGACAGGCGAGGATGTCGTGGTTGTGAATCTAGGAGGAGTCGCGGCGGGAATGACGATCGACTCTGCAGTAACGTGTAAGGACAAGCTGCGTCAGTCATGGAAGAGAATTTACAGTTACGGAGGGAAAAAGCCTCTGAAGTTATTAGAAGAGTTTACCACAGTTATCGGGCTGGCCGATTGCCAGGAAGTAGCTACGGAAGTCGTGGTCCTCGACGGAGAGGGCGACAGTCTCCTGGGCAAGAAAACTGTAAAACTTCTCGGGGTGCTCAGGGCTGTAAAGGAGAGCGAAACCATCCTCGAAGAGTTCGCAGACGTTTTCCAAGGAATTGGCAAGTTTCGAGGGTTTCAACTGGAAGTTTCGATCAACAAGAGCATCACTGCAGTTGCTCAGCCGGTAAGAAAAATTCCCTTCAGCCGCAGAGCAGCGCTCAAGACCACGGTTTCAAAATTATTAAAAGAAGACATTTTGGAACGGGTGGAAGGTCCTACGCCGGGGGTCTCCCCGGCTCGTTTAGTGCCAAAGAAGAACGGAGAATTTAGGTTGTGCGTCGATCTCAGGAGAGCCAATGAAGCAGTCGAACGGAAAAGGATTCCGCTACCGAATATCGAAGAGTCACGGGAGGATTTTGAGGGCAGCGCACTTTTCAGCAAACTCGATATAAGATGGGGCTTCTACCAGATTGAACTGAAGAAAAAGTCGCGCTCAATTACAACGTTCAGCACGCCGTTCGGACTCTACAGATTCAAAAGGCTCATGTTCGATTGGAGTTACGCGCCAGAGGCTTTTCACGAAATCGTCGCACAGATCTTGCGAGGGCAAATTTGCTACTCGCTACATTTGTATCGAGTAGCGGAATGTTTTTTGCTACTCGCTACATTTGGATCGAGTAGCGATTTTTTTTTCGCTGCTCGCTAAATTTGTATCGAGTAGCGAAATTTTTTCGCTTCTCGCTACATTTGTCTCGAGTAGCGAATTTTTTTTCGCTACACGCTACATTTGTATCGAGCAGCGAATTTTTTTCGCCACTCGCTACATTTGGATCGAGTAGCGAAATTTTTTTCGATACTCGCTACATTTGTATCGAGTAGCAAAATTTCTTTGGCTACTCGCTACATTTGGATCAAGTAGCGAATTTTTTTTGCTACTCGCTACACTTGTATCGAGTAGCAAAAATTTTTCGCTACTCGCTATATTTGGATCGAGTAGCGAAATTTTTTCGCTACTCGCTACATTTGGATCGAGTAGCGAAATTTTTTTCGATACCAAAAGCAAAATGACTCAATGGTGTTAGGATTAATGCGAGGTGGAACGAAATGAAGAAAGACACCGAATTAATGTGAATCGATAGGCAAGCTTTAATCAAGTGAAAAAACGTGGATAACGGCGAGACAAAAACGCGGGCACAGACAAAACCTCGCAGGCGGGCGCGTCGGGTGGACGCGTCGCGGAAAAGAGGGAGCCACATGGTCTCCGAGGAGTGGACTCCGTGAAGTGAACCACTCTCTAACAGCCCCACTCAATCCGAAGTAGCGGCGTGTGGTTGAATGTCCGCCAGCCCGAGTCTCTCGGAGCAAAACTGCAACTTCTTTCTGGCCAATCCTTTCGTCAGGATATCAGCAGCCATTTGCTCGGTAGGCATGTAGACGATCTCGATCTTTCCTTCTTCCAGGGCCTCCCTTACGAAATGATGTTTCACGTCTATATGCTTGGTCCGATTATGGAAAATCGGATTTTCGGCGAGTTTGCGAGCGCCGTTGTTGTCGCAAAACACTCTTACAAGGGCCAGTTCCTCGAAACCCAACTCGCTCAGGAATCGCTTCAGGTATATTCCCTCCTTGGTCGCTTCAGACAGAGCCATGTATTCGGCCTCTGCGGAAGAAAGGGCCACGGTCCTCTGCTTTTTTGATTCCCACGAAATGGTGCATCCTCCAAGAAAGAAGGCGAATCCGGTGTACGACCTTCGGTCGTTGGGGCAATTCGCCCAATCGGCGTCGACGAAGCCCTCCAGATGATGTCCGGACTTTGAGTACTGGAGCCCTATGGTTCTCGTTCCTTGCAAGTATCTCAAGACCCTTTTTGCTGCTGTCCAGTGATCTCCGTTGTGGCAATCGAGAAACTGGCTGAGTTGACTTACCGCGAATGCGATATCCGGGCGTGTGCAATTCGCCAGCCAGCTGAGCCCACCAACGAGCTCGCGATATGGGATGGGAGACTCGTCGGTGTCCAATTCCGTCGATTTTTTACCTGACGATTTCCCAGCATCTATTGGCGTCGACACGGCCTTGGATTCAGACATACCGAAATGTTCGAGGAGGTCGTCAATGTATCTGCGTTGATGCACAGAAAATCCATCCTCCCTCCGCTGGATCTCGAGTCCGAGGCAATAGGTCGCGGGTCCCAAGTCCTTTACTTCGAAGACTTCTGATAGGTGACGAGCGAGCCTTCCGATCTCCCGTTTGTCGCGAGAGGCGACTAAAATGTCGTCGACGTAGACGACGATAAGTAACAGGTCCGCGCTCTTGCCCTTGAAATAAACGCACGGGTCTGCTGTAGATTTGGTCACACCGAATCTGCGAAGCTCCTCATCTAACTTCACGTTCCCTCATCGTCCCGCTTGGCGGAGGCCGTACAGGGCTTTCTTCAGGTTGCAAACTTTGTCGCCGGTCTGTAATTCTCGAAGCATCTTCATCGTCTTCTCGATTACGCTGGGCCGAAATCTTTCTGTTTCGATTATTTCTTTTAGAGCTTCGACCGTGTGACGACGAACTTCCATCAAGATTGTTTCCTCCAAAGTACCATTCAGATACGCGCATGTATCGCACGCATGATACGCACCTGTTTCGAATATAGCATGCGGTACTCAATGCTTCACCCCAGAAAGACTTAGGAAGATCGGTCTGCATTAACAGGCATCTCGTCATGTCCATAATGGTCCGATTGTACCTCTCGGCAACGCCATTTTGTTGTGGTGTGTACGTAATCGTGAATCTTCGACCAATGCCGTTTTCTTTGAGGAGTGTATCGAATGATCTGCTCGCGTACCCACCGCCGTTGTCCGATTGGAGGAACTTAATCCTTTTACCGGTCTGATTCTCGACGCGTGCCTTGAATTCCTTGAAGGCTTCAAGCACCTCATCCTTCCCTCTTGATAGTCGGACCTCGCACCATCGTGAGCGATCATCGATGACGGTGACGAAGTATCTCGCTCCTCCTGTTGATTCCACGCGCATTGGGCCGCATACGTCACTGTGGACGATTTCCAGCAGATCCAAAGCACGCGATTCGCGTTTCGGCAGAGGGGGGGTCATCTTACCGCGAAGACAAGTTTCGCACTTGATGCTTTGGTGTGTACCTCCAAGTTTCATATCTGTTACAGCTCCACGTCGATCGCTTTCGATAAGATCCTGAATGTTAAGTTGTCCCATTTTTCGATGCCATGTTTCTGTGGTCGCGGCGTCGGAGATATCGTCACTTGTCGCGACATTCGCCGTTCGGTCGTCTGATTTTGCTTGCAGGTAATACAAACCATTTGTGCGTGGAGCCCTCAGCACGACGTTGCCGTTTTTATCGACGATTTCGCCCTTCCCGTTGTCGAAGATTACCGTGAACCCTCGCTCTGTGATCTTAGCGACTGACATTAGGTTGGACCGAAGATCAGGCACACAGAGAACGTCACGTACTTGCACGGACCTCGGACGCTCGCCGCCTTTTGCGATCAATTTGACAGTTCCTCTGCCTCGAGTTGAAATCGTAGCTGTCTTGCTCGCCAATTTCACGGTGTCATCGTTCAAGTCTCTGAGGCCCTCCAATTTCTCGACGGCGCGGCACATGTGGGCGGAGCACCCACTATCTAGACACCAGTTCTGTTCCTAGTCTCCTGCGTCGGGATTCGATGTCCGAGCGGTTTCGACGTACAAGCTCAGGGTGTCCGCCGCACTCGCACCGTTTTCCTTCCCGACGAGTTTCGTGCATTCCGCAGCCTTGTGACCGACCTTGCGACACCTATGACATTTGAATGGGAACGACCCATTGTTCCGTTTACCGTGACTCTTTTTGTGCTCTTTCTGACGGACATTTTGAGTCCCGTCACCGGTCGCTGGGCGCCTCTTGTCTGGGGGATTCCGCGCTAGCATTGCGTTGGTCGAGGTATCACGTATGCTGTTGCTTCGCGCGTCGTATTCCTCCGTGATTTTTACGCGTAACGTTTCCGGCGAAGGCAATTCGTCGCGCGACTCAATTGCGCATCGAAAATTCTCGAAACCGCGAGGCAAGCTATAAAGTAACATTATAGCTAGTAAGTCGTGGTTGACCTCAATGTTCATCTCACCCAGTTTGTCGACTGTGTCGAAGAATCTTCGAAGGTGTTCACGCACGTCGCTACCATCTTCCATTTTATGCAACGTAAGTTGCTTGATCAATGTGGCTTTCCTTGCAGGTCCACTTGATTGGTAGATCGACTTTAATTTCTCCTAAACTTGTTTCGACGTGTCACTTCCCTTGATTTGCTTCAATTCCGATGGTTTTATCGAGAGGATAATATCCGACTTCGCCTTCCGGTCCTCGATGTGCCATAGTCTCGCTGCTTCCGCGGATGATGCGACTTCCGCATTTATTTCGGGCTTAACTTTTTCGCCGCACACATACGACCCCGTGTCGTTTTTCACGAGGATTGCCTCCATTTGGATTTTCCAAGTGTCGTAATTTTCTTTATTCAACTGTTCGATGCGCACTACATTCGGCGATGCCATTTCTCGAACGTTCTATTTTGACACTTGTTGCGTTGCGCAGCTAGCCTCAAAAATCGCGTCGCCTTGCTTCAATAGTTCGATGTTTCACACTTTCTTATAACTCTTACGTATTCTGGGCCCATAACCTCTTAGGATTAATGCGAGGTGGAACGAAATGAAGAAAGACACCGAATTAATGTGAATCGATAGGCAAGCTTTAATCAAGTGAATAAACGTGGATAACGGTGAGACAAAAACGCGGGCACAGACAAAACCTCGCAGGCGGGAGCGTCGGGTGGACGCGTCGCGGAAAAGAGGGAGCCACATGGTCTCCGAGGAGTGGACTCCGTGAAGTGAACCACTCTCTAACAAATGGTAGTAGTAGCAATGAGTGGAATCAGGGAAGATATAATTGCAGGAATAAAAATAACTCGTAGGCATTGATAATTGAATAAATAATGATTAATGTAATTAACATAATTAATTAATTTAAAAAGTTAAGATTTTTCGGATATTATCTTAATATTTATATACTAGTTTACGGAAGTGGCGATATTTCAACGAAATTGTAAATGAGTTAACTTCGGTGCTCGAAGCTTTCATGAAAAGCACACGCTTCCACGTAAATTAAATATTTGTTTTGGAGAAACTCTATAAGATATTAAAATTTGATGAAATGGAAAAAGTAAAAATCTTTCGGGCGAATAGATCGTTGACCGATAATCGCATATTAGTACAGTCGTGCTGTATATTGGAATCGGAAAAATTAGAAGAAGGCTAGTTTTTTAACAGGTGATTTTGGAAGTGCTGCGGGCGCTAAGTCCAAGTTTGTTTAAAAATCGGGGTGTAGGGTTTTTTTAAGGGGATGAAGGGGGATGAGGGTAAATTAATGCCAAAGTACAACCGCTACAAGGTCGGCACCGGGAGACAAAATGTTCAGAAAAATCCGGGCTTTATTTTTGTCTGAAGCGCCGAAGTCGTGGAAGTTCATTTTGGGGTGAAAAAGTGGAGTGAAATTTTCACAATTCAGTTTTAATTCGATAACTCTTTAAGAAAAATTCATACCATTTTTGCTCTAATGGGAACGTCGTAGCCCTTGAAATGACGCGTCGATTGAGTCTTTGATCATCCCTCTCCGATAATATCTTCACCGCCAAAAAAGTTGTTGAAATATTTAATAAAATGGTTTATTGAATAACTCAACAACAATAGATTTTTCGGGGATGGTTTTAATGTACGAAATGTAAAGAATAATTTTCTCTATATTTTCGATCCTATGGACCACCCTTGAACGTTGCTTTTTCCAACACCGCCCAGGGGTTGAAAATTCAAAATGAAAATCTGGGAAAACTATTGACCGAAAATAAAGAGATACGAGTTGGGCGCTGTGAACAAATATGTAGCTGATCGTTCAAGCTAAAAATTGTTCCATGGCGGCGAATTCGTGCGGTCAATAGCTTTCCCAGAATTTCATTTTTTATTTTCAACCCCCGAGAGGGGTTGGAAAAAGGAAATTTTAAGGGTGGTCCAAAGAAACGAAAATATAGAGAAAATTATTCTCTACATTTCGTACACTTAAACCATACCCGAAAAATCGATTGTTATTGAATTATTGAATAAACAATTTTTTTTGAAATCTCAATAATTTTTTTGAGGGTGAACACATTTTTAAGATTAATGATAAAATATTCGATCGACGCGTCTTTTCAACGGCTTCAACGTTCTCATTTGAACAAAAATTGTACGAATTTATCCTAAGAAGTTATTGAATTAAAACTGATTTTTCAAAATTTCACCCCACTCATTTACCCCCAAAATGAACTACCACGATATCGGCGCTGTGGATAAAACTAAAGCCCAGATTTTTCTGAACATTTTGTCTCACGGCGCCGACCTCGTAGAAGTTGTAGTTTGGCATCGACCCCATCCCCCTTCATCCCGTTAAAAGGAACCCTGCACCCTGTACCCCGATTTTTAATCAAACTTGGATTTAGCACCCGCGACACCTACATAATCATCTGCCAAAAAACTGGCCTTCGTCTATTTTTTTTCCGATTACGGGGTTTTACAGCGACAGCACGACTGTACTGTATTCTTGTACTCCAAAGTCTAATACGAAAATAATAAAAAATTGAGTGAATAGCGAAATCCCGTGGGTTGTGAAATTAGAAGTCGCGATATCTCAACCAAATTGTAAATGAGTTAGCCGTAGCTGCTCACAAATTGTCACCTTGACGAGGGTACATGGTACTCGAACCTTTGATGGAGTTGGCTTTCATGAGTACCCTTTGCTCAAAGTGATCATCCGTTAAGCGGTTCCATTTCGGTAAGCCCATCATTGTTGCCAAACTGAACAATCGCTCAACCGGTGCAGATGATGGCAATGGTGCGTAAATTTTATGAACAATGTTCTTATTACAGGATACTCTACCAGCATCTCCAAGTCAGTGCTTGAATTCGCCATATATTTCGCGACTTCAACACTAATACTTTCTGTGGGCATCACCTCTTCGAGCTCCTCTCCAAAGTAAAAAAATCATCTCCTGGTTGAGCAGGGATGCTTACTGCTGGAATCGCTGGCAAAAGCTTACTCTGCTCTTCGACCGCAGCCCTCATGAAAAAACCGTCGACTTTAGGGCGAATAGGGTCCGAAAAGGATGCAAGACAACGCTTTTTAAAGCGGGGATGGCTGCACGCTGCAATAGCTGCTCCAGCCACCTCATCTTCGAGATCGAAGAATGGTTTAAGTCGATCCTCTAGCGATTTAAGTAAACCTGTGATCAACGGTGCAAACCGTGTATTCGCTTCAGAGCTCTGTAGCGTCTTTAATTTTCTTTTCAAGGACACTAGAGATGGGAGAAGATATCCGTAGTGACATACGGTTTCCCCTTGGAGGAGGTCGATCATTTCTGCAATTGGTTTTAGGATCTTCAGATACCCTTCGATGTATCTGAAGTCAGAATCGTTCAATATATTTTTTATACCGATTTGAGGGCTTATCGGGACGATTCTTTCATTAAGATCAACAATGCGCTGTAAAGCATCGTATAGAGAATTCCATCTCCTGACCACCGGACGAGGTAATGCGACTTGCACATTTTCCACAAAAATCTCTACCAAATTTGGCGAACGCATTGCATTCCATACGGCCGTACATTATTCTATTGCTGCTAAATGTTTAGCAGACAAGTAATCCGACGCCTTGAATATTTTGGCAGTGTCCAGAGATGCTACCAAATTTAACGTGTGACTAGCACATCGCAGTTGCTTTGGCAATGATCTGAACGACTCGGGCTCGTCGCATGTCGCGTAATCATCTGCAGGGACAGCTTCTTCTTCGTGATCGAAAGTCGTATGAGAGGGATCAACGGCCATTTGATCATCGTCATCGATGGTCGAATTCCTATCTGAAATTCCGTGGTATTTGAAATCGTGTTTAACTTGTTTATGCTCTTCCGGTGAATAAAACACAATCTACACTAAAATCGTAACTTACCAGGCAAGAAATTGTCAAGCAAACTGACGCCAAATTCACGGAAAGCCTTTGCAAAATTTTAAGCATTGTCTGTAACGGTTGCGACAATCTTTTCTACATTCAATCCGAAAGATTCATTGATATCAAATAGAGCGCACGCTATCTCTTCCGCTGAATGCGTTCCAGGGAATCTCCGACACGCGATGGCAAAAGCTTTTCGCATCAAAGTTGCGGAGTCGATGTGCAACGTGAATTTTCAGAAAATAAAAATAAATGACGTTTTCTGATCTTGATCTTTTTAGTTGAGCGAAGCAACAAAACTTTTTTCCTGAATGTCTTTATAAATTTGAATCGTGCCTTATCCAATGTACTGTGACGCCTAAAAACCGGCGACTCCGTGAGGTCCATATATATGCAGTGGTGCAGACATAATTCGCTTCTTTTTCAAGAAGGCTGCGAATTTCTACCATTCTCTCTTCAAACGCTTGTTAATGCGATAAATGCTTCAACGCTGCGCTTCTTTGCTTGATGTCAAAATCTATACAGATCACGAAAAAATGTCATTTGAATGAGATCAGTCGATAAAACATCCTGATATGTTTTTTGGACATTGAAAATGTTTATAAAATTAAAGTCATTTGTGGTTAAATAATAATTATACGTATTCTTCTACATTCAACAAAATTTATCAATAAGCTCAATTGTCATATTCGAAAATTCCTCGCCTTAGTATTTATTGAAATAATGTTATAACCGACATACCATCGAACAGTTTTCTGAAACTTGGCATCTCAACAGTGCTCAAGGGTGCCATACTTTCAATCACATAATTCAACACGTTTGTTTCGATTTTTTTCTGTGAGAATTTGCAAGTTGTTGATTGCTCCCGTTCTCTGATATATGGCTCTGGTTTTCTACTTTTTTTTGTAATCGTCGTAATCTTTCAATTGCAGACGGTGCATTCGCTGTGAGAACATTTCGATTATAAACATTTCTGAATAACATAATCTAGTTGTATGAATAGTTAATATTTCCAGGAAGAAAAGTTTTCAGGAATCTACCACGATGTGCGTTCTAAAATCGATTGGTGCCCTGAATGACCCTCTTATTTCCTTATGATGGTTGCATAATTGGCAAATTCCAACAACCCTTCGTTTTTTCAAAGATTTCTCGACGTCAATGGAGTAATACTTTCCATCAGAAAAGGGGTGCTTCTCGCATTCGTTAAAAAAAACCTGCAGCATTTCTGATTCCTCGATATCTCGGTTATTTTCACCATCAGATGCTTCGAATTTCATTTCCTCGTCTAACGTTGGGTGTACCAAAACAAGTTGAATTATTTTGATTGACGTTTTTTTAATCAGCGATTGAAACTTCGATCTATCAATGATTATATCAGAAACTCATCAAACCTATTAAAAGTTTGATTGAAAAAAATGTTTACATGGTAGTAGTATGGGGGCCACTATGGCGACCCCCACTCCTCATCCCCACTCCTACCCCCACTCCTCGGTAGCCGAGGTGGTGGGGGGTGGAGTGGGGATGACCGTCCTTATCCCCCCCCACCCCTCCCCCCTCCTCGGTATCCGAGGTGGAGGGGATGGAGTGGGGATTTCCCCCCACGCGCCGCGTGGAGGGGGGATGGCCGGAGTGGTGGGTTCGCCATAGTGGCCCCCTTTTTTTTTTTTGCTTTATTATTCAAATATGTTCACAAAGTATACATTTTTATGATATGTACATGATATCGCTGCTAATTAACCGTTTCAATTGATGATTTATGAGATTATCGGTGACGCTTGTTCTGGCGCGTGCGGAGAGTTCGCCGGGAATACAGGATAGGGTGCGTTGAACGCTTGCTTGAATTTTCGTCTTCCTTTTACGAATCCGTCGTCGTAAACGACGCGCTGTCATGCTGAATATTTCGGTTGCGATCACGCTGACAACTGTATTTTTACACTTTGTCACGTCCTCGGTGGAGCGATGAAGCCATGCCATGTAGTCGTTTATGCGTTCCTCCAATAGCTGCATCACGACGAAGTAATCTTTTATGAAGGTGAAGAATGGCGCCGCATGGTGTATAGCGTTTGCTCCGTAGTCGTTGCAGTTTTGGATAGTTACGGTGGGCTGGTCGAGATGTTCACCGTATTCTAAATTGTAACTATCGCAGGAAACCACGGTGTGGACCGTAGGAGCGTTTCCCTCGTCGTTGAGATACGCTGTGATCGTAGAGAAACGTTCGCGAAAATCCAACCACGATGGAGTATTTAGCGTTGCCCAGCCGTTGCTGTCGCATGTGAAGCGTATGACAGGATGTAATTGATTAGCACCGATAACTTCAATACCCAGCCGCACACTTTTTGTCAAGCATTTGTTGAGATTATGGGATATTTGTAGCAGCAGCGGGCACGGTTTATAGCAGCTATTATCGGAAGTCGCGCTTGCCATGGCTGCTCTGGGTAGACTGAACCACGCAAGTGAGATGTCGTTGTCTTTCACGGGAACTGCAGACGCTGCACTAAGCGGCGGCTGGCTTGAATTCCAGACTGTTAAAATCGTCCCCGAAGAATTCCATGAGAAGATTATTCTCGCGCGCAGCCGTTACCATCTGCTGGAACAGCGTTTCGTTTTCCAGAACTTTGGTGAATCTGGATGGTAGAAAGCACGTGAACTCCCTGTCCACTTCAACAATGATTCGGGGTCCGAAGCGTGTTTTTACGGCCCGTACATCAGAAATCTTGTAGTCAGTTTTTAGCGAAAGCTCCGACAATTTTTTCGCCGGAAGGAACTCCGACAACTTTCCGATCTTGTTGATTTGGGAGAAGTCCATCGCTGATATCGAGCTTTTGAATTTCACGGGTTAAAATTTGTAACGCTGTTCTTCTCTCGATGAGCGTTTGAAGAGCAGCTAAGTTTTGCAAGAATGCTTCAACGCGTACTTTTAACTCGCACCGTTTTCTCTGCATATGCTTCTGCTGTTGCCACCCGAGAACGACTGATACTTTATAGGTCTGCTATACCCACCCATCATAACAGCCGTTTCCCCCACCACGTTCGTTTCCCCCACCACGTTTCGCCAAGAGTCGCGCAAAACAAAATGGCTGATGTCGAAGAGCGCCAGACGGGACCTCTAGCAAAATTGCTGACGATGTCGTTTCTATGCGCCGCTGAATAAAGTTCGAGACACAGAGAAATATTTCAACCGTCATCATTTTATTGAACGGTTAACAGTTACGGGAGCAGCAGCCCTGTACACAATGTAAACTTTTATGATTGAAGGAATTGCTGCCTCCTGTGGGCAGACCCTTATTGAACATTTTACGCGTAGCTTTATTCTGCTTACGGGTAAAGGCCTTGTAGTAATCGTCAACTATTTTATCGTTGCGCGGTAGATCATTTGAAAATACGCTTCTAAACTTATGCATACCGAAGCCAGTACACATATAATGAAGAAACATAATGCAATACTGTCCGCAGCACTGCGAATCCGCAGCTTGAAGCTGATCAGTGCTGTATCGGAAGAGTTTACAGTTTCCTCGGAGTCGACGGAGATGCTGTGGGATGATTGGTGGTAGACCGTAGCTGTCGAAGTACCATCCACGTCCGTCACGATCGACGTACATGGCGATCCAGTGGGTGCCGGGCTGTTTATATCCATCAGTATTCACGACAATAGCCGTTGGTTTTGTCCAAACTTTTGGTATCCGATCTGCGGGGTATACACCAACAGCGTGCTTTTTTATATCACGTAGAGAGTCGAGGATTTGAAGGCTGTTCATAGCAGGACACGTCGCAGGGCAAGCCAACCGATAACGCTGTTGTTGTCCTATATTCCCATAGCGATTCGCGACGCTCGCTCTGACAGAGCAGTGTTTTAATTCTCATCACATTATCCAGGGCGCACTTATACGATTGATTTTTCCGTATCGCTGCGTGATATGAGCAATGTGTACCGGCCCCCGGAAGATGCTGAAATGAGATATTATCCTCGTCCTCCTCCAAATTTATAATATAGTAACCGGTGAGTTGCGCTAAATAGGATGATTTAGCGGCGCCTCGTACAAATATCCGCGTAGAATCGGTAGCGATTGCCCTCAAAATTCTCTCAATGCAGCGTAATGGCGTATGACCCTCGAACCATTTTATACCGTGATGCTCACGCGTCACCCGTTCGTTCGCTCTTTTCACATCCGGCGGTAATTGTCTGTACGCGTGAGGTGGAGCGACGATCCAATGATCGTGCCACGATGAATCGATTGACGCAACAGCCACTTCTTTTGGTATAAAGTTGTAGTGCTTATCCGTTAAGCCTTGTATGTCTATCGCGATACTCATGATGGTTCTGCTGTGAGCGCTCTGCTCGAACTGAAGAGCTCAACCGCTGAAATCTACAATAACTTGCCGGGAAGCATCAATCTCCACGACGTTATCATATTCCGCATACACGACACAATTTACCGTTGAAGTTATCGCCTCACCGAAGCGTACCTCGAGCCTCACACTACCGTGTTTCACAAAATTCCAATGACTGTTACTGTTCGCCGAAAGATCGGGCGTTAGATCAAACGCAAAAAGACAATAGCCCCAGGGATACGCTGTGCGAGAAATTGAATTACCCTGATTGAGAAAGTGAATGCCGGTCCCTGAGAATAATGTATGATACGCATCCACATATAGATGTGTGTCGTCAAAGTTAGGTTGGAGTGCTTTCGATGGTATCTGCACACCGTCAGCATATAACGCGAGATAATTAATTTTATAATTCTGAAAGTTAAACGGATTCAATGCGCGGTTACCGTTGAATGCTTTATTATCGACAAACCCTATAATTATGCGCTTCGGCAGCTGGCCCAGTATAACATTGTCCAGGGTATCGCCGTGCACACCTGCATGCATCGATATAGACTTAACCTCGACACGTGTCAAAGGATATTTTGCTGTAGATTTTGATAATGCTCGCGCGTGAGCTAAAAGTATACCAGGGGCAATTTTAGCGCGGCGTACGAGAAGCGATGCCTCGGTAATATGCATGCTGAAATCTTTCGAGGAAGTCATAAGACAGAATGCGTCGCTGGTACGTACAAGACGTAATCGCATCTCCACGCCGTTTATAAGAAATCGCTCTTGATTAAAAATATCGCAATGGAGGTGACCGAGGAGATCGATCTCATTGCGCCCATTGAGGACCATTCGACGATTAGCAAGGCCTGCATTAGCTTCTGCTACATCGTCCATTTTACCGGCTGTATCACCGTACCACAGACAACTTGAAAGATGAGAGCTTTTCGCGCCCTGCCCATAATTCAATAAGTTTTCAATGTATGCCCTGTATGCATAAGCATTATTGGGCGGAGATACGAGTTTCTGATTGAGAAATACATCGACTTGATTGAACAATGAATGAAGTAAATTATTGACCGGACCCACTCTAATGGTAGGGTCTGGTTTCACTGCGCTCGAGCGTATTTGGGCGCGTATGCTTAGCATGGTATGAGCAAGATCGATGTATTCGTCACCTTGACCAGGTACCACAAACTCTATTGGTGAATCATCCGTCAGAGATGAGATCGGTTTATAGTGCACCCATTGCGTTCCCTCGATGGTTGTTTGAGTCGGCGGTAGAGAGAATAGTTCCAGCTCAGACTTCAAGCACTCACACGAATGGGTATGCAAGAACGCCATTTTCACGAGAAGATATCTGACACCGTCCTAGCTCGCGACTTCTTCTTCTTCGACGTTCTCTTTCTAGCTGCTCCCTTCTTTTTTTTAACACGGTTTGTACGTTTTTTCTTCACCGCGGCGGTTTTCTTTTTTAGGCCGATGCTACGCGCACTGTAGCTACTGAGTGAATGCGCAAGCTTGTGATTTTTCGAGGTCTTATATCCTGAACCACGCATAAGGTTATTGAGTTTTTCCTCAGCTTTTCGCTTCAAACTCACACCCGATTCGCGCAAACGCGATTTGAAGGCTTCCCTAGGCTGAATTCCCGCATCCATTATATCGCTCGCCACATTAAGGCCTGACCGTATAGCCTCTTTACCGACAGCTCGTGCCCCCTGTTTTAAGAGAGGTAAAATGCGACGAAAAAGACCGCCAAGGAAACTACCAATACCGTGACCCCGCTGGTTCGGCGACCCTATGTATACCTGGCTAATCCCCCCGTACCCTGTTCTACCTCCTCCCACTTGTGCGTCAAAGTACGCATCGTAGTAATTCATGTTGCTCTCTCTCTTTCTCTCTACCACAGCTAAGCTAGACGTTTGAACTGGAGTGTCACGGTTAGCGTTCCACCCTCGAATGGCATCCAATGCCCGAATTCATCTCTTATATCGATATCTATCGTTTGAAAGCTGGTACGTAGAAGAGGTATGTACCGCGGCGGCGAAAAACTTTTGATTTTCACAGAGCCATAGTTATAATTATTATCAATGTCAAAGGGGACGACACGTAATAATGGTGCGTGTACATCACCGGTCATGTAGGACTCACAAATATCCGTATAAACAAACAACATATTGGGTATACCGTTCATGAGGCTAGCCGGCTGTGGTGCAATATACTGATTCGTTACCACAAGACCCGCGCTATGAGTGAAGCCTAAAATTTTGTTAATTATGGGGGAACAGTGGAAAGCGTGTTCTAGATTTTTGCACTCGGTGCAGACACGCTCTACTGAGACATAGCCGTTAAAAGTATGCTGGAATTTCAAATGTCCTGCAATACATTGAATTTCGTTAATTGCTTCGAGTAGTGTGGATACGCTACGGTATACTCCAGATGGTACGCAGGCACGCTCGTTTTTAAATTCGACATTGGTCTCAACACCCGGGGTCGTTGCGTTCGTCACTAAACTAATAAAGTTTTTTTCACCTTCAGGCGGCACGTGTAGAACAGTCATCGGTATGTGTATTTCGGCTAAGGAAACGCCCCATTTGCCGCGTAAATTTACACTCTGTGGCAAGTGTGTGGTGTATTGTGTCGTCCGGTTATTAGGGTAGTACTTCATGCTGCTATTGCTAGGTAGAACTACAAAAAACTCGGTATCACTCATCGCGCCTACTTTTTCTTACCCCACCTTTGGACTCTAGATAACTCAGGTTCGTAAAAAAAGCCGTCAATCTCCTCGCCGTTGAGATCATGCAGAATGTACACGATAGGGCGGCTACTCACGGATATACGATGTATCTTAAACAGCTCACTGCTCCAACCGCTCTCGTATCCTTTAGCAAAGGCAGCCTTCGCGCTACTGATGCGGACAATATCACCCGGCTTATATTTAGGAGGCGACCGCTGTACAGGATACTGTTGTTTGTATCGCCGCATTAGATTATCGCGCGCTTTAGCAGATGTAAGCAAAGTCACAGATGCGGGTGTCATTCTAATACCGCTATGTATAGTACGATTATATGCGGAGACTATATTCTGCAAAACGTCGATATAACGTTTTTGGCGCGAATACGTGAAGTATCGCCACATTCTTTCTTTCAACGTTCGATTGAAACGCTCTACAACAGCTGCTTTTACGTCAGGGTTGCGGCTCGCCCGGAACTGAATATTATGCTTCTGTAAGAAAGTCTGAAAAACTGACCCTGTAAATTCCCGACCCTTGTCCGATTGTAGACAAACGGGAGATCGGCCGTTTGTGCTTTTCAGCGAAAGTATACGAGCCAGAGCGTTAGCCACTGTTAAAGCAGCCTTGTCGTACACCGGCTCAACCCACGCGTACTTACTGAGCACATCTATGACCACAAGAAGATAGGTATAGCCATCGTTATAACTTTTGAGCGAACGAAGGTCTACAAGATCAGCCTCCCAAACATCGTCAATGTTCTGTACATTGTAGATGCGTCGAGGAAATCGTCGGCGTATCGCTCTATGCTTGGTGAAAGCATCCTGTGCTTCGAGCCACTGTATCGTTTTTTTTGGGAGATTTTCTTTTTACGACTTACGTGTAACAGCTTAGTAGCACCGGAAAAAGACGCCTCATGTGAAGGATCAAAGTAAATTTTTTCAAGTGTTTTCATACCGATAGTTTGAGAGAGGACGAGGTGAACCGTTTTCTCTTACCACGCCCGCTCTGTGCGGCTAATTTATTGCTCTCACTACCGCTGTAGAACTCGGAATGACTGGTATCGCTAACGTCCTCGTCGTCAGCGTCGGTCGTGCTGTTACTGCGGGGCGAGCGTAATGTTGAATTGGCTTGCGTTTCCAGCCACAGTTCGTCGTTTCCCACAAACTCGCGAGGTGCTTGTATAGCCCTTAAAAAATTTGCAAAGACTCTACGACCCGCCGGTTTGGCCATCTTTCTCGCACGCATTGCGTCATTTACAAGGTTAACAATGTTTGAATGTTTGATTGTTTCTCCATTGACAGAGACCACACCGGCTGCATTCCAAGAAAAATCTGAGGACGGCGCATCATGTAGTCGTCGCAATAAGAGTTTCGCTTTATTGCGGAATTTCGCAGGCACACTCTCAACAATGATGGAATCGTTCATTCGTGTTTCTGCTACTACTGCTGCTGATCTTTCCACAGGGTGTGTGTCTTTTTTTTGTTCCTTCACAAGCTCATGATACAGCTGTGCTCGTTCGCCATCGACGAAATGAAGATAACGTTGTAATACGCGCAAATATGCTAGCCATTTTTCTCGCTCGTCACCGTACGCATTAGATTTTAAAATTTCGCTCATCTCCATATCAAGGCGATTCAGAGTCGCCGTAATTGTTTTCTCCGCTTGGCTCACCGGGCGTGCCTCGCTATCACTGACACTGCGCTTTTGGGGGTCTAGATGTAACAGACGCTCCTCGGGCACCAGAACCATTTTCCTGGCATGCTCCATTATTTGGCTATTAGATTTGACAATATGGTACCGAGGATTGGGGCAACCAGCAGGGGTAAAAATCCACCGCTTTGAATGACAAACTTCTTCTTACTTTTCCAGCAGCCCCTATTCGCGGCTAAGCGCCTGAGAAGGGGCGCGTGGCGGCGCAGTTTTTTCCGTTGGTTGGCTTTGGGAGGAATATTACCGCGTAGAACGTTTAAAGAGCACTCGCAAATGCAGCGTATTATACGAGAATCCGCTTTCCGCAAAATAGCCTCACGTTGTTCTTTGGTGAGATATTGAAGAGCGTTCAATATCGCAACGCTCTTCTTGCAAAGCGACGATCCGCCGCGTGCCATCACAGACGTAGAACTGGTAATTCCCCATATGTGTCACCGCTTTTTAATTTCTTTCGTGGTACGTAAACGAAATGGCGAGTATCATCAGGGGAAATACATGTACGGTATCGACAATTATCGGGTGTTGATTGCTTCAGATCTAGCAACAAATAACCGTGCGGTTTAGATGTTGCATCGTAATAAGCCTCCTGTAGAAATCGCGGATTTTCGGGGCATATTTGGCGCGCCAAGTGCTGTATTTGAGCACGATCGCGAGGGTTTTTGAAGATAACGATATAATTAGCATTCAAAGAGATGTCCCGTTGACCATGACCCTGATGAAACAAATTTTGCGTTATAAAAATAACGCTCAAGTTCTTATGATGACTGCCTTTGGTGAATAGATCGACAACGGTGTTGTTCGATGCTTCACGCATTAGATCATCGATAATTAAGAGCTTCGCGCGGGGGTCGTTTGAGTAATCGGCAGTCTGGGGTAATCCTTCGCGAAATTCTATAGCATCGCCGTACTCCGTATATGCTGTCTGCCACTCGGAATAATAAAATATTATTCTCTCGAAGCGCTCGCTGTTCATATGCGCGATACATTTCAGAAATTTTTTAACAAAATACGTTTTACCGCAACCTGTCGGCCCGCAGATCATAGAAGTCCAGGGATGTTGCCACCTCGTGTCCATCGCGGTAAATGAGGAAATTTAGGTTCAGTACAATATTAAATAAGATTTTCGGGTTTTACGTAAAAAATATATTTACAGCATATTTTACAAATGGCGATAACCGTAGGGAAGCGATCCATATTGTCCATCACGTCTACGCTTAACGCTCGATGGCTTGCACGTTTTTGTCTCACCCCGTGTGACAACATGGTGAAGTTCTGTACGTCTAATGGCGCCGTATCTCAGTACAATAGGATCCTCTCGCTCACCCACGATGAAGGATCGTACGGACTCATAGTTTATTAACGCATTGTTTGCAAAATTAAGCGTGATACCCTTAACTTTGCAAACCTCACTCTCTGTCCCGTCAGGCGCGCGCACGATGAACGCATAAAATTTAGGACCGCCGGAAATGAAACTTCTTATGTAACTGCCCTCACCATAGGTGGTTAGTTCGTTTGTTAAATCGCCAAGCAATTGGCCTATAGGGGGCTCGTAGGTATCAGGCTGCTCTCTCGTTACATAAATTACGGAGTCGGTATCGCAGTACAATGCACGTCTTCCCAGTCGTTCCAGGTAACCATAAAGTTTTAAACGCGCTTGTGCCGTGGTGTATGCAGCTATTACAACGTTAGCTATACTGGAGGGTACCACAGCCTCACAGGTTTTAATATAATTGACGTAAAGAACTTCATCGTTCACCGGCAGCATACCTGTAATATCGTATTCCGGATTAGTTAATAACTCCATAAGTTTTTTGCGCGTTGATACTACGACTGTTTGTGGCAGATTTTCGCGTTGTCCGAATTTTCCCCAGAACGAATTCAGACATAGTTTGGCGACTGAGCGTAGGCCGGGGTTTTTGGTTATCGACTGACGATTCAAACGAATCCCCTCTGATTGCTCAAAACTAGCGATATAACGCTCCTTGGCGGATTCATCGTCCAAACAGTTCTCAGGCCAACCGCTCGCCTCCTGCTTGATCTTCAAAAAGGTGTTAATGTACTCGACGAATAGGCCTCCCGTTTGTGTGTCACGATTGAATTGCGTTACTTCGTATTGCCAGATTTCGACAATGTGGAGTATCGTGTAACCGCATGAGACGGCTTTTCGCAATTCATCGGCAACCCAGGTACCCTCGAACACACGCTCATCCGGATCGTCATGCATGCACTCTTCCTCATTCATCATCTCACTGCATGTGCGGCACAGAGAGAACAGCAGTCGCTGATGCATACGTACAGGCAAAACAGGATGGTAGAGATCGCGCGGTGGTAGAACGGTACATTTCACAAGGCCTTCGACACGCGCTAGATCGTTAGTGGGTCCTGTCATCTCTAAGCATTCCCCGCCTATATATACTTTCGGATGCCCGATAGGGTATTTACCAAATTTGCAAATATATGGGTACAGAGAGCAGACGTCTACGTAGCGTATGCGCTCCGTCTCTTTAACATCGTAGAGCGTCACCATATTCTCCGTGCGACCGCCGAAGAAAGCATCACGAGGATTTAAGGGTTCCGCAGTCGTCAGCGGATGATCCCGTATGAGTTCACGAATTTCAGCACTAGTTTCCAAAAGCCTGTCCCACTCACATTCCCAAATTTCCGTTAACTGGTAACCACCCGAGCGAATTCTATTAGCTATAGCAAGAGTTCTTTCTAACCGCTCGTCCATTGATATATCACCGCGTTGTTTACAGTCTCTATTGAGGGAAAAGCATTGAGGGCAGCCGTGCCAATAGCAGCCATGAAATTGTAATACGTACGCGGTATTGCCTGCTTCATAATAGCCGTCGACTAGTAAATTTTGAGGTAGTCTAAATTCGCGCGAACGACCAGCGTGTATAATACGCTTTCCGAGAGTATGCTCCATCCATACAAGCCATGAAATAGCCTTTTTTGATTGGGTATGCACCCACCTATAGCCACCCAGTGGCATAATGCCGATCGTATTGTCTTTGAGGAAATTTTTCCGAAAGACCCTGAAGCAGGCCGAGGCTATCGTTGTGCTCTCGTCAAACGGACAAACCCGGCCGCTGGCTATAAACATGTCACGAAAAGCCATACACGCGCGTCTCAAGATCGTAACGTCGTCCGTGCAGTAGCTTACGAGTTCCTTCGAAAAGTCAAACACATAGTCTCTGTCTTTAGACTCGTGATACCAGGCTAAGAATTTTTCACGCTCTGCGGGGCGCATCGTGTCGGGGGAATAATACTCTACGGCTGGTAGAGGACCCACATAATTTTGATTTTCCGGCCTGTTAAACAGATGAGGGAAAACACCTTTAACGATAGCTCCTGTGAGACCGAAGGCTTTAGGAAGCGCGCTGAGAGGCATGTGAAAATAGTTTAGACTGTCGAGAAAAACAAGTTTTTCAACACGCATCGAGATGATTTTCGTACCGTTCATAATTATACTCGGCAGTTGGACCTTTTTTTCTTCGATTAAATAGCGCAAAATGAACTGCGCATCAAAGCCACCGGCATTATGAGCAATACAGATAGTACGCGAAAAATGCTCGACACGCTGCATAGCAAGCTCGACCAATTGACCCACAGGCTGCTGTCGAAATACATATTGTCGAGAGTCGCAATACTCGCATGGCTCGGCCATCGAATCACGAGTGCAACAATACGTGCAAACTCGTTGAACTACGCACAAGTTGGGCTCGTGTAGAAAAGTATTCGCATCGCCTGGTACCTGTGTACATTGCTGAGTCTCAAAATCGTAGAATATAAAAAGTATTTTCCCCGTGCTTTGACCGCCGCGAAAAGGCTTCATAAAGCACATGTGATAATTGGGTCGATCCGCTCTGCATACTTTACAAAAGGCAACACCGCAAACGTGTTTTCGTCTTTTATCGAGAGGCCTGACAATTTTCAGGCATTCGGGGCATCGTTTGAACGAGGCACACACACTGTTTGATTTGCGTTTTCTGTACTGTTTAACAATCAAATGATTTTCGAAACATTGCGCCCCGTAAAACTCGCGCGCACATGCCTCACATCGAATAGCTGTATTTACTTCGGGGTCGCACGGTGGTGACGTCATACAGCGCGGGCACTTTTTTTTAAACATCTATGACCAAATCTACGGTATTGCGAATTACACGAGGAGCAAAAATCGCGGCTTCCCACGGCGCCTCGTAAATTTAATATCGGCTGATAATGATGCGAACGCTCGTAATATAAAATGTGCAGTGTGTGTTCGATTTTGCCAAAAGTATTTGAGACTTGCTGCGAGCCATCGAACGAAGGTGCATTCCCCCTCCCGAGTGTCAAAAATTCATAAACTACTATGGCAATACCGTGCTGCGCGAGATAATTCTGGTAGAGAGCAATCTCGCGGACACCGCAGCCGTTTGACGGTACTATAACTCCTGCTGCGTTCGTTAATTCAAGAGCAGCGTTTTTCTGCAATGAACCATTAGTCTGTCTCATACGTTGCCAGTTTGCATGTAAACTACCTGAGCGTATTTCACCCCGCTCGGCATACGCGCGCGCCGCCGCCAGGGACCGTGGTAAACAGAGAGTATCGGTATTGCGTATCGTGAGAATGGATTTTTTTGCTACCCCCTCATGTGTTAAGCGTTTTCTGCCAGTGCCCTCAACGCCCCTGACAATGCTGGCTTTGATTATGCATGCATCGTCAATATTCAGTGACGCAGCGCTCTGAGCAACGCTCATTATCAACTGCCAAATATCATCGAACGCGCAATCTCTAATGGGCCGAAACGAGACCCAAACGGGTCCGTGCGGTAAACTGCTCGAGGCAAACGATATACCTATGTAATCGCCAGCCTCGCAAGACGCTGTGATATACGTCAAAAGGTCACGAAACGCTCCTTCCAGCCATGGTAATAAATGGTCACCAGGTGGGGGTTGACGAATGCGTACGGTGATTTCTCGGCCTCGTAGTTTAAAACGCTTGAAGTACCGACGAGCCTCCTCGATGATCTCAATACGCGCGCCTGGTGGCTGTACATCGTCGAAGGACTCATCGCACTGTCGTCTACGACCGAAACCTTCTTGTACGCCTGTAAAAAAAATGAGTAGGAATGCTTAAAATTGCTTAACCATGTCAATAAGTAAGCTCAAAATGTACCTGGTGTTATTGCTACTTCTAACCACGGACGTCTACAAAGCGTCTTCATCAAACAGCAGAGATATTGACGCATAACCTGCCGTAAAATATAATAACTCACTCTCTATTTTTTTTTGCAAACAAAATCTTTCAAGTTAATATTAGCTTTGCAAAACCGATAATGTATATACCTATGCGAGTAATAAAGAGGGGTTCGTTTACCTGAGTCGTCACTCGAACTCAAAAGACGATTTAGCCAAGCGTCATCAGCACCATCATCAGCATCGTGCGGTAGATCGTTTTCACCTTGCTGCTGTGGTGAGGCACCTCCAAAAGGCCACATCCATAGTTGGTTGTCCCTATGTTCGTATTCCTCATCAGGGTGTTGCACGTCGTTGACTATCTCGCGAGCCCATTGCTCCAGCATGATGTTGCCTCTCTCGCTTACAGCCTGATCGGTGTCATCGTCGTCGCCGTCGTCGTCGTCGTCGTCGCCGTCGTCGTTGGCACGCTCGGGGTTATTCTCGTTAAAACGATGATTCAAATCTGCATGTGTTTTATTATTAATGGCTGATAAAAGCGTGTTGTTAATGTATGATAATGACTTATTATTAATGCTTACATTCGTTACTGCCGGAAAATATTTCGGACGGGTGCCCCATACTGGATGTAGACGGCCGGACAAGGGTCTCAGCGTCGGAAATACCCCCAGATATATCTACTGGACTTAGAACCGGCTGCTGTAGTATCCCTTCTTCTTCAACATCTGTTATTGGGGATAGCTGAAGGTAATCAGGAAGTCTATCAACAGTCTCCTCATTGCTGCTCGCGGGGCGTAGATCAGGACCAGCAAGCGATTCAGAGTCTGTGCAATTATTGCGCAAAGGTCCTTCAGTCGTGGCATCTAGATGATCGTCATGCGCTATTTCTTCCTCCACGGCTTGCGCCCCCTCGACGAGTGCAGCTTCTTCATCGGAGCTCGCATCATAGAACCGACGATAATCTAGGGTACTTCTGTATTACCACGATATCACACTTAAAAAAGATGCACGCCCGCTACGGAGCACAACTTACCGTTTATTTCATTGATGAGATTACGTGTGCACGGAATAGTCTCAAGATTTCTGCGTTGTAATTCTTCAAACACACATAGGAGAGCCCTGTAGCCTCTAAACAGACCTCTGTTATAGGCTGTCACAAGGGCTCGCAGCGGAGCCCACCATAGCACATATTTCAAGCGCGTTATGAGAGAATTTTCCGGTAAATAGCGCAATTCGGTGCACCAGTTATTATTACACCTTCGGCGAAGTTGTGTATTCCGCGTTTTGACCAAGCGAAGAAGATCTAAAATACACGTACGGATATTACGGCTATCCATAGATGCTCCTGAGAAATGTATCGAGCGCTGTCTAGATCACTACTGACAGCTTTCTTCAATTGTTCAAATGCTCGCATTGTCACGAGCAGTGTGTATGTCTGCGTTTTATCACACATACATGTAGCACATTCGAAGACGATAGCCTTTTTGAAAATCTCGAGATTTATTCCTCTGAGCGTGTAAACTGATATTTCGCGCAGCTGCATTTTTGCTGACTCGCGAGCATTCCTGAAAGTATCTTCATCAACGTCTCCGTCGAGCGCTTATTGCCGGAGAAGTTTCATGTTAAAATCATAGTCGAATACAAATTCAACGTTCTCTAAGGTCCTGCGCTCTCTATTTAAAAAAGATAGAACGAGTATAAGTATACTATGCTATATACAGGCTATCTCTCACCTGAGATGTTTCCGAGGATGTAGACTGAAATTTGGAATAAGTTGATATAAGTATGTATGGGCTCGGATCAATCTCTGAATTGTTATTCATTTTTAAAAGGATACGGTGTGGCGACGCGTTTGCGTGTGTACAGTAGCAAACGGGCCAGTGCCCGGCACACACGTATGTCGTGCTCGTCGATGTGCGCACTCTACAGCAGGTACGAAAATCCGGACAAAGAGGAGAGACCGAGAATACAGCTTCTCCCTTGTGGAGAGCACGTATGCTCGTACCCATCGGTGTGCGCTCTGGTACGAATATCCGAGTACGAGCCGAGAATACAGCTTCTCCCTTGCGGGCTGCTACGACGGCGCATGTGTGTGTGCGTACCAACAAGCGGCCCCGATGTCACGGCACACACGTATGCTCGTGCCCGCCTGTGTGCGCGCTCTACAGTAGGTACGAATATCCACACAAAGAGGAGAGGCCGAGAATACGACTTCTCCCTTGTGGTCTGCTACGAGGGCGCGCGTGTGTGTACCAACAAGCGGCTCGATGTCACGACACACGTATACCCGTGCCCGCCTGTGTGCGCGCTCTATAGCAGGTACGAATATCCGCTCAAAGAGGAGAGGCCGAGAATACGGTTTCTCCCATGTGGGCTGCTGTGCAAAAGATTTTGACAGTTATCAGCATAATTCGCAAACTCCTGCGGTGAGTTCACCGACGGATGAACTCATCGTGGCGCGGAGCTAAACTGCATCGCTTAGCTTGTACACGTGCTCACCGTCGGATGAGCTCATCATAGAACGATCGCGCTCACCGTCGGGTGAGCTCATTGTAGAACGATGCATCGACTACCCCGCACACGTGCAATTATGCTGACCTGTCAAAATCTGCAAAAGATGCCCTTCATACGACAGGCTGCTTCAGTTGCTCTTCAGACACCGTCGCGCGCGTTCCACCAGTCCACGAAAAAATGTATCCCGAGTGCTTCGAGCTCCCTGTGGCTCCATTTGCGTGTCGCGTTTCCCGCGTCGACGGCTTAGCCGTTTATATACGCACCGTGGCGACGGGCGAAACGCATGAATGGCTGCGTGAAGCCCTATACGCGTATTACATCCAGCGTCGGGCGGGAGTACGTCTTCCGTTCGACGATATTGTGCCGGGAGCATCGTGCGTGACAATCCCCGCGGGTGGCTGTGGCGTGCTCCGCGGAAATGTAGTGTCGTGCGACTCCGAGGGTTGTAGCGAGGTTTTTTTTGTTGATGAGGGATACAGCGGGTACGTAGACGCGGCCTCGCTGTATGCCCCCGCGCCCTTTTGCGCGTTTGTCGCGGGCCTCGCCATCCAGTGCGCGGTTTCGGGGATCGCGCATCTCGAGGCCATCCCCTTCGTCTCGGACCTGCTCGCGGATCTCGTAGAGAACCGCGTCGTCGTGGCTGTGGCCGAAAACGGCACCCCCCTCCCCCGTGTGCGTATGTACAATGGGGTCGACGTCGCGACAGTATTAATCGCGGCGTTGAACGACGGGCCCGAACCCGTCGCTTTTTACGACGCGGGGTGGCCCGACGACGGGTTCGACGACTCGTTCGAGCCGGAGGGGTGGGAGAACGAGCCGTGACACTCGCGCTAGTGTGTGCGCGCGCGCGATTGTGAGTGTGTGTGCGTGTGTGTGTGTGTGTGCGTGTGTGTGTGCGTGTGTGTGTGCGTGTGCGTGCGTGTGTGTGTGTGTGTGTGTGTGTGTGTGTGTGTGTGTGTGTGTGTGTGTGTGTGTGTGTGTGTGTGTGTGTGTACACCCTCGGAGTGCACCGTCACCAGGAGCAGCAACGGCCTCGGTGAGTGATATAGAATTATTTCTAAAAACCATTTTTTCATAAAGTAAAAAAAGGGGCCACTATGGCGAACCCTCCACTCCGGCCATCCCCACTCCATCCCCTCCACCTCGGATACCGAGGAGGGGGGAGGGGTGGGGGGGATAAGGACGGTCATCCCCACTCCACCCCCCCACCACCTCGGCTACCGAGGAGTGGGGGTAGGAGTGGGGATGAGGAGTGGGGGTCGCCATAGTGGCCCCCATACTACTCATGGTAATTTCCGGGAATATCTTAATAAATCATCATAGCTCACTTTGTAGTATTTCGTTGGAAGAACCTCCGGGTACTCCTTCCAGCATGTATCTCGTTACTAAAAATATAACGTGTTTGAATGTACCTACACGTGGTCGTATTTAGATGTACAGTGCCTTCAGTTAATGCCTGGACCTTGTTGTGTGAGAGCTAACTTCAAAGAGCGGAAACATTACCGTTCTGTGAAGTTAACGTCATCGATAGATTTTCGGACGAATTTCAGACTGATGTGTCACGAGTCATTTCTAACCCGTGAGGCGATACAGCCTCGCGAAAAAATGACAGCGCTTATGCGTGGCAACTGCACCGTGAATGCAGGCATGCAAAATCTCAAAAGGATGAAATATATGAATGCGAAATTGGAAAAAAAGAACACACGGAATCCATTTCAGAAGAAATATAAAACATTAATTCGATGAGTAAATACATCCGGAGCAACAATAATAAAGCACAGAATACTGGAGAATAAATAAATCAAAAGCCGATGCGGAACATTCTGTTTCTGTATGCGATATTTTCGGAGTCAGTGCCGAAGAAAGAGAAATACGAACTAAAAAATAATTTACTGTAACACTCGGTGCTTCTGAACATGGATTACCGATAAATTATAGACATCTTGTTTCGTATTTATATCTCATTTGTTAGCCACCAACATAAAAGAGTTTCCACGATAAAATACATTGTGTATTGGCTTTTAATATATGTAATTTTCACTCTCTATTGTCGTAGAAAATATTATCTTCAAGCGGGTTTCCCAACGCACGCGATGTTGAACGAACGTAACAAGTATTTGTTCAAAAATATATATTGTGACGTTTAATTGTTTTAAATTATAAAAAAACTACTCCTATTGGATATCTTGTGGATATCACGACGAATGCAAGGTAACAGCAGATTTCTTCAAATCATGTTTCGGCTCGCATTACCGAAGTGATGGCGCAAAGAATTAGATTCGTCTCTAGTAATTAATTAAAAACGATAGACGGTTGAGTTTTACGCATTACTTAAAAAGCCTCAAAGTTTGCAGGCAAAAAGAGTCGTATCTCGTGTCAATCTCTGTTGTGATGAAAGTTTTTTACAGGTGGGAATTAATCCAAGTGCGAGTGCAGGTAGTTATTGTGTAGAATAAATCCTACAACCGGAAACCACTGCCCAACGCATTCGGTTCATTTCTTTTCGTTGGATAGTGCAACGATAGCGGTTGAAAAACGCTCTTTTGAGCATTGAAGAGTGTATGTTTTTTCTAAATTATGAAAAGGAATCGAATCCAACCAATAGCAAAATGATTTCAATAAACGAACGTGAAACAATATTTGAACAAATCGTTTCGCACGTTGGATTCGTCTCGATACTGAAAAAATAAAAATCTTCGAATTTTTCAAAGTTGAAAAAATCCAATTAGGACCTCGCGTAAATCTCCATTTGGATAAATGTTTTTCATAGCTGCAAACTAGTCCAAGTGTGGATGCAAGTGGTCTCGTTGCGAAACAAGCTCGACAATCAGAAAACATTGCGCAAGACCTCGGTTTCGTATCTTTTCGCAGTCCACCGCAGGAGTAGTGATCCAAAACGATGTTCTCAATATCGAGGGAGGATACATTTTTTAAATCAATCAGGGAAACGAATCCAAACATTGCAAACATGATTTCGATAAACAAATATAAGAGATGATTTGATCGAATTGCTTTTCGGATTCGTTCACGTTCATATTCCACAGCAGCAGTGATAGTCCTCAATGGCTATTTTCGTGCCGAGGGTGTTAGATTTAAAAAAAATACACACTGAGAACGAATCCGAACAATCTCGAGTTTATTTCGATAATGAAACACAATACAGAATTTGAATGAACCGTTTTTTATTTTGCATTCGTCTCAAACCGATAAAAAAACGGTTGAAAAAGGCGTATTTATGAAGGTCAAATGTCATGTGAATTTCTCTTCGGGAAATTTTATATCGGGATACCCCTTGATATCGGGAAACGAATCGGAGTCCGCATGCAAGTATTTCTGTTGTGGAATACTCCCTACAATCTGAGAATGCCGCGCCGACCATCGGATTCGTTCACATTCATAGTCCACAGCAGCAGTAGTAGTCTTCAATGGCTATTTTCGTGCCGAGGGTGATCGATTTAAAAAAATCCCCTACTGAGTACAAAACCCAATAATCTCGAGGTTATTTCGACAATGGAACACAAAACCGAATTTGAATGGATCGTTTTTTATTTTGGATTCCTCTCGAACCGATAAAAGAAACGGTTGAAAAAGGCGTATTTATCAGCGTCGAATCGTATGTGAATTTCTTTTCGAGTCGACGACTTTTAGAACAAGAAACGAATCCGAGTCCGCATGCAAGTGTTTCTGTTGTGGAATAATCCCTGCAATCTGAGAATGCCGCGCCGACCATCGGATTCGTTCACGTTCATAGTCCAAAGCAGCAGTAGTAGTCATCAATGGCTATTTTCGTGCCGAGGGTGATCGATTTTTTTAAATCACCTACTGGGAACAAATCCGAACAATCTCGAGGTCATTTCGACAATGAAACACAAAACAGAATTTGAATGGATCGTTTTTTATTTTGGATTCCTCTCGGACCGATAAAAGAAACTGGTGAAACAGGCGTAATTATCAACGTCGAATCTCATGTGAATTTCTTTCGAGTCGAGGAATTTTAGATCGGGAAACGAATCCGATTCCGCATGCAAGTGTTTCTGTTGTGGAATAATCCCTGCAATCTGAGAATGCCGCAACGATCATCGGATTCGATCACGTTCATCGCCCACAGCAGCAGTAGTAGTCTTCAATGGCTATTTTCGTGCCGAGGGTGATCGATTTAAAAAAATCCCCTACTGAGTACAAAACCCAATAATCTCGAGGTTATTTCGACAATGGAACACAAAACCGAATTTGAATGGATCGTTTTTTATTTTGGATTCCTCTCGAACCGACAAAAGAAACGGCTGCAAAAGGCGTATTTATCAGCGTCGAATCTCATGTGAATTTCTTTTCGAGTCGACGACTTTTAGAACGGGAAACGAATCCGAGTCCGCATGCAAGTGTTTCTGTTGTGGAATAATCCCTGCAATCTGAGAATGCCGCGCCGACCATCGGATTCGTTCACGTTCATAGTCCAAAGCAGCAGTAGTAGTCATCAATGGCTATTTTCGTGCCAAGGGTGATCGATTTTTAAAAATTACCTACTGGGAACGAAACCGAAAATTCTCGAGGTTATTTTGACAATGAAACCCAAAACAAAATCTGAATGGACCGTTTTTCATTTTGGATTCCTCTCGAACCGATAAAAGAAATGGTTGAAACAGGCGTATTTATCAACGTCGTGTCTCACGTGAATTTCTTTTCGAGTCGACGACTTTTAGATCGGGAAAATAATCCGAGTCCGCATGCAAGTCTGTCTGTTCTGGAATAATCCCTACAATATGAGAATACCGCGCCGACCATCGGATTCGTTCACGTTGATCGTCCACAGCAGCAGCAGTAGTCCTCAATGGCTATTATCGTGCCGAGGGTGATCGATTTTTTTAAATCACCTACTGGGAACAAATCCGAACAATCTCGAGGTTATTTCGACAATAAACCACAAAACAGAATTTGAATGGACCGTTTCTTATTTTGAATTCGCCTCGAACCGATAAAAAAAGGTTGAAATCGGCATATTTATCAGCGTCGAATCTCATGTGAATTTCTCTTCGAGTCAACGACTTTTATATCGGGAAACGAATCCGAGTCCGCATCCAAGTGTTTCTGTTGTGGAATAATCCCTACAATTTGAGAATTCCGCGCCGACCATCGGATTCGTTCACGTTTATAGTCCACAGCAGCAGTAGCAGTCCTCAATGGCTACTGTCGTGCCGAGGATGATCGATTTTTTAAAATCACCTACTGGGAACAAATCCGGGCAATCTCGAGGTTATTTCGACAATGGAACACAAAACCGAATTTGAATTTATCGTTTTTTATTTTGGATTCCTCTTGGACCGATAAAAGAAAATGATGAAACAGGCGTATTTATCAACGTCGAATCTCATGTGAATTTCTTTTCGAGTCGACGACTCTTAGAACGGGAAACAAATCCGAGTCCGCATGCAAGTGTTTCTGTTGTGGAATAATCCCTGCAATCTGAGAATGCCGCAACGATCATCGGATTCGATCACGTTCATCGCCCACAGCAGCAGTAGTAGTCCTCAATGGCTATTTTCGTGCCGAGGGAGATAGATTTCAAAAAATCATCTACTGGGAACGAAACCGAACAATCTCGAGTTTACTTCGACAATGAAATACAAAATAGAATTTGAATGGAACGTTTTTTCTTTTGGATTCCTCTCGAACCGATAAAAGAAAAGCTGAAACAGGCGTATTTTTCAACGTCGAATCTCATGTGAATTTCTCTTCGAGTCGACGACTTTCAGATCGGGAAACGAATCCGAGTCTGCATGAAAGTGTTTCTGTTGTGGAATACTCCCTACAATCTGAGAATGCCGCGCCGACCATCGGATTCGTTCACGTTCATAATCCACAGCAGCAGTAGTAGTCATCAATGTCTATTTTCGTGCCGAGGGTGATCGATTTTTAAAAATCACCTACTGGGAACGAAACCGAAAATTCTCGAGGTTATTTTGACAATGAAACCCAAAACAGAATCTGAATGGACCGGTTTTCATTTTGGATTCCTCTCGAACCGATAAAAGAAAGGCTGAAACAGGCGTATTTATCAACGTCGAATCTCATGTGAATTTCTCTTCGAGTCGACGACTTTTAGAACGGGAAACGAATCCGAGTCCGCATGCAAGTGTTTCTGTTGTGGAATAATCCCTGCAATCTGAGAATGCCGCGCCGACCATCGGATTCGTTCACGTTCATAGTCCAAAGCAGCAGTAGTAGTCATCAATGGCTATTTTCGTGCCGAGGGTGATCGATTTTTAAAAATTACCTACTGGGAACGAAACCGAAAATTCTCGAGGTTATTTTGACAATGAAACCCAAAACAAAATCTGAATGGACCGTTTTTCATTTTGGATTCCTCTCGAACCGATAAAAGAAATGGTTGAAACAGGCGTATTTATCAACGTCGTGTCTCACGTGAATTTCTTTTCGAGTCGACGACTTTTAGATCGGGAAAATAATCCGAGTCCGCATGCAAGTCTTTCTGTTCTGGAATAATCCCTACAATATGAGAATACCGCGCCGACCATCGGATTCGTTCACGTTCATCGTCCACAGCAGCAGTAGTTGTCCTCAATGGCTATTATCGTGCCGAGGGTGATCGATTTTTTTAAATCACCTACTGGGAACAAATCCGAACAATCTCGAGGTTATTTCGACAATAAACCACAAAACAGAATTTGAAAGGACCGTTTCTTATTATGAATTCGCCTCGAACCGATAAAAAAAGGTTGAAATCGGCATATTTATCAGCGTCGAATCTCATGTGAATTTCTCTTCGAGTCAACGACTTTTATATCGGGAAACGAATCCGAGTCCGCATCCAAGTGTTTCTGTTGTGGAATTATCCCTACAATTTGAGAATTCCGCGCCGACCATCGGATTCGTTCACGTTTATAGTCCACAGCAGCAGTAGCAGTCCTCAATGGCTACTGTCGTGCCGAGGATGATCGATTTTTTAAAATCACCTACTGGGAACAAATCCGGGCAATCTCGAGGTTATTTCGACAATGGAACACAAAACCGAATTTGAATTTATCGTTTTTTATTTTGGATTCCTCTTGGACCGATAAAAGAAAATGATGAAACAGGCGTATTTATCAACGTCGAATCTCATGTGAATTTCTTTTCGAGTCGACGACTTTTAGAACGGGAAACAAATCCGAGTCCGCATGCAAGTGTTTCTGTTGTGGAATAATCCCTGCAATCTGAGAATGCCGCAACGATCATCGGATTCGATCACGTTCATCGCCCACAGCAGCAGTAGTAGTCCTCAATGGCTATTTTCGTGCCGAGGGAGATAGATTTCAAAAAATCATCTACTGGGAACGAATCCGAACAATCTCGAGTTTACTTCGACAATGAAATACAAAATAGAATTTGAATGGAACGTTTTTTCTTTTGGATTCCTCTCGAACCGATAAAAGAAAAGCTGAAACAGGCGTATTTTTCAACGTCGAATCTCATGTGAATTTCTCTTCGAGTCGACGACTTTCAGATCGGGAAACGAATCCGAGTCTGCATGAAAGTGTTTCTGTTGTGGAATACTCCCTACAATCTGAGAATGCCGCGCCGACCATCGGATTCGTTCACGTTCATAGTCCACAGCAGCAGTAGTAGTCATCAATGTCTATTTTCGTGCCGAGGGTGATCGATTTTTAAAAATCACCTACTGGGAACGAAACCGAAAATTCTCGAGGTTATTTTGACAATGAAACCCAAAACAGAATCTGAATGGACCGGTTTTCATTTTGGATTCCTCTCGAACCGATAAAAGAAAGGCCGCAACAGGCGTATTTATCAACGTCGAATCTCATGTGAATTTCTCTTCGAGTCGACGACTTTTAGAACGGGAAACGAATCCGAGTCCGCATGCAAGTGTTTCTGTTGTGGAATAATCCCTGCAATCTGAGAATGTCGCGCCGACCATCGGATTCGTTCACATGCATAGTCCACAGCAGCAGTAGTAGTCTCCAATGGCTATTTTCGTGCCGAGGGTGATCGATTGAAAAAATCCCCTACTGAGTACAAAACCCAATAATTTCGAGGTTATTTCGACAATGGAACACAAAACCGAATTTGAATGGATCGTTTTTTATTTTGGATTCCTCTCGAACCGATAAAAGAAACTGTTGAAAAAGTTGTATTTATCAGCGTCGAATCTCATGTGAATTTCTTTTCGAGTCGACGACTTTTAGAACGGGAAACGAATCCGAGTCCGCATGCAAGTGTTTCTGTTGTGGAATAATCCCTGCAATCTGAGAATGCCGCGCCGACCATCGGATTCGTTCACGTTCATAGTCCAAAGCAGCAGTAGTAGTCATCAATGGCTATTTTCGTGCCGAGGGTGATCGATTTTTAAAAATCACCTACTCGGAACGAAACCGAAAATTCTCGAGGTTGTTTTGACAATGAAACCCAAAACAAAATCTGAATAGACCGTTTTTCATTTTGGATTCCTCTCGAACCGATAAAAGAAATGGGTGAAACAGGCGTATTTATCAACGTCGTGTCTCACGTGAATTTCTTTTCGAGTCGACGACTTTTAGATCGGGAAACGAATCCGAGTCCGCATGCAAGTCTTTCTGTTCTGGAATAATCCCTACAATATGAGAATGCCGCGCCGACCATCGGATTCGTTCACGTTCATCGTCCACAGCAGCAGTAGTAGTCCTCAATGGCTATTATCGTGCCGAGGGTGATCGATTTTTTTAAATCACCTACTGGGAACAAATCCGAACAATCTCGAGGTTATTTCGACAATAAACCACAAAACAGAATTTGAAAGGACCGTTTCTTATTTTGAATTCGCCTCGAACCGATAAAAAAAGATTGAAATCGGCATATTTATCAGCGTCGAATCTCACGTGAATTTCTCTTCGAGTCGACGACTTTTATATCGGGAAACGAATCCGAGTCCGCATCCAAGTGTTTCTGTTGTGGAATAATCCCTACAATTTGAGAATGCCGCGCCGACCATCGGATTCGTTGACGTTTATAGTCCACAGCAGCAGTAGCAGTCCTCAATGGCTACTGTCGTGCCGAGGATGATCGATTTTTTAAAATCACCTACTGGGAACAAATCCGGGCAATCTCGAGGTTATTTCGACAATGAAACACAAAACAAAATTTTAAAGGACCGATTTTCATTTTCGATTCATCTCGATCCGATAAAAGAAACGGTTGAAACAGGCGTATTCATCAACGTCGAATCTCATGTGAATTTCTTTTGGAGTCGAGGAATTTTAGATCGGGAAACGAATCCGAGTCCGCATGCAGATGTTTCTATTGTGAAATAATCCCTACAAATTGAGAACGCTGCGCCGATCATCGGATTCGTTCACGTTCATAGTCCACAGCAGCAGAAGCAGTCCTCAATGGCTATTTTCGTGCCGAGGGTGATCGATTTTTAAAAATCACCGACTGGGAATGAAACCGAAAATTCTCGAGGTTATTTTGACAATGAAACCCAGAACATAATCTGAATGGACCGTTTTTCATTTTGGATTCCTTTCGAACCGATAAAAGAAAGGCTGAATCAGGCGTATTTATCAACGTCGAATCTCATGTGTATTTCTCTTGGAGTCAACGACTTTCAGATCGGGAAACGAATCCGAGTCCGCATGCAAGTGTTTCTGTTGTGGAATACTCCCTACAATCTGAGAATGCCGCGCCGACCATCGGATTCGTTCACATTCATAGTCCACAGCAGCAGTAGCAGTCTTCAATGGCTATTTTCGTGCCGAGGGTGATCGATTTAAAAAAATCCCCTACTGGGAACAAAACCCAATAATCTCAAGGTTATTTCGACAATGGAACACAAAACCGAATTTGAATGGATCGTTTTTTATTTTGGATTCCTCTTGGACCGATAAAAGAAACTGATGAAACAGGCGTATTTATCAACGTCGAATCTCATGTGAATTTCTTTTCGAGTCGACGACTTTTAGAACGGGAAACGAATCCGAGTCCGCAGGCAAGTGTTTCTGTTGTGGAATAATCCCTGCAATCTGAGAATGCCGCGCCGACCATCGGATTCGTTCACGTTCATAGTCCAAAGCAGCAGTAGTAGTCATCAATGGCTATTTTCGTGCCGAGGGTGATCGATTTTTAAAAATCACCTACTGGGAACGAAACCGAAAATTCTCGAGGTTATTTTGACAATGAAACCCAAAACAAAATCTGAATGGACCGTTTTTCATTTTGGATTCCTCTCGGACCGATAAAAGAAATGGTTGAAACAGGCGTATTTATCAACGTCGTGTCTCACGTGAATTTCTTTTCGAGTCGACGACTTTTCGATCGGGAAAATAATCCGAGTCCGCATGCAAGTCTTTCTGTTCTGGAATAATCCTTACAATATGAGAATGCCGCGCCGACCATCGGATTCGTTCACGTTCATCGTCCACAGCAGCAGTAGTAGTCCTCAATGGCTATTATCGTGCCGAGGGGGATCGATTTTTTTAAATCACCTACTGGGAACAAATCCGAACAATCTCGAGGTCATTTCGACAATGAAACACAAAACAGAATTTGAATGGATCGTTTTTTATTTTGGATTCCTCTCGGACCGATAAAAGAAACTGGTGACACAGGCGTATTTATCAACGTCGAATCTCATGTGAATTTCTTTTGGAGTCGAGGAATTTTAGATCGGGAAACGAATCCGAGTCCGCATGCAAGTGTTTCTGTTGTGGAATAATCCCTGCAATCTGAGAATGCCGCAACGATCATCGGATTCGATCACGTTCATCGCCCACAGCAGCAGTAGTAGTCCTCAATGGCTATTTTCGTGCCGAGGGAGATAGATTTCAAAAAATCATCTACTGGGAACGAAACGGAACAATCTCGAGTTTAATTCGACAATGAAATGCAAAATAGAATCTGAATGGACCGGTTTTCATTTTGGATTCCTCTCGAACCGATAAAAGAAAGGCCGAAACAGGCGTATTTATCAACGTCGAATCTCATGTGATTTTCTCGTCGAGTCGACGACTTTTAGAACGGGAAACGAATCCGAGTCCGCATGCAAGTGTTTCTGTTGTGGAATAATCCCTGCAATCTGAGAATGTCGCGCCAACCATCGGATTCGTTCACATGCATCGTCCACAGCAGCAGTACTAGTCTTCAATGGCTATTTTCGTGCCGAGGGTGATCGATTTAAAAAAATACCCTACTGAGTACAAAACCCAATAATCTCGAGGTTATTTCGACAATGGAACACAAAACCGAATTTGAATGGATTGTTTTTTATTTTGGATTCCTCTCGAACCGATAAAAGAAACGGTTGAAAAAGGCGTATTTATCAGCGTCGAATCTCATGTGAATTTCTTTTCGAGTCGACGACTTTTAGAACGGGAAACGAATCCGAGTCCGCATGCGAGTGTTTCAGTTGTGGAATAATCCCTGCAATCTGAGAATGCCGCGCCGACCATCGGATTCGTTCACGTTCATAGTCCAAAGCAGCAGTAGTAGTCATCAATGGCTATTTTCGTGCCGAGGGTGATCGATTTTTAAAAATTACCTACTGGGAACGAAACCGAAAATTCTCGAGGTTATTTTGACAATGAAACCCATAACAAAATCTGAATGGACCGTTTTTCATTTTGGATTCCTCTCGAACCTATAAAAGAAACGGTTGAAACAGGCGTATTTATAAACGTCGTGTCTCACGTGAATTTCTTTTCGAGTCGACGACTTTTAGATCGGGAAAATAATCCGAGTCCGCATGCAAGTCTTTCTGTTCTGGAATAATCCCTACAATATGAGAATACCGCGCCGACCATCGGATTCGTTCACGTTCATCGTCCACAGCAGCAGTTGTAGTCCTCAATGGCTATTATCGTGCCGAGGGTGATCGATTTTTTTAAATCACCTACTGGGAACAAATCCGAACAATCTCGAGGTTATTTCGACAATAAACCACAAAACAGAATTTGAAAGGACCGTTTCTTATTTTGAATTCGCCTCGAACCGATAAAAAAAGGTTGAAATCGGCATATTTATCAGCGTCGAATCTCATGTGAATTTCTCTTCGAGTCAACGACTTTTATATCGGGAAACGAATCCGAGTCCGCATCCAAGTGTTTCTGTTGTGGAATAATCCCTACAATTTGAGAATGCCGCGCCGACCATCGGATTCGTTCACGTTTATAGTCCACAGCAGCAGTAGCAGTCCTCAATGGCTACTGTCGTGCCGAGGATGATCGATTTTTTAAAATCACCTACTGGGAACAAATCCGGGCAATCTCGAGGTTATTTCGACAATGAAACACAAAACAAAATTTGAAAGGACCGATTTTCATTTTCGATTCATCTCGATCCGATAAAAGAAACGGTTGAAACAGGCGTATTCATCAACGTCGAATCTCATGTGAATTTCTTATGGAGTCGAGGAATTTTAGATCGGGAAAAGAATCCGAGTCCGCATGCAGATGTTTCTATTGTGAAATACTCCCTACAAATTGAGAACGCTGCGCCGATCATCGGATTCGTTCACGTTCATAGTCCACAGCAGCAGAAGCAGTCCTCAATGGCTATTTCCGTGCCGAGGGTGATAGATTTTTAAAAATCGCCTACTGGGAACGAAACCGAACAATCTCGAGGTCATTTCGACAATGAAACACAAAACAGAATTTGAATGGATCGTTTTTTATTTTGGATTCCTCTCGG
This sequence comes from Ophion obscuratus, assembly GCA_964007375.1. Classification (NCBI taxonomy): domain Eukaryota; kingdom Metazoa; phylum Arthropoda; class Insecta; order Hymenoptera; family Ichneumonidae; genus Ophion; species Ophion obscuratus. Next base: position 43,365,079 of record OZ023315.1, on the reverse strand, counting down.
ACCGATAAAAGAAACTGGTGAAACAGGCGTATTCATCAACGTCGAATCTCATGTGAATTTCTTTTGGAGTCGAGGAATTTTAGATCGGGAAACGAATCCGAGTCCGCATGCAAGTGTTTCTGTTGTGGAATAATCCCTGCAATCTGAGAATGCCGCAACGATCATCGGATTCGATCACGTTCATCGCCCACAGCAGCAGTAGTAGTCCTCAATGGCTATTTTCGTGCCGAGGGAGATAGATTTCAAAAAATCATCTACTGGGAACGAAACCGAACAATCTCGAGTTTACTTCGACAATGAAATACAAAATAGAATTTGAATGGAACGTTTTTTCTTTTGGATTCCTCTCGAACCGATAAAAGAAAGGCTGAAACAGGCGTATTTTTCAACGTCGAATCTCATGTGAATTTCTCGTCGAGTCGACGACTTTCAGATCGGGAAACGAATCCGAGTCCGCATGAAAGTGTTTATGTTGTGGTATACTCCCTACAATCTGAGAATGCCGTACCGACCATCGGATTCGTTCGCGTTCATAGTCCACAGCAGCAGTAGTAGTCATCAATGTCTATTTTCGTGCCGAGGGTGATCGATTTTTAAAAATCACCGGCTGGGAATGAAACCGAAAATTCTCGAGGTTATTTTGACAATGAAACCCAAAACAGAATCTGAATGGACCGTTTTTCATTTTGGATTCCTTTCGAACCGATAAAAGAAAGGCCGAAACAGGCGTATTTATCAACGTCGAATCTCATGTGAATTTCTCTTCGAGTCGACGACTTTTAGAACGGGAAACGAATCCGAGTCCGCATGCAAGTGTTTCTGTTGTGGAATAATCCCTGCAATCTGAGAATGTCACCCTTCGTGCCGAGGGTGATCGATTTAAAAAAATCCCCTACTGAGTACAAAACCCAATAATTTCGAGGTTATTTCGACAATGGAACACAAAACCGAATTTGAATGGATCGTTTTTTATTTTGGATTCCTCTCGAACCGATAAAAGAAACTGTTGAAAAAGTTGTATTTATCAGCGCCGAATCTCATGTGAATTTCTTTTCGAGTCGACGACTTTTAGAACGGGAAACGAATCCGAGTCCGCATGCAAGTGTTTCTGTTGTGGAATAATCCCTGCAATCTGAGAATGCCGCGCCGACCATCGGATTCGTTCACGTTCATAGTCCAAAGCAGCAGTAGTAGTCATCAATGGCTATTTTCGTGCCGAGGGTGATCGATTTTTAAAAATCACCTACTCGGAACGAAACCGAAAATTCTCGAGGTTGTTTTGACAATGAAACCCAAAACAAAATCTGAATAGACCGTTTTTCATTTTGGATTTCTCTCGAACCGATAAAAGAAATGGTTGAAACAGGCGTATTTATCAACGTCGTGTCTCACGTGAATTTCTTTTCGAGTCGACGACTTTTAGATCGGGAAACGAATCCGAGTCCGCATGCAAGTCTTTCTGTTCTGGAATAATCCCTACAATATGAGAATGCCGCTCCGACCATCGGATTCGTTCACGTTCATCGTCCACAGCAGCAGTAGTAGTCCTCAATGGCTATTATCGTGCCGAGGGTGATCGATTTTTTTAAATCACCTACTGGGAAGAAATCCGAACAATCTCGAGGTTATTTCGACAATAAACCACAAAACAGAATTTGAAAGGACCGTTTCTTAATTTGAATTCGCCTCGAACCGATAAAAAAAAGATTGAAATCGGCATATTTATCAGCGTCGAATCTCATGTGAATTTCTTTTCGAGTCGACGACTTTTATATCGGGAAACGAATCCGAGTCCGCATCCAAGTGTTTCTGTTGTGCAATAATCCCTACAATTTGAGAATGCCGCGCCGACCATCGGATTCGTTCACGTTTATAGTCCACAGCAGCAGTAGCAGTCCTCAATGGCTACTGTCGTGCCGAGGATGATCGATTTTTTAAAATCACCTACTGGGAACAAATCCGGGCAATCTCGAGGTTATTACGACAATGAAACACAAAACAAAATTTTAAAGGACCGATTTTCATTTTCGATTCATCTCGATCCGATAAAAGAAACGGTTGAAACAGGCGTATTCATCAACGTCGAATCTCATGTGAATTTCTTTTGGAGTCGAGGAATTTTAGATCGGGAAACGAATCCGAGTCCGCATGCAGATGTTTCTATTGTGAAATAATCCCTACAAATTGAGAACGCTGCGCCGATCATCGGATTCGTTCACGTTCATAGTCCACAGCAGCAGAAGCATTCCTCAATGGCTATTTTCGTGCCGAGGGTGATCGATTTTTAAAAATCACCTACTCGGAACGAAACCGAAAATTCTCGAGGTTGTTTTGGCAATGAAACCCAAAACAAAATCTGAATAGACCGTTTTTCATTTTGGATTTCTCTCGAACCGATAAAAGAAATGGTTGAAACAGGCGTATTTATCAACGTCGTGTCTCACGTGAATTTCTTTTCGAGTCGACGACTTTTAGATCGGGAAACGAATCCGAGTCGGCATGCAAGTCTTTCTGTTCTGGAATAATCCCTACAATATGAGAATGCCGCTCCGACCATCGGATTCGTTCACGTTCATCGTCCACAGCAGCAGTAGCAGTCCTCAATGGCTACTGTCGTGCCGAGGATGATCGATTTTTTAAAATCACCTACTCGGAACAAATCCGGGCAATCTCGAGGTTATTTCGACAATAAACCACAAAACAGAATTTGAAAGGACCGTTTCTTATTTTGAATTCGCCTCGAACCGATAAAAAAAGATTGAAATCGGCATATTTATCAGCGTCGAATCTCATGTGAATTTCTCTTCGAGTCGACGACTTTTATATCGGGAAACGAATCCGAGTCCGCATCCAAGTGTTTCTGTTGTGGAATAATCCCTACAATTTGAGAATGCCGCGCCGACCATCGGATTCGTTCACGTTTATAGTCCACAGCAGCAGTAGCAGTCCTCAATGGCTACTGTCGTGCCGAGGATGATCGATTTTTTAAAATCACCTACTCGGAACAAATCCGGGCAATCTCGAGGTTATTTCGACAATGAAACACAAAACAAAATTTCAAAGGACCGATTTTCATTTTCGATTCATCTCGATCCGATAAAAGAAACGGTTGAAACAGGCGTATTCATCAACGTCGAATCTCATGTGAATTTCTTTTGGAGTCGAGGAATTTTAGATCGGGAAACGAATCCGAGTCCGCATGCAGATGTTTCTATTGTGAAATAATCCCTACATATTGAGAACGCTGCGCCGATCATCGGATTCGATCACGTTCATCGCCCACAGCAGCAGAAGTAGTCCTCAATGGCTATTTTCGTGCCGAGGGTGATCGATTTAAAAAAATCCCCTACTGGGAATAAAACCCAATAATCTCGAGGTTATTTCGACAATGGAACACAAAACCGAATTTGAATGGATCGTTTTTTATTTTGGATTCCTCTTGGACCGATAAAAGAAACTGATGAAACAGGCGTATTTATCAACGTCGAATCTCATGTGAATTTCTTTTCGAGTCGACGACTTTTAGAACGGGAAACGAATCCGAGTCCGCATGCAAGTGTTTCTGTTGTGGAATAATCCCTGCAATCTGAGAATGCCGCAGCGATCATCGGATTCGATCACGTTCATCGCCCACAGCAGCAGTAGTAGTCCTCAATGGCTATTTTCGTGCCGAGGGAGATAGATTTCAAAAAATCATCTACTGGGAACGAAACCGAACAATCTCGAGTTTACTTCGACAATGAAATACAAAATAGAATTTGAATGCAACGTTTTTTCTTTTGGATTCCTCTCGAACCGATAAAAGAAAGGCTGAAACAGGCGTATTTTTCAACGTCGAATCTCATGTGAATTTCTCTTCGAGTCGACGACTTTCAGATCGGGAAACGAATCCGAGTCCGCATGAAAGTGTTTCTCTTGTGGAATACTCCCTACAATCTGAGAATGCCGCGCCGACCATCGGATTCGTTCGCGTTCATAGTCCACAGCAGCAGTAGTAGTCACCAATGTCTATTTTCGTGCCGAGGGTGATCGATTTTTATAAATCACCTACTGGGAATGAAACCGAAAATTCTCGAGGTTATTTTGACAATGAAACCCAAAACAGAATCTGAATGGACCGTTTTTCATTTTGGATTCCTCTCGAACCGATAAAAGAAAGGCTGAAACAGGCGTATTTATCAGCGTCGAATCTCATGCGAATTTCTTTTCGAGTCGACGACTTTTAGAACGGGAAACGAATCCGAGTCCGCATTCAAGTGTTTCTGTTGTGGAATAATCCCTGCAATCTGAGAATGCCGCGCCGACCATCGGATTGGTTCACGTTCATAGTCCACAGCAGCAGTAGTAGTCATCAATGGCTATTTTCGTGCCGAGGGTGATCGATTTTTTAAAATCACCTACTGGGATCAAATCCGAACAATCTCGAGGTTATTTCGACAATAAAACACAGAACAGAATTTGAAAGGACCGTTTTTTATTTTGGATTCACCTCGAACCGATATAAAAAACGGTTGAAATCGGCATATTTATCAGCGTCGAATCTCATGTGAATTTTTCTTCGAGTCGACGATTTTTATATCGGGAAACGAATCCGAGTCCGCATGCAAGTGTTTCTGTTGTGGAATAATCCCTACAATTTGAGAATGCCGCGCCGACCATCGGATTCGTTCACGTTTATAGTCCACAGCAGCAGTAGCAGTCCTCAATGGCTATTGTCGTGCCGAGGATGATCGATTTTATAAAATCACTTTCTGGGAACGAACCCGAACAATCTCGAGGTTATTTCGACAATAAAACACAAAACAGAATTTGAAAGGACCGTTTTTTATTTTGGATTCGCCTCGAACCGATAAAAAAAGGTGGAAATCGGCATATTTATCAGCGTCGAATCTCCTGTGAATTTCTTTTGGAGTCGAGGAATTTGAGATCGGGAAACGAATCCGAGTCCGCATGCAGATGTTTCTATTGTGAAATAATCCCTACAAATTGAGAACGCTGCGCCGATCATCGGATTCGTTAACGTTCATAGTTCACAGCAGCAGAAGCAGTCCTCAATGACTATTTTCGTGTCGAGGGTGATTGATTTATAAAAATCACCTACTGGAAACGAAACCGAACAATCTGGACGTTATTTCGACAATGTAACACAAAACAGAATTTGAATGGATCGTTTTTTATTTTGGATTCCTCTCGAACCGATAAAAGAAACTGGCGATACAGGCGTATTTATCGGTTCGAGAGGAATCCAAAAGAAAAAACGTTCCATTCAAATTCTGTTTTGTATTTCATTGTCGAAGTAAACTCAAAATTGTTCGGTTTCGTTCCCAGTAGGTGATTTTTTAAAATCTATCTCCCTCGGCACGAAAATAGCCATTGAGGACTACTACTGCTGCTGTGGGCCATGAACGTGATCGAATCCGATGATCGGCGCGGCATTTTCAGATTGCAGGGATTATTCCACAACAGAAACACTTGCGTGCGGACTCGGATTCGTTTCCCGATCTAAAAGTCGTCGACTCGAAAAGAAATTCACATGACATTCGACGTTGATAAATAGGCCTGTTTCACCAGTTTCTTTTGTCGGTCCGAGAGGAATCCAAAATAAAAAACGATCCATTCAAATTCTGTTTTGTGTTTCATTGTCGAAATAACCTCGAGATTGTTCGGTTTCGTTCCCAGTAGGTGATTTTTAAAAATCGATCACCCTCGGCACGAAAATAGCCATTGAGGACTGCTTCTGCTGCTGTGGACTATGAACGTGAACGAATCCGATGATCGGCGCAGCGTTCTCAATTTGTAGGGATTATTTCACAATAGAAACATCTGCATGCGGTCTCGGATTCGTTTCGCGATCTAAAATTCCTCGACACCAAAAGAAATTCACGTGAGATTCGACGTTGATGAATACGCCTGTTTCAACCGTTTCTTTTATCGGATCGAGACGAATCGAAAATCGGTGCATTCAAATTTTGTTTTGAGTTTCATTGTCGAAATAACCTCGAGATTGCACGGATTTCTTCCCAGTAGGTGATTTTAAAAAATCGATCACCCGCGGCACGACAGTAGCCATTGAGGACTACTGCTGCTGCTGTGGACGATGAACGTGAACGAATCCGATGGTCGGCGCGGCATGCTCAGTTTGTAGGGATTATTCCAGAACAGAAAGACTTGCATGCGGTCTCGGATTCGTTTCCCGATCTAAAAGTCGTCGACTCGAAAAGAAAATCACGTGAGGCACGACGTTGATAAATACGCCTGTTTCAACCATTTCTTTTATCGGTTCGAGAGGAATCCAAAAGAAAAAACGTTCCATTCAAATTCTGTTTTGGGTTTCATTGTCGAAATAACCTCGAGAATTTTCGGTTTCGTTCCCAGTAGGTGATTTTTTAAAATCTATCTCCCTCGGCACGAAAATGGCCATTGAGGACTACTACTGCTGCTGTGGGCGATGAACGTGATCGAATCCGATGATCGGCGCGGCGTTCTCAATTTGTAGGGATTATTCCACAACAGAAACACCTGCATGCGGACTCGGATTCATTTCCCGATATAAAGGGGTTTCCCTTTTCACGAAAATAGCCATTGAGGACTATCACTGCTGCTGTGGACTATGAACGTGAACGAATCGGAAAAGCAATTCGATCAAATCATGTGTTATGTTTGTTTATCGAAATCATGTTTGCAATGTTTGGATTCGTTTCCCTGATTGATTTAAAAAATGTATCCTCCCTCGATATTGAGAACATCGTTTTGGCATCACTACTCCTGCGGTGGACTGCGAAAAGATACGAAACCGAGGTCTTGCGCAATGTTTTCTGATTGTCGAGCTTGTTTCGCAACGAGCGCACTTGCATCCACACTTGGTCTAGTTTTCAGCTATGAAAAACATTTATCCAAATGGAGATTTACGCGAGGTCCTTATTGGATTTTTTCAACTTTGAAAAATTCGAAGATGTTTTTTTTTCAGTATCGAGAGGAATCCAACGTGCGAAACGATTTGTTCAAATAATGTTTCACGTTCGTTTATTGAAATCATCTTGCTAGTGGTTGGATGCGATTCCTTTTCATAATTTGGAAAAAACATACACTCTTCAATGCTCAAAAGAGCGTTTTTCAACCGCTATCGTTGCACTAGCCAACGAAAAGAAATGAACCGAATGCGTTAGGCAGTGTTTTCCGGTTGTAGGATTTATTCTACACAAGAGCTACCTGCACTCGCACTTGGATTAATTCCCACCTGTAAAAAACTTTCATCACAACAGAGATTGACACGAGATACGACTCTTTTTGCCTGCAAACTTTGAGGCTTTTTACGTAATGCGTAAAACTCAAACGTCTATCGTTTTTAATTCATTACTAGAGACGAACCTAATTCTTTGCGCCATCACTTCGGTAATGCGAGCCGAAACATGATTTGAAGAAATCTTCTGTTACCTTGCATTCGTCGTGATATCCAAAAGATATCCAATAGGAGTAGTTTTTTTATAATTTGAAACAATTAAACGTCACAATATATATTTTTGAATAAATACTTGTTACGTTCGTTCAGAATCGCGTGCGTTGAGAAACCCGCTTGAAGATAATATTTTCTACGGCAATAGAGAGTAAAAATTACATATATTAAAAGCCAATACACAATGTATTTTATCGTGGAAACTCTTTTATGTTGGTGGCTAACAAATGAGATATAAATACGAAACAAGATGTCTATAATTTATCGGTAATCCATGTTCAGAAGCACCGAGTGTTACAGTAAATTATTTTTTAGTTCGTATTTCTATTTCTTCGGCACTGACTCCGAAAATATCGCATACAGAAACAGAATGTTTCGCGTCGGCTTTTGATTTATTTATTCTCCCGTATTCTGTGCTTTATTATTGTTGCTCCGGATGTATTTACTCATCGAATTAATATTTTATATTTCTTCTGAAATGGATTCCGTATGTTCTTTTTTTCCAATCTCGCATTCATATATTTCATCCTTTCGAGATTTTGCATGCCTGCATTCACGGTGCAGTTGCCACGCATAAGCGCTGTCATTTTTTCGCGAGGCTGTATCGCCTCACGGGTTAGAAATGACTCGTGACACATCAGTCTGAAATTCGTCCGAAAATCTATCGATGACGTTAACTTCACAGAACGGTAATGTTTCCGCTCTTTGAAGTTAGCTCTCACACAACAAGGTCCAGGCATTAACTGAAGGCACTGGTGCCTTCAGTTAATGCCTGGACCTGTCGTGTGAGAGCTAACTTCAAAGAGCGGAAACATTACCGTTCTGTGAAGTTAACGTCATCGATAGATTTTCGAACGAATTTCAGACTGATGTGTCACGAGCACGGTCTTATAAATAGGTCTGGGCACTCCCATATACTTTGCATAGGCCGTCGTGTGACAAAAAGTGAAGCCATTTAAGTTCCGAAACGGGCCACACTACTTGGAGCGCTAGTATCGGAGCGGCCGATTGTGGGACAGAGAGCGATATACTGGCGCATGCGTACTGTCTTCATGGTTGTAATAAGAATACATCCTTTACATAATTACATATAGCATTTAGATATAATTACTCGAACAACATACATGCATATGTATCTATAGCAATTATATATTATGACTCAAACAATAAAATAAAAAATTTAAACCGAAAATAAGGCGATGAGTTGATGGCACTTACAACTTTTGAATGGATGAGTTGCAGTTTTTCTCCACTGAAATGTTTTTGATAAGAGAGCTACTGCTTTCAAATAAATGCGCGTATCTCAAAAACGGTATATATATAAAAACATGTTGAAGATGAGGGGAATTAAAAACATAAATAATTAACTTTACATTGTTAACAATTCGTTTATTTAATCATAAATAATAAATATTAGGTAATCCATACACCTTGTACGGTAATTATAGTTTATAGAATTTTGCTTGTTTTCTTACTTCTCTACTTTTTTTTGTACTTATCGCATTTTTTTGTGCTGTCAATTGACGCATACGCATTCGCAAATAGTAGTGAATTGCCGTAGCAAGGAATGAATCTGCGTGTTTTACACATGGAAAAGAAAATTTGTAGGTCGAACATATTTCATCGACCGTGCACTCGTAAACATCCGCTTGAACGCAATGCTTTGCAAAAGATGACTCAATGGCCATGACTAAATGGAAAAATGTAGAATTCAGATGAATTAGTCTCCCGTGGGTTTTGAGATTCACTAATTGGGCTCTTGGCTGCTGAGAATAGGAACCTTCATTTTTTATTGCCCCTCTGCATACCTCGCACTTTGTAAATCGTAGGAGCTGTTTGCAAAGGTACCCTAAAAATATTGAAAAAAAACCAACAAGCTAGTTATAAAAAACATAGCGTTATTGATATGAGTGTGACAAAGATATCTGAAATTTTTGAACCGAGATTTTCATAGGTAAATAACTTTAACCGTGAAAGCAAACCGTCAAGCTCTGCATCTATGAAATATACAAAGCCCGGTTTTCTTGATACAACCTAATCGGATATGAGAAAGCTGGGTGCACAAATTAGTGAGGTAACGTCGATCTTGTATACGTTCTTAGTTCTTACGACGAATTCGTGAAAATGATGCAAAAAAAAGATAGTAGCGATATCAACTTGTTACGTAGTAGACAACACAATCTAGAGCTGGAGCAAGGGCATAATTATGCTCTATTACGTCGTCCGGCTCCCAATCTGTATACTCTATAAGAGAATCCAACTTTTGCCCGATCTCTTCGACGCGATTTTTCTTCTCAGGTTCGTAGATGTCTTTCAAATCATCGACAGTCAGCAAGATTCGAGGAGCTTCTCGATCGACGATCGTACAATTGCCAGAAACGGGAGGCTTTAAAATACTGTACGTCGACAACATCGAGTAGACTTGCAAAAATGTCGGTGCCGCTGGATGGTCATTTGAACCCGCTGCTTGCCGGATAGTACCGAAGAATTGCTACAATTCATACAATCGCGCAAGTTCGTTCACCGTTGGAGAAGCTCTTTTTAACAAATTTTGAAAGTAAGCCGAATAGCAAGCGGCTATGAGTTAATACGAAAAAGTTGGAAAAATTGAGCGATCACGGCCCGTGAAAAGACTTAATAATCATTTAAAATATTTCTTCAATACTTCATAACTACCTCCAATGAGTCTTGATTAATCTTCCCTGTCAATAAATATTTGAAATCGAATCTATCACACAGATATGGGCACATCTCCAACATCGCCTGTAACGTGACACGCAGACCTTCATCTGTGCATTTGGATAAAACTGATTCTCCCTGATGAGGCCTTGTGCGTACTTCGATTCCCAATCATTCAGCCAGCGAAGAGAAGTTCGTAGAACCTTCGAAAAATATAGCTATAAAGCAACAATACAGTATAATATGAATACATAAATGAAAAAACGTACTTCCATATCCTTTCCATCTTTCGTAACTCCTTCGTTTGGTACTTTTCTGTTCAGGGCATCGAACATGCGGTCAATAGTCCGGCAAAATTCAACTGTCGCTTCACACCCATCCAATGTCGAAATGCCGCGTTGATGATAGAATTCCAAAGCATCGGCAACCGATTTGCTGAAAATCTGCAAAATATATCTAAGTATCCACACACTTACATACGTACATACATACATGCATACATACATACATACATGTGTGTGTGTGTGTGTGTGTGTGTGTGTGTGTCCAAATTGCAAGCGGAAAAACATGTATGACTTTTACAAAAGATATAAGTTATTTTCATTGGTAATGATTTCATGCCGACCCATCTCAATGCGACGCTTGTGTGTGTGTGTGTGTGTGTGTGTGTGTGTGTGTGTGTGCGCGTGCGTGTGTGTGTGTACATTTTTTCATGAACTTCGCAATTCGAAATAAAAATAACATTTGCTTATATATACGTACTTGCGTTGCTAAACGTACTCGCATTTTTGCTGCTACGCTGAGATTGATGTGCGCTTCTGTTATTCTCGGACAGATTCTTAGATCAGCCGGTAACTGGATGTCCTCGTTGTACATTGCCCGAAAATAGCACCATTTGATCGAAGGCTTGCCGAGATCAATCTGAAAATGAAGTAATCAATATTTAGATACTTGCCGAAAAAAACTTTTTGTGTAATTAGTGAGCTATGCTTACAAGTAATTCTGTTGTTGCTTTCCCGTTGCCGTACAGTCTATTTCGTATAGTTTTTATGAGGTGAGGCGTATCCGAAATAACGAAGACTTTTCGGCTGTCGTCGGAAGGATGTGTGAATGAAGCTTGGCACTTTCCTCTCTGACCGCTGATTCCAAGGCACGCCCACATTTTTCGGTTAGTGGACGCTCCGTCGGAGATAACTGCATGGATCTTGGCTCCGGCATTTTCCAATAGCGTTATTGCCCTCACGACAATTGTGGCAAGTTCAGGCCCCTTCACTGATCCCCTAGATGCGAACACGGCTACTGGCTGTGCATACTTATCGGCGATAGCTTTGAACATGAGTACGAGTCCGTGGTTTGCCTTATCATTTACAGTAGTCACATCAGTGCCCAGATCACCAAAATCAGTTAGTCCTTTATACGTTAGCGTTGAAGAACATACTGTAACCGCTTCTCGAACGGAAATTTCGTCAAGGAGAAGAACTCCGTGTTTTTGCATTGACGATTTCGAATCCATGCGTTTTTTTTAATCGAAAAAAATTAGTATCAAAACCACAATTGGTGGTGATAGTCGACAAATACCGTCGGATCGTTTTTGGTGACGGTAGCGGAAGTATCTCGTTCTTCAACAAAATCGGTAATGTGCAGGCGAACGTATATGTATAAGCATGCATAGCATAATCCAATCTTCATTGTAACGGTTTGCCTGGGGACCCTTCTTTTTAGCGGATGCGATCATCTCTTTCACGCACAAACGTTGTGCCTGTAAGAGATTAAGCTTCTCGCATTTGTCCATTATACCCTCTTCGTTCAGGCCACGTATGCGATTTTGTAACTCAGTCATCAAATTTTGCATTTTTCCAACACGTTCTCTTACTCTTCCGATGAACATCGTTTGTGAACGAAGTCTTCTCTGTATCCTTCGGATTTTCGCCTTTTCTTCGGAAGACTTGCCGGAAATTTCCATTCTTTTCGTCACGGGGTTTTTCGATACTCGTCGCATCCGTTGGGTAATCGATTTTTTCCGTTTCTGACAGCTACTGCAGATTCTCGTGGTACACACAATTGAGCAATTTTTATTATCCAAAGCTCCGAAAGAATTGCGGTGCATTGTTTTGGGCTGCATCAACGAATAGCTCGGTAATTCAATTCCAACACAGAGCTTGATAGTTGCCAATGATTTTAAAAGTCGCGACAAATCTTCTATGCTACAAACTCGGTCGAGAGAGTTACATATCCTTCCATTGGGTATACTTTTTCCGTTTGCCGATACGTGTACATCTCCTTCTTCCGTTAGCAAAATCGATTTCCTTAGTACCGGTTGCAAGCAGTTCAGTTTGTTTTGCACGTCAAATGTGGAAAACGCCACCCATCTTTTTGCGCCGCTGTTTGATGTATATTGAAACCACCAGTGGCAGTTCCACCGCGTTTGAATCGTTGTATATCTCGATAAACACTCCACTGGATGTTCCTGAATTCTGTCCCATATCTCTGGTAGAAGACATCTCGTTATCTTGAGATACAATATCGATCTGAAAAGTGAGAAAAAAATTACAACATACACTGGATAAAAATAACACTGTATTCAGACAGATCCCGGGTTAACCCGTACATGATTATTCTATAGGCATATGTTAATTTATAGTTATAAATTAAAAATAAATTCATAGTCATAGACTTAAACTAAATTATACTTATCGATATAAGAATTTTAAAAGTGTTTGGAAAGTTGAAACATTGTCAGCTTGACAATATTTCTACTCGGCATGTTTTCTCGCATATGAAGCTACTACCTTCTATATTCGCTCGTATTAAAAAAAAAACATTTCATAAACATGTGTATAATGAATATTTACCTTCGAAAATGCTTGCTCTGATGCATTACAATCCGCTTCGATGCTCATCACATTTGGTGCCATGGGTATCGGAGTGGACGGTGTCAAATCCACTGAACTTGGATTTGTAGCGATTGTTTCTATATCACCGCTCACTTTTTCTACTGGCATTATGGACTGGTTGTTCAATGTTGGAAAAACATTTTCAGACATGGTTCCAACCGAATTCTGAGTAGTGGTTTGTACTGTCGGTTGCAATTCATTGTCCCTCTGCGATTCAACAGCGGCAGCAGTTATCATCTTATGATCGAGATGTGGCGGTGATGCAAATACTAATGGCACAGCCGTTTTCGGCAGTCTAGGCACTTTGAAAGCGACCTGTTGTTTTAATATATTAATTTTGTGATATAATAACAAATAGAGCACATACGGTTTACCAATTAGGCTTTAAGAAAAAAAATATTCCAGAAACTTACTTGTGCGATAATTTGTCCATCTCCGTCTTTATGGATAAAGTGGCGCACAATGTCAGATTCTTTAAAATGCTTCTCGCATATTTTGTGCGTTGTTTTTAATTTATTTATGAGTGGAGTTACTGCCTTCACCCATTTTTCCCGCAATATTGGATCTTTCGGCACACGGAATAAAGAAACGCGCTCCGCCGTACTTGAATACCTACTTTTGCATCCCGGAATGATGCACACATCAGGCATTGCAAAATGTTGACTTCAATTATTAATTCACTTTAATTATAGGTTCACTTCATTTAAAATAAACAGTTCCACTTCTGTTGGCTGCCGGTGTACAGTGTGGTAAGGTGGCGACGAGGTTATACACAATATCTAGCAAACACAACAACACTAGTATATATAAGCAAATCGGCCGCTTCGACGCTAGCGACGTGGCGGAATTTAGAACTCGATTGGCTTCACTTAGTGTCACAAGATTTTAGCCTCTGTGCCCAGACCTGTTTATAAGACCGTGGTCACGAGTCATTTCTAACCCGTGAGGCGATACAGCCTCGCGAAAAAATGACAGCGCTTATGCGTGGCAACTGCACCGTGAATGCAGGCATGCAAAATCTCGAAAGGATGAAATATATGAATGCGAGATTGGAAAACAAGAACATACGGAATCCATTTCAGAAGAAATATAAAACATTAATTCGATGAGTAAATACATCCGGAGCAACAATAATAAAGCACAGAATACTGGAGAATAAATAAATAAAAACCGACGCGGAACATTCTGTTTCTATATGCGATATTTTCGGAGTCAATGCCGAAGAAATAGAAATACGAACTAAAAATCAATTTACTATAACACTCGGTGCTTCTGAACATGGATTACCGATAAATTATAGACATCTGGTTTCGTATTTATAACTCATTTGTTAGCCACCAACATAAAAGAGTTTCCACGATAAAATACATTGTGTATTGCCTTTTAACATATGTAAATTGTACTCTCTATTGCCGTAGAAAATATTATCTTCAAGCGGGTTTCCCAACGCACGCGATTTTGAACGAACGTAACAAGTATTTGTTCAAAAATATATATTGTGACGTTTAATTGTTTCAAATTATAAAAAAACTAATCCTATTGGATATCTTTTGGATATCACGACGAATGCAAGGTAACAGAAGATTTCTTCAAATCATGTTTCGGCTCGCATTACCGAAGTGATGGCGGAAAAGAATTAGATTCGTCTCTAGTAATTAATTAAAAACGATAGACGTTTGAGTTTTACGCTTTACGTAAAAAGCCTCAAAGTTTGCAGGCAAAAAGAGTTGTATCTCGTGTCAATGTCTGTTGTGATGAACGTTTTTTACCGGTGGGAATTAATCCAAGTGCGAGTGCAAGTAGTTCTTGTGTAGAGTAAATCCTACAACCGGAAAACGCTGCCTAACGCATTCGATTCATTTCTTTTCGTTGGCTAGTGTAACGATAGCGGTTGAAAAACGCTCTTTTGAGTATTGAAGAGTGTATGTTTTTTCCAAATTATGAAAAGGAATCGAATCCAACCACTAGCAAGATGATTTCAATAAACGAACGTGAAACATTATTTGAACAAATCGTTTCGCACGTTGGATTCATGTCGATACTGAAAAAAAAACATCTTCGAATTTTTCATAGCTGAAAACTAGTCCAAGTGTGGATGCAAGTGGTCTCGTTGCGGAACAAGTTCGACAATCAGAAAACATTGCGCAGGACCTCGGTTTCGTATCTTTTCGCAGTCCACCGCAGGAGTAGTGACTCCAAAACGATGTTCTCAATATCGAGGGAGGATACATTTTGTAAATCAATCAGGGAAACGAATCCAAACATTGCAAACATGATGTCGATAAACAAACATAAGAGATAATTTGATCAAATTGCTTTTCGGATTCGTTCACGTTCATAGTCCACAGCAGCAGTGATAGTCCTCAATAGCTGTTTTCTTGCCGAGGGTGATCGATTTAAACAAATTACACACTGAGAACGAATCCGAACAATCTCGAGGTTATTTCGATAATGAAACACCAAACAGAATTTAAACGGACCGTTTTTTATTTTGGATTCGTCTCGAACGGATAAAAAAAAACGGTTGAAACAGGCGTATTTATCAACGTCGAATCTCATGTGAATTTCTCTTCGAGTCAACGACTTTTAGATCGGGAAACGAATCCGAGTCGGCATGCAAGTGCTTCTGTTATGGAATAATCCCTACAATTTGAGAATGCCTCGCCGACCATCGGATTCGTTCACGTTTATAGTCCACAGCAGCAGTAGCAGTCCGTAATGGCTATTGTCGTGCCGAGGGTGATCGATTTTTAAAAATCACCTACTGGGAACGAAACCGAATAATCTCGAGTTTATTTGCACAATGAAATACAAAACAGAACTTGAATGGGACGTTTTTTCTTTTGGATTCCTCTCGAACCGATAAAAGAAAGGCTGAAACACGCGTATTTATCAACGTCGAACGTCGAATCTCATGTGAATTTCTTTTCGAGTCGACGACTTTTATATCGGGAAACCAATCGGAGTGGACATGCAAGTGTTTCTGTTGTGGAATACTCCCTACAATCTGAGAATGCCGTGCCGACCATCGGATTCGTTCACGTTCATAGTCCACAGCAGCAGTAGTAGTCTTCAATGGCTATTATCGTGCCGAGGGTGATCGATTTTTAAAAATCACTTACTGGGAACGAAACCGAAAATTCTCGAGGTTATTTCGACAATGAAACCCAAAACAGAATTTAAATGGACCGTTTTTCATATTGGATTCCTCTCGAACCGATAAAAGAAACTGTTGAAATAGGCGTATTTATCAACGTCGAATCTCATGTGAATTTCTTTTGGAGTCGAGGAATTTTAGATCGGGAAACGAATCCGAGTCCGCATGCAAGTGTTTCTGTTGTGGAATACTCCCTAGAATCTGAGAATGCCGTGCCAACCATCGGATTCATTCACGTTCATAGTCCACAGCAGCAGTAGTAGTCTTCAATGGCTATTTTCGTGCCGCGGGTGATCGATTTTAAAAAATCACTTACTGGGAACGAAACCGAAAATTCTCGAGGTTATTTAGACAATGAAACCCAAAACAGAATTTAAATGGACCGTTTTTCCTATTGGATTCCTCTCGAACCGATAAAAGAAATGGTTGAAACAGGCGTATTTATCAACGTCGTGTCATGTGAATTTGTTTTCGAGTCGACGACTTTTAGATCGGGATACGAATCTGAGTCCGCATGCAAGTGTTTCTGTTGTGGAATAATCCCTACAATCTGAGAATGCCGCGCCGACCATCGGATTCGTTCACCTTCATAGCCCGCAGCAGCAGTAGTAGTCCTCAATGGCTATTTTCGTGCTGAGGGAGATAGATTTTTAAAAATCACCTACTGGGATCGAATCAGAAAAATCTCGAGGTTATTTCGATAATGAAACACAATACAGAATTTGAATGAACCATTTTTTATTTTGCATTCATCTCGAACCGATAAAAAAATGGTTGAAAAAGGCGTATTTATAAAGGTCGAATGTCATGTGAATTTCTCTTCGAGTCGACGACTTTTAGATCGGGAAACGAATCCGAGTCCGCATGCAAGTGTTTCTGTTGTGGAATAATCCCTGCAATCTGAGAATGTTGCGCCGATCATCGGATTCGTTCACGTTCATATTCCACAGCAGCAGTAGCAGTCCTCAATGGCTATTTTCGTGCCGAGGGTGATCGATTTTTAAAAATCACCTACTGGGAACGAAACCGAACAATCTCGAGGTTATTTCGACAATGAAATACAAAACAGAATTGGAACGGACCGTTTTTCATTTTGGATTCCTCTCAAACCGATAAAAGAAATGGTAGAAACAGGCGTATTTATCAACGTCGCGTCTCATGTGAATTTCTTTTCGAGTCGACGACTTTTAGATCGGGAAACGAATCCGAGTCCGCATGCAAGTCTTTCTGTTCTGGAATAATCCCTACAATCTGAGAATGCCGCGCCGACCATCGGATTCGTTCACGTTCATCGTCCACAGCAGCAGTAGTAGTCCTCAATGGCTATTGTCGTGCCGAGGGTGATCGATTTTTTAAAATCACCTACTTGGAACAAATCCGAACAATCTCGAGGTTATTTCGACAATGAAACAGAAAACAGAATTCGAATGGATCGTTTTTTATTTTGGGTTCAGCTCGAACCGATAAAAGGAACTGTTGAAACAGGCGCATTTATCAACGTCGTGTTTCATGTAAATTTTTTTTTCGAGTCGACGACTTTTAGATCTGGAAACGAATCCGAGTCCGCATGCAAGTGTTTCTGTTGTGGAATAATCCGTACAATCGGAAAATGCCGCGCCGATCATCGGATTCGATCACGTTCATCGTCCACGGCAGCAGTAGTAGTACTCAATGGCTATTTTTGTGCCGAGTGTGATAGATTTTTAAAAATCCCCTACTGGGAACGAAACCGAATAATCTCGAGTTTATTTCCACAATGAAATACAAAACAGAACTTGAATGGGACGTTTTTTCTTTTGGATTCCTCTCGAACCGATAAAAGAAAGGCTGAAACAGGCGTATTTATCAACGTCGAACGTCGAATCTCATGTGAATTTCTTTTCGAATCGACGACTTTTATATTGGGAAACGAATCCGAGTGGACATGCAAGTGTTTCTGTTGTGGAATACTCCCTACAATCTGAGAATGCCGCCCCGACCATCGGATTCGTTCACCTTCATAGCCCCCAGCAGCAGTAGTAGTCCTCAGTGGCTATTTTTGTGCCGAGGGTGATACATTTAAAATAATTACCCACTGGGATCGAATCGGAAAAGTCTCGAGTTTATTCGTCTCGAACCGATTTAAAAAACGGTTAAAAAAGGCGTATTTATGAAGGTCGAATGTCATGTGAATTTCTCTTCGAGTCGACGACTTTTATATCGGGAAACGAATCCGAGTCCGCATGCAGGTGTTTCTGTTGTGGAATGATCCCTACAAATTGAGAACGCTGCGCCGATCATCGGATTCGTTCACGTTCATAGTCCACAGCAGCAGTAGCGGTCCTCAATGGCTATTTTCGTGCCGAGGGTGATCGATTTTTAAAAATCACCTACTGGCAACGAAACCGAACAATCTCGAGGTTATTTCGACAATGAAATACAAAACAGAATTTGAATGGATCGTTTTTTATTTTGGATTCCTCTCGAACCGATAAAAGAAACTGTTGAAACAGGCGTATTTATCAACGTCGAATCTCATGTGAATTTCTTTTGGAGTCGAGGAATTTTAGATCGGGAAACGAATCCGAGTCCGCATGCAAGTGTTTCTGTTGTGAAATACTCCCTACAAGCTGAGAATGCCGTGCCGACCATCGGATTCGTTCACGTCCATAGTCCACAGCAGCAGTAGCAGTCCTCAATGGCTATTTTCGTGCCGAGGGTGATTGATTTTAAAAAATTACCTACTGGGAACGAAACCGAACAATCTCGAGTTTATTTCGACAATGAAATATAAAACAGAACTTGAATTATTATTGTCGAAATAAACTCGAGATTTTTCCGATTCGTTCCCAGTGGGTAATTATTTTAAATGTATCACCCTCGGCACAAAAATAGCCACTGAGGACTACTACTGTTGCTGTGGGCTATGAAGGTGAACGAATCCGATGGTCGGGGCGGCATTCTCAGATTGTAGGGAGCATTACACAATAGAAACACTGGCATGCCCCCTCGGGTTCGTTTCCCGATCTATAAGTCGTCGACTCGAAAAGAAAATCACATGAGATTCGCGGTTCGACGTTGGTAAATACGCCTGTTTCAGCCTTTCTTTTATCGGGTCAAGAGGAATCCAAAATAAAAAACGTCGCGCCGCAGTGGAATGCGCAAAGAGAGGCGTCACTTAGAGACACGCATTTTTGAACGGAGTGCCCAGACCTGTATATACGACCGTGCACCTGTCAAACGGTGCGTTTCTCAAGCCGTGCAAGATCAGAACGCACGTTACCTGTCAAACGCGCACGCTCGGAACTTGCGTACTCAAGATGACAGAAAATAATAGCAGACGATACAAGAAACGTCATACTGGCTGGGCAAGCAAGACAGCTGCCTAGCTACCTTGCTCGCTGCCTGCTACGCGTCTCGCGCTCAGACTCGGTACTCGAGTGGCGTCGTCGCTAAGGGCAGGCTTCAAGCCGAACGCTGACATTCTAATCGTTCTCATTTGAAAACTATTCAGCGGAAAAAAACGCTATGGCAGATTTACTCGGGGTACCCCCCTGAACCCGCCAGTTCCGGTTTATGTTATGACGTTGACATTCACGTTTATTTTAGATCGTGACTTCTTTCAACCTACGGCTTACAATACTTATCGCTACATTCGTTACGCTAACTACATACATATTATCGGCTGTGACCACGGTCTTACATACAGGTCTTGAAAGTCGCTCAAAATTTCAGTGGTGGGGGATGGCCTCTTATTGAAGCACCGACTGTTTCAACTCGTGACCACGAGGATCGCTGCTATAGAGTGATGCAGGCTGTGTGAGAGAGACGGAAATAGATTTAAAAAGTAAACAAAACCGAAACATAACCTTTGATTCACGCGACCACACGCGACGTGCTCTACTTGTAAACTTGTAAAAACGGTGATATTGAAAAAAATCTATTTTTTTACGGACACTAAAACCTGCAATTTATGGAATGATTAGATTATTATTTTCGGGTTGGGGCCGGGAACCTGAAAAAATGAAACATTATTGGGCTCATTACAATAAATACTTTCCAGGCTTTAATTAAATTTATTTACCTTTAATTAAATTTTTCCTACTCGAGAGTCCTTCGCGTAAAGGTCAGAAAAGAGGTGTTTTTTTAAACTTACCAACGCAAACCGTTTCGGAAACTGCAAAGTAGAGAGTATTGAAAATGTTTCTTGGGACATGCATTAAAATTTTTTGAAGAAGAAATAAAGAATTGCAAAAGAAGCACTGTTTTTTAAGTATTTGTTTCATTTTCAAGAAACACATCCTGCAAGTGTTTCGGTCTGGATTCCACTTCGGTCTGGAATAGTAGCCACTTTTTTCCGGTCAATTAAAACAAGGCGTAACGCCTATTTGTTTTATAAAGGCTAAAACATGTTTTTAAAAAACCGAGCGCACAAGGATCGAACCCCTGAAAGCAGCATACGAAGCTTGCACCGAACTTCTCGATCAACACGAGCTCACATTGACACCGACATAAAAAACATTCATATTCTTTGTACCCACTTGGATAACTATAGACTTTTGGTTTTTTTCAGGTTTACAATAAAGTTACTTTTAATTGTATTTAGGTACATCATGCATTTTTGACATTGAATATTATAATTTGCCTTCACCAGCCAATTGTACCAGCTAGGTTAGGTTCCTATGAGTCAACCAGAGATTAGTAGGGAGATGCACATCGCGCCGCTTTTCGGCGTGCCTCGTAAATGGCGCTAAATCGCGGCGGCGAGTTCGGGAGTATGATTTCATGATCATCGCCTCTGTCGAGGTTGCAGATTCCCTTCTAGCCGCGCGAGTCCGTGATCACCGGTCAAGTCGGTATCGCAGTCAGCGTGAACATGAATGGGTTGCTCGGAGGGGGAAAAGTCTCTGCCCCTCGCAAATCGCGCTCGCTCGACAGGCGAACGGAGCGAGGTTTTCCGTCTGATCGAGCTCGACATATATGTGTGGCCGTACTGCGGATTGGAATATGCATTATATGAATTTCAAAGTGAAAAACATGTATCGAGATCATTGTTTTCTCTCGGTTGCTCGTTTCGGCCGAAAATGCGGGTTAAAAAAATTAACGACGAACCGCGTTGAAAAATAAAACGCCGAAACGACCGTGGCAGGTCCAAAAAAAAAATCTTGAGCCTTTACCGCGATTGTTTCGGCATTTTTTTTCAACAGTAAACATTACGGATGAGAGTGTATCATAAATGTTTCTTCATCTGCAATGAGCGTTGTGGCTGAATTGGAAGCGTGGCGGATTAACAATGCTTACGGTCCGAGTTCAATCCCCGGTGAATCAATTTTTTTTTTTCATTTTATATTCAGAAAATTTCGAACTTACTCTCACTTTAGCTATTCTCGCCTGTTCAGGCATTATTTATGATATTTAATTCGCATATGCTTAATAAAAAAAAACAAGACATTGCTACCGGGGATCGAACCCGCGTCAAGTGCAGCCGGAACGCGCGTAAAAGTTGCCCCCTCTCTAGTCTCTTACGCGCCCATCGCCCAATCATGGTAACGCGTGTCCGTGAGCGAGCGACGCTGGATATCTTCGGAGGAGCCGAGCACCGTTTAACTTTCCCGACCGCGCCTTCGGCAGCTACAGCAACCATGGAACGCCGCACGTTCATGTGCGGCCAAGCCGAAACGAAGGCTTCGAGGGAAAAAGCATTCTCAGCACGACTCGCGCGTGACGTCACACGACGGCACGCACGAGGCTTTTAGATGATTTCAATGCTTGTTTAGTTCTTTTTCCTATTGAGTGAAAGGCTGCGGAGATATTCGGAGAAAAGTTATAGATAAAAAAAGAGATTTTCATAAAAAAAACTTATTACATTTTATTTATCCCTCATAATTCTGAGAAACAATGAATTTCCGAAATGTTTGCAAACATTATTTTCCTTAAGGGGTAACACCACTGTAACGGCCTGCTACAAAGGGTTTTAGACAAACAATACTTGGGGTAATTATTAAGCATATATTGAAGTATATTGCAAAAAATGTATGGGAAAATATTACAAAATGGCGACACTGCAGCAAATTGTTCCGAGGCATGTTGAACTTAAGGTGCTCTGCGGCACGCAGTATAATTTGTGCCAATTTTAATCTGGCCAAATATTTTTTTTTTAATTAAATCTAGATGAGTGTTACAAGTGACCCACGTAGGGGATTTTAGAAATATTTATCTTTGAGTAATTGACGAGTATTTGACTAAAAATGTTCAATTTTTTTAAAGACAGTTATTTTTTAATAAATATTGTTTTAATTAACTTATCGAAAATCCCCTACGTGTTTCAGTAGCTACACTCATGTAGACTTAATAAAACAAAATTATTTTTTTTAGATTAAAAATGGCACAGTTATACTGCGTGCCACAGAGGTTCGACATGCTTCGGAAGAATTGCTGCAGTGTCGCCATTTTGTAATATTTTCGGATAAAAAATTTATAGCAATATACTTAAATATATGCTCAATAAATACCGCAAGTATTATTTGTTTATCACATTTTCTTCCGCCAAAAAAAATATCAAAAAATACGCTTCCTGTAAGGCCGTTACAGTGGTGTTACCCCTTAAAGTCTGCATATAATTTCCAAGATTTTTCCGTAATTGTAATAAAAATGATGAAATGTTCGGAAAAATTCGGAGAAACTCGGATGTTTGCATAAAAATAATTGTCCGCAAAACTCCGAATTCTACATATTTGTTCCAATTCATAGAAAAATTCGGGAAAAAAATCGGTAAAATTTACCGGAAAAAATTGGAGTTTTTTGGAAAAAAAATTCACTAGGGGCGCGGGATCGTTCCCCGCGCTTAGTGCTTCTTTTAAAATTATTATTACTATTAATTCTTATTTGATTAGTTATTTTTATTAGTTATCATTATTATTTTAATTGGTTATCTTTTAGTGTCGAAAAATGTATCGCGCACTCTGACCGCTTATTTTATTAGTTTATATGTTATATTAAATATAATAATAAATCTAAATTACAACTTATTTTACTTCTGAAATTTTTTTTTACGCTTGATTCACACCCGGCCCTATGCCAAATAAATTGTAATTCATAAAAGTAAGCGGAAATGTATTCGTATTATTATAGTCATTCTCATATACTTTCTACAAGCGATAAAGCATTATCATAATGTATCCGGCCGCGAATTGTAATTACCAGAAAAAGCACATATTTACAAGCGATGAGATGGTCCCGTTGGTAGCGTTCCTGGCTTCGGTCCGCAGGGGCGCGGGATCGGTCCCCGCGCTGAGTGCTTTTTTAAAAATTATTATTACTATTAATTCTTATTTGATTAGTTATTGAATGAATATAATAATACGAATATAAATATATTTCCGCTCATATACTTTCATCAAGCGATAAAGCATTATGATAATGCTTTATCGCTTGATGAAAGTATATGAGCGGAAATATATTTATATATTTATAGCATTATGATAATGCTTTATCGCTTGATTAAAGTATATGAGCGGAAATATATTTATATTCGTATTATTATATTCATTCAATAACTAACAAAATACTTTTATATACTTACGCTCATAGACTTTCATCAAGCGATAAAGCATTATCATAATGCTTTATGGCTTGATGAAAGTATATGAGAATGAATATAATAATACGAGTATAAATAAATTTCCGCTTACTTTTATGAATTACAATTTATTTGGAGTAGGGACGGGTGTGAGTAAAGCGCAAACAATTTTTTAGAAGATAATATAAGTTGTAATTTATATTTATTATTATATTTAAATTAACGTACAAACTAATCAAATAAGCGGTCAGAGTGCGCGATAAATTTTTCGACACTAAAAGATAACTAATTAAAATAATGATAATAACTGGTGTGTGTCATGTGAGTGTGACTGTAGTCTGTGAGTTATTTCTCGACGAAACGGGACTAGCTCCAAGACTGGGAAGCGAACTCGGGATCGGCTGTATTGGTATAGGTTTTCCGCAGTTTCCCTATACCCATGGCAGAAATATCATGGTGAATGCAATACGGAGGGCGAAGTCGGCTGCGACCGCAAGGTGGGGATATAAACTGGAATATGGGGTATGTATCAAGGGGGAAGAACCGTGTACAGCTGGAAGTTAAAAAAAAGTGAATGATGATAACTAATAAAAATAACTAATCAAATAAGAATGAATAGTAATAATAATTTTAAAAAAGCACTGAGCGCGGGGAGGATCCCGCGCCCCTAGTGCAATTTTTTTTCCGAAAAACTCCGATTTGTTCCGGATTTTTCTATGAATTGAAACAAATATGAAGAATTCGGAGTTTTGCGGACAATTATTTTTACGCAAACATCCGAGTTTCTCCGAATTGCTCCGAATATTTCATCATTTTAATTACGATCACGGGAAAATCTCGGAAATTATATGAAGACTGTAAGGGGTAACACCACTGTAGCCGCCTTACAGGAAGCGTAATTTTAAATATTTTTTTCCGGAAGAAAATGTGATAAACAAATAATACTTGCGGTATTTATTGAGCAAATACTTAATTGAAATTGCTTGCTTGAAATTTTTATCCGAAAATATTACAAAATGGCGACACTGTAGCAATTCTTCCGAAGAAGGTCGAACCTTTGCGGCATGCAATATAACTATGCCAATTATAATCTAAAAAAAATAATTTTATTTTATTAAGTCTAAATGAACATTTTTAGGCAAATAATCGGCCATTACTCAAAAATCAATATTTCTCAAATCCCCTACGTGGTTCACTAGCTACACTCATCTAGATTTGATTTCAAAAAAATGATTTTGTCCAGATTAAAATTGGCACAAGTTATACTACGTGCCACAGAGCACCTTAAGTTCAACATGCCTCGGAAGAATTGGCTGCAGTGTCGCCATTTTGTAATATTTTCCCGTACATTTTTTTGCAATATACTTCAATATATGCTTAATAATTACCCCAAGTATTATTTGTCTAAAACAGTTCGTGGCAATTTGCATCTATAACTTTTCTCCGAATATCTCCGCAGCCTTTCACTCAATAGGAAAAAGAAAAAGTTCCGAAAAAAAATAAGAACAAGTTTTTTTTACGAAAATCTCATTTTTTTAATCTTTAATTTTTCTCTTAAATTTATCTTTAAAAATTCTCATTTCTTTTCATCTTTAACTTCACTCTGAATATCTGCGCAGCCGTTCACTCAGATCATAGGAAAAAGAGGAATTTCCGGGAAAAAAATGACAAATCATGAATTTTCAGTGAAAAAAAATGTGTTTTTGGGAAATAGACCAGAACTTGAATCTGTTTTAAATCATTTTGTCTCCGAAAATCTCAAATATAATTAAAATATGAGAAATTATGAAAAATTTGGAGAAAAATTTGCACCACGGGTCCCTGCGGGCCGAAGCCAGGAACGCTACCAGCGGGACCATCTCATCGCTTGTAGAATATGTGCACTTTCTAGTACTTACGATTCGCGGCCGGATGGATGATTGGCTTGTTTTTGGGGATAATGCTTTATCGCTTGATGAAAGTATGAGAATTAATATAAT
Source organism: Ophion obscuratus (assembly GCA_964007375.1). Lineage (NCBI taxonomy): Eukaryota > Metazoa > Arthropoda > Insecta > Hymenoptera > Ichneumonidae > Ophion > Ophion obscuratus. The sequence goes on along the minus strand of OZ023315.1, from coordinate 43,339,359 downwards.
AATACGAATATAAATATATTTCCGCTTACTTTTATGAATTATATTTTATTTGGCATAAGGACGGGTGTGAGTAATTTTATTATCATATTTAAATTAACGTATAAACTAAAAAAATAAGCAATCAGGGCGCGTGATACATTTTTTGTATACATTAATAACGCAGAGAATCAAGAGCTAAATAAGCATTAAAATTATATAAAAGCCTCGCGCGGGCCGTCGGGTGACGTCACGCGCGAGTCGTGCTCAGATTTCTTTTTCCCTCGAAGCCTTCATTTCGGCTTGGCCGCACATGAACGTGCTCAGCGTCCATGGATTTGTGCAGCTGCCGAACGCGGTCGATAAACTTCGACCGTGCTCGGCTCTTTCCGAAGATGTCCAAGCGTCGCTCGCTCACGGACACGCGCTACCATGATTGGGTGACGGGCGCGTAAGAGACTAGAGAGGGGGAACTTTTACGCGCGATCTGGCTGCACTGATCCCCGGTAGCAATGTCTTGTTTTTTTTTATTAAGCATATACGAATTAAGGCGTTACCCCCACGTGTCGCGCAAAAAAGGCCTTTTTCATGATTTTTTTAAAAGAAAACTACAAAACTTTTTAATCGATCAATATACCATCTTAAAGAACACATCTTGAAAAACTTTCAGTAATTTTTTTATTGAAAAATATTACATTGTTTAGTGGCAAATGGCCGTCAATGAAATAATGTTTTTATACACACGGTTTGCGGTGACCAACATTGCGGCGAAGTGGATCATCTAAAAAAAAATGCGGATGAATTTAGTCAAATATAAGTATAAACTAGTCTTTAATCGAAGGATTTTAAAAAATATTCATTTTTCACAAAATAGCGGACAGTCAAAGTTAATGGTTCGATTTTAACGAAAAGAACGGCCGTTTTTTGGCTATAAAACGGCCATTTTTTTTTTCGAAAAAAAAATCGAACGATTAAAGACTACATTTTTATGTATTAAATAAGCCTGCAAAATTTCAAGAAGATCGGTTCATTAGTGTTCGAGTAATCTTGGTCACCGACTTCAGAAATGCCATTTTGAGAAAAACGCGTTTAAAGTTTCAATTTCCGGTCGTTTACACAACGGATTCTTCTCTTTCAACGCTCATATCTCAGTCAATTTTGTTCGGATCGACTTGAAATTTTCAGGACGTATTCTTAGATACTTATACTTAAAAAAAATGCAATAAAAAATCGATTTTTTCAAAATCGCAAATGGGGGTAACCCCTTAAAAATCATAAATAATGCCTGAACAGGCGAGAATAGCTAAAGCGAGAGTGAGTTCGACATTTTCTGAATAGAAAATGAAGAAAAAGAAAAGTTCATTCACCGGGGATTGAACTCGGACTGTACGCATCGTTATTCTGCCACGCTGCCAATTCAGCCACAACACTCATTGCAGATAGAGAATCATTTATGATACACCCTTATCCATAATGTTTACTGTTGAAAGAAAAATGTTGAAACAATCGGGGCAAAGGCTCAAGATTTCTTTGTGAACCACGGTCGTTACGGCGTTTTATTTTTCAACGCGGTTCGTCGTTAATTTGTTTAACCCGCATTTTCGGCATAAACGGGCAACCGAGAGAAAACAATGATCTCGATACATGTTTTTCACATTGAAATTCATTTAATGCATATTCCACTCCGCAGTACGGCCACATATATATATCGAGCTCGATCGGACGGAAAACCTCGCTCCGTTCGGCTGTCGAGCGAGCTCGATTTGCGAGGGGCAGAGACTTTTCCCCCACCGAGCTACCAATTCGTGTTCTTGCTGACTGCGATACCGACTTGAGCGGTGATCACGGACTCGCGCGGCTACAAGGGAATCTGCAACCTCGACAAAGGCGAAGATCACGAAATCATATTCTCGAACTCGCCGCCGCGATTTAGCGCCATTTACGAGGCACGCCGAAAAGGGAAGCGTTGTGCATCACCCTACTAATCTCTGAGTCAACAATCGATTTCTATCTGTCTCGCACAGCCTGCATCACCCTATCGCAGCGACACTCGTGGACTAGACGAAACGGCCGGTGCTTCAAACCGAGGACATACCCCACCACCAGAGTTTCAAGACCTGTATGTAAGACCGTTGCTATGACTTTACTTCTATTAACATTGTCAACGACCTTCGTTACTCGAGCGCATAATATTTAACAATTCTTATTACAGATTAATTTCATACGGTTCGTCGTATTAAATTAATATTAAATGTCGTTGTTCTGCCGGCGGCTCCGCGAATTTATCGCTTCGGAGCAAGACTCGAATTTTTGTGGGAGTGAGTGTGATATCGACGGCCCACGCCCATGCGAATTCGCGACAGGCGTTTATCCTTCGTGTAAGATTATATTTTTGGAGTACCAGATATTGTCGAACCCCAGGCGACTGAAACTCGAGACGACCGCGTGCGCAATGGCTGAGGTAATTTTTTTCCTCTCACTTCCGTCTTGTCCCTTATCCTCTATCGCCCTCTACTTCCGCTGTGTTGCCTCAACTTGAAGTCGCTTTCCGCTTTGATTCGCGGATAGCGTCGCTTGTGAACGCGCGAGATTTAAATATGAACATATCGCGAGGGGGCCACGTGGCGACCCTACAAGTATTCAGTTTATCGCCCGGGTCAGAGAAAATGTAGGTATTGTTTTCCGTATTACTAGCTGTGAGGGTGCTGTGACAGGTGCTGCGAGTGACGAGAGTTTGATTAGCTATTCGTATGTGTATATTATCAATTTTCATAGGATCGTTAGGTCTGAGGAGTCGATCAATTTTTGGGAAAAATGATTGGGGCGGCGATGATATGTTTGCTTAAGGTGATTTATCCAGTATTTTTCGGTTGATTTTTTATATTCATTTTTGAGCTTTTTTCTCGTCTGATTTAAGATGTGCTTTACGATTTTCGATCTAGTCAATCTACTGAGTGGGTCTGTTTTTAGAAGGGAGTGTGAGATGGTGATGAGTGTTGATTTTTGTTTTTGTAGTTTAATTATTGTTGAGTTTAGGTATTTAGTAGTATTGTTGACAGCTTGATTTCGGGGTACTGTGTTGGGTATAGCGGCGATGATGCTATTGTTAATATTGGATAATGCGATATCGATTTCATTGAAGTTTCTGTTGCCTTGGGGAAGGGTATCGTAGGAATCATCTAGGGCTTTGCGAAATTTTTTCCAATTGGTTAGCTTATAGATGAATCGAGGTTGGCTAGGGTTTGTGTTATCTAAGGATAGATTATCGTTTACAAGGGAAATTTTAAAGAAAATAGCTGTATGATCTCTATCGTAAGGGAGGACGTCAGTTTTTAAGTCAGGTGAGTCGAGGAGTGACAGTCGAGCGCAATTAGCGCTAGGTCAAGGAATGAGCCCGCTGGTTTGTAGGTGGGTAGACGGGATGGAAGGATTTTTAATTTAAATATTATGTCTTTTGACAGGCTCCATTTTGCGAGGAATTTTCCTCTTGTGTTGTTTGTATGATTGCGCCATTGTGAGTGCTTGCGTCTAAGTCGCCCGCTAGGATGTAATGGAAATTAATACTATTTAGTTTGAGGTTTTCAAAGAGGGCGTTAAGCTCGCTTATGAAAATATCACGGCCATCGTTAGTACTATATGTGCTTATTATATAAAGGTTTTTCCCAAATGAAGCCTGGAAATGGGGAGGAGAGAAGGCGTTAGAGTGGGCATGGGAAATCTACGGGAAGGTGTGGAGAAATGAAGGATGGCCAGAGGAGGGGATAATCGTACCAATAATAAAAAAGCGGCAAGGAACGAGGCTAGAGGCGTACAGGGGGGTGACGCTGTTACCCTCGCTGTATAAGATTTATGCGGCAGTGTTCGCAAAAATATTAGAAGAAGAGGTGGAAAAGGAAGGATCGGTGCTACAAAACCAAACCGACTTCAGAAGGGCAATGGGAACAATACATAATATCTACGACCTGAATCACATAATAGGAATGCAGGTGGAGAAAAGAAAGGGAATGTTGGTGGCTCTTTTCATCGACCTGAGAGCGGCCTTCGATTCGGTGGACAGAAACGAATTGTGGAAGGCGTTGGAGAGGAGAGAAATAAGGAAAGGGCTGAGGGAAAGGATAAAGGAAATATCCGAGGAGACGACGAGAAGGGTGCAGGTAGGAGGGAGACAGGAGAGGAATTTTGGACGCAGAAAGGGATAAGGCCCCTGAGCCCGCTTTTGTTTAACGTTTTGACGGCAGATCTCGAGGAGGAATTGAAAAAAGGGGAATGGGGGGGATAAAGATAGGGAGGGAGAAGATTTTCTCACTAGCGTACGCGGATGACGTAGCGATGCTAGCAGAAAGGGAGGAGGACATGGGGAACATCATCAGGAGACTGGAGATGTATTTCGAGGGCAAGAAGATGGAGGTGAATTCGGGGAAGGCTAAGGTGATGAGGTGCAGGAAAGGAGGGGGTAGGTTCAAGAAAAAGACATGGAAATGGGGAGGGGAAGAGTTGGAAGAAGTATGAGAATTCAAGTACCTAGGGTACATGTTCAGGAGGAATGGGGGGGGGGGGGGGCTAGCGGCGCACATAGAAAACAGGGTAAGAAAGCGGGAAGAGTGATGAGGCAGGTGTAGGGAATAGGGAAGAGGAAATTTGGGAAAGACATGGGAAGGAGGATATGGGTGTTCGACACCTTGGTGTGGACGGTGATGGGCTACGGGGCAGAGATCTGCGGATGGGAAGAAATAGGGGCGATGGAAGTGATGCAGGAGAGACATGTGAAGTGGGTGCTGGGGCTCGACTGGAGAACACCAGGGTATTTGGTGAGGGAGGAGTTGAAAAGGGATAGGATAAGAATGAGATCAGGTAAAAGAGCGTGGAAATATGAGGAAAAGCTAAGGAAAGGGGGAGGGAGTGAATGGGCAAGGAAGTGCTGGGAGGAGATCAGGGAAAGGGAGAGGAGAAGTGATCACAGGAGATCGAAATGGGAGAAAGGCAGAGAGGAGTTCAGGGAGACGTGGGGGGGGGGGGGGAGAAGAACCGGATCAAGCACAGCAGGGGTACGAGAGGAATGAGGAGGAGGATAGAGAAGAGCAGAAAAGGAAAAGGTGGGAAAAGATAATGGAGTCGAGATACAACAGATGGTACAAGGAGGTAAAAGTGGGAGGGCTTCCAGGGTACCTGAAGGCGGGATGGGGGGGGGCGGTATAGGAGAGTGGAAAGAATCAGGATGGGGAACGAGATGAGAGAAGAAAAATACTGGGAGAAGGAGGAAGAGAGGGAATGTAGGATATGTGGAAAAGAGATGGAATCGTGGGAACACGTGATGAATAGGTGCGGTGGAGAAGGGGTGGAAAGAGGGATAGAAGAAAGGATAATAGAGATCTTGGACGAAGGAGGCGGGGGGAGGTATGGATGAGGAAATTGGAGGAGAGGAGGAAGGAAAAGGAAAGGGAAGGAGGAGACGGAGAAGGAGAGGAAGAAACGGAGTGAAAGAGGAAAGGAGTGAAAGAAGGAAACGGAAGTTGGACGGCGGAGAGAAGAGAGAGAAGAGTAGTATTAAGGAAGCAAACGCGGTAAAGAAAAACGTAGAATAAAGCGGTGCGGCGCGGGCGGCGGAGAAAGAGAGAGAGAGAGAGAGCGGCGAAATCGATGTAAGATAGGCTAAGTAGAATAAGGAAATTGTAAGGAAGAATGTAAGGGAGGAGAGGAAACGGAGACCTTTGTAACGCTACGGGGAATCGAATAAAGCATACATACATGTAAAGGTTTTTATATGTTTTATAATAGTAAACTCAAGGAGGGAGTTTTTTTTATCGAAGAGGGCTGAGTGATGAGTGAATAGGGAATTTTTTTATTTATAAATATAGCGGTACCTCCACCTCGGCTGGCTTGAGGTCTGTCCGTGCGTATTATGTTGTCGTTAGTGAATGTTAATTTGTGTTTTGGATTAAGCTTTGTTTCGCTGAGTAAAATAATGTCGTGTGAGTATTTTTCTGTGAATTGGAGTAAATCGAGTCTTCTTTGGTGTGAGATAATTGAATTCACATTTATTTCAGCTATATGAAGTTGGTTGAGTTGTGGTGTCCCGGCTGGAAATTTGTCCAGGCTAGCCAGACTTATGATGAGGCCGTGATGAGGGAGCTGTGTGGCTATCCGTATTACGGGAATTAGGATTCGGCCGTGAGCCTGCCGTGAACAGGCAGCCACAGGCCACAAACTTATGGCAAACGTGAAGATCGCCATAATGTGGTTTGCCTTATCAGTGCCCTAATATGGCTCTATTAGGAGGCCCATGCATGGCAGTGCTCAGGCTAGCGCTAAAGTGGTGGCGCTAGTGTTGTATTTAAAAACTATGTATGCACGTGTTTCACTATACGTGTGTCACTGTACACCCGGCTGGAAATTTATACATCGTATGTATTTGGGTTAAAATTTGGGAGGAAGCGGTACTTGACACGGTTGCGTGTTAGAGATGTCGTTCGAAGAAAAAAGTTGACGAGTCCCGATCATCGGTACAAGTACCAGGTATGTATAACCTTACTTTTTCAACTTTGACAAAATTTATGAATTCTTATACACTTCTGTATAGAAAAATATCAATATAAAATATAATTCAAAAAAAATAAAAAAATAAAAAATAGTATAATGTCAATATAAAATATAATTTGAAAAATGAGAACGATATACGTTATTTTGTTTACGAAAAATTTGAATATTCAGAAAAAGAGGCCCGAATGATAAAATTCAAGATCATGAAAGTCTTGATAAAGCTACCAGCGAACAATATCGTAATGCCAGCGGAGAGGATTCGAACACCAGCGAAGAAAATCTCCATGCCAGGGGAGGGTTCGAACGGCAGCGAAGAAGGTCCCCATGTCAGCGGAGAGGATTTAAATGGCAGCGAAGATAAAGAGCCTGGTCAAGAAAATGTGCAATGTTGGAACATAGATGAAGGTGAAGAACTGCGAGAATGGGTCATCAACAACAATATCGCACACACTCAAGTTCACGGTTTGTTCAAAATTTTCCGACGAAGGTTACTATCTCATTTACCTCAGTCAGCGAAAACTTGTTTAAGCACAAATTCAGCTACATACGAAATAGTCGATTTACAGACGAAAATGGTGAAACTTTGTGTACTTTGGTATGAAAAATTACCTTCAGAGGTATGTGAATACAGATATCCACAGAGAAAAGATTTTTATTTACAATTTAATATTGATGGACTGCCATTATTTTAATCAAGTCCAGCAAGCTGTCAGCCAGGTGCTGAACAACGCGAAGGACTGGGACGGTCACCGCTCAGAACGACAAAAAAAGAATGACCACAAGTGTGCGGATATAGCTATTAAATATATATTTCAAATAAATATATAAACAAAAATATAAAAATAAGAAATATAAGAATAATAATAAAAATTAACAAAAATAAGAACAAAAAAACAAAAAACTGTCAGTAAGTTCAAAAATGTATGTTATGTTAAACTGTTCAGATGTAAGTTGGTCTTAAATATTCAATAAACAAAAAAAGTTGTATGTTATTCGTTCCGTATATTTTCTGTAATATTAATACATCCGATCAGGCAGCCGTATACACGCTGGCGCTGTCATAAGGCGCCAGGGTAGTGCCCCAATGAGGCTCCCAGATTTGGGCGTAATCAGGCTGCCAGATCCCGCCGTTATAGGGAACAGCGTTACACTTTTGTTCACGCCGTGATCAGGTTGCCATACTAGCGTCATATAATGGCAGTCTGGCAACCTGATCCGAGCGTGATTAGCGCCATAATTAAATTTCCAGCCGGGGTGTTATCCGTCATTATTCGGATAGAGTGAGGAGAGAAGGAATTCTATTTTTGTAGTGTTCGATGCTACTTGCATGGCAATAGTTTTTAATTGCTCAGTTATAATGGTGACTAGTTCTTTTTTTAGTTCGACTACCTAGTCTTGTTGAGGGTATGGGGAATAAGGGTGTTTGTTGGTGGCATGGGCGGTGTGTGTGTAGTGTGGTTAAAACGTTTGAAGGTGGTATTATTATTGCGCATTTGCGTTTCGTTGTTGTTATTGTTGTAGTGAGAGATCGTGTGTAGAGTCGGTGTTGGTTTCGCGTGGATTATGGGGGGATTTGTGCTGGTAGCTTGGGCGTACGATATATTTGGATTAACCGGGGTGGCAAACCTGTCGATTTTTCTATGAAGCTGGGTAGTTCGTTGAATTGTTTGCTGCTTCTTCGCACTGGTGGTGAATTTTAGGTATGGGCATCCTCTGTAGGATGCTGGGTTGCTATGTTGTCCACAGTTTGTGCACGTCAGACTGACTGGGTCGGTGTTGTTGGTGAATTTGCAGGTTCCAGGCTCGTGAGATTCGGCAAAGTTGACGCACCTGTATTGGAGGTGACAGTTTTTGCTGGCATGACCCACTCGTTGGCATTTTTTGCATTGGAAGATCACTGATCTTCGGAGGTGTTCCCATCTGATTCTTTGATAAGCTAGTGTTTTTATTTTGAAGAGTTCGCTCATGGAGCCTAGATACCAGGAGGTTCAGCGGCAATGCAAAGGCACTGAAAAAAGCGTCCCCGAAAATGTCCCGAAGTGATGGCGATGGGGTGCAGCGGCACCTACATATATAGTAATATATTGGTCACCGAGGTGAAAGTGATCGGATGAGTTTCTAACCTCACTACAGACCGATCGTGACATCAAACGTCGAAATATCCGCCGATTCATAATTTCCTCATGACGGTTCGGAAAAAAAACGCAAAAGCGAGAAAAGATCTCAAACTCGAACTCAAAATGGCGGCGATACAGCCCATCTGGAAAAACGTGTTTTTTTTACATATAGCTTCACGGGAGAACGGTTTTCTCGTAAAATATAAGACCTGAAATAAAAACCAAAAAAATGATAATTTATATATTACTAGCTATGAGGCTACCTAGAAATTTGCTTTCAAATTTTGCAAAAATAGCGCACTTTGAAGGAAATTAATCGATTTTTTGCCAAAAAAGCAGTAAATTATTTATAAAAAGAAGTTTACATTTAATCAAAAAACGGGTATGTACTCCCATAAAGAATATAATTGTGAAGCTGCTATCAAAACTTCAACCTCGAAATCGATGCATGCAAAGGTGGTCGAGTAATCCGTCTTCCGAGATCGAAAAAAGTGCTATCCAAATCGATGCATGCAAAGGTGGTCGAGTAATACGTCTTCCTAGATCGAAAAAAGTGGTTTCGAGCAAAACGCGTTTAAAGTTGTACGAGCAACTCAGCGCACGCTCCAAGGCGCTGCGGCCAAATCGATAAATGAACCTTTAAATAAAAAAAATTGCTACAGGACCAATTGCATATTGTTTTTATGGCACCAAAGTATTTTTAGGAAAGAAAACGTCCTTCCAAAATCCTAGAGTGGTATTATCCCTTAACATTAATGAGGGTTAAGTACATGATCTGTGATCTGTCTTAGATCACACCCATGTTTAGCGTATATCTATATACATATAGGTGCCGGAGCACCCCAGCGCCATCATTTCTTGTTCTCGTTTTGGGGACGAGATGAAAGGCCTCGCTGAACCTCCTGGTATCTAGGCTCCATGAGTTCGCTGATCTTGCTTTTGTTGGTTAGTTTTACGAGGTGATGGAAGGCGTCTGGCCGGGTTTTGTTGAAGAAAAAGGTCGATACGTTTGTGATTTCAACGTTCGGGATCTGTAGTTCTTCGAGTTCTTTTTTATTTTTTCTGGGCTGAAGTTTCCTCGCATTCCTTTGAGTAAGAGTGATTTTGGTTTTTCTTCAGGTGGAGTGTACGTGAAGAATTGGATTTTCCCATTTATGAGCGCTGATTTGAATTCGTGGTAATGTTCTATATTGGCCGTGTAGATGATATGGTTGTGTGTATGAGTTTCTCTTAGGATCAGCTCGTTTTTTGGTATTTCGAGCTGAGCAGCTAAGTTGGTAATGCTGGCCATGGTTGTCTTGGCGGTGTATAGTGGCGGGGGTCGGCGCAGTCTGAGCTGGTCCGCTTGGGTAGTGGCGGGATGGAGTTCTTCCGCCTCCATATCGCTCTCATTAGAGAGCCTGGCGTAGCGATTGTTTGAAGTAGACGGCTCAGTGTGTACTATGTGTGGACTCTGTTGCCGTTTGGTGGTTTTTTTTGGTAATTCCCATATCTCGGTGTTAGTTGGCGACGTCTCGGCTTGCTGGAGAGAGCGTGGCTCCTTCGTTGGGGATGACGAGGATCTGCGCTTGCGCGCTACGCTGAGATTCGGCGTTATAGCCAAAAGAGACGGCGGGACGTTTTCCTTCCGCATTTCTTTCTACAGCCGGTCAAGTTGGATAGAGTTGAGTTTTTCTTTATATGGCACCCAGTTTGACGACACGGAATTACGGTTCGATAGGGGCCGTAGCTCCCTTCGAACTTTATCATATGTAGCCTGTTTAGCTGCCATGTTGATGTGCAGCGGCGGGGCCCATGCCCCGGCTACTTGTTTACTGTTGTGTTTCACTGAGTACACTTTCTCAATTTTGTTTTCCTTATTTATTTAGTACATACACGTGGTATATTAGGATTATAAATACGGCCCTGGGCGCTTATTGAGAATTGTAGTTAGTCATGAGGCTGTAGGCCCTGGTTGTGCGTCACAAAGGGCACGTTCCACTTAAGACGGAATGACACCTCATCGCGGTCGGTATGGTGAACAATTGTAGATACCCAAAAAAACTTTGAAACGGCTCTTCAGATCCCGTCGAAACTTTGCCAAACGACGTCAAATAGATAGACGAACAGCTGTCTGCCCCTCAAATTCAGAAAATTTGAGGGGCAGACGAACAGCTGTTCGTCATACCGACCGCGATGAGGTGTCATTGCGTCTTAACGCCCGCGGCGCTCGCAAATGCGATCCACATAACGACCGTGGTCGCAGTGGTCGTAGTCGAAACGTCATAGATGACGTCATAGATCGCGGCAACATCGAGCCCACGACGCCCGCACTTCATCGTGGGTCGCCGTGGTCGGTAATATGAGCGCATGCGCATAATGACGGCATAGCGGGTTACGAGGTTACGAAAATTCAAAATCCTGCTATTGAGCATTGTTGATCAGTGGAGTTTACATTCGAAGCATCTCGAAATATTTTTAACAATGGAAAGGGTACCATTCTACAATAATGACAACGAGTTGTTAATAGAAGTGGTATTATCGAAAAAAGACGCCGATCGCGCTTATAATGATGTCATACTTTTGGTACTTCATGAAAATGTAGTCGATTAAATTTTTTGTTCGACATAACCTCCAAAAACGTTTGGTACATTAATTTACTTACTAATGTTTTCTGCACTCAGATGCAGCTTCTGCTGAACAAGTGTTGAACAACGCGTTGAGAAACCGCGAGCAGGAGAACCACGCCAGAAACCACCGAGAAAAGCAGCAGGAAGACAATGAGAGTGCTATCGAGGAATACGATGAAGAAGAAAGTACGACAACAACCAGTGCAATTCAAGACGCAGAGGAAAGCAGGCAGACTTTTGCAGTCCCAGTGAACTCCATCTGTCACTCCAACGCGCGTCAGGAGACCGATGACGAGGGAACTTCAACGACCGACTTAGAAGGACAAGGTATATCAAGACATGTGTGGACGATAATGACAACTTGAATCTTTTACAGTGGATATAGCAGTTAGTGACATATCTTTATGTATTTCAGGCTCTTCATACCGCTGGAGTGATGGATGCGTGTTGTTGCTGTTAGAGCATTTTCGCATAGCGGAAGACAAATTCGCGGACGGCAAACAGTCGCATGAAAAAATTTGGGCGAATATTACCAACAAAATGGGCAAGAAGGGGCACACGTTAACTGGGCCACAGTGTGCGGCTAAACTACGCAGCCTCAAAAAACTTATAAGGGAATTAAGGACCACAATAACAAATCGGGGAACAACAGAAGAACATGGCAGTTCTTTGCGGTTTGTAAACTATTGAATGAAAAATAAGTGAGTTTGATTTGTAAACAGCTCGAGAACTTTTGTAATAGCCATCGTATCCACTTTTGTAGATCATGGACGACATTTTTTGCAAAAAAGCATGGTGCAGTCCGGTGGCAATTGCATCATCGTCGGGATTAAGTGTCACAAACACCGACGAAAGCAGTGCCACCAGAACAGATAGTGGATGTGCTATCAAGGGTAAGTCACAAATCTTCCACGTATCATTATTTCACGGTTGAGGGATTCACCTTGCATTAATTCTATTGTTTTGGTTACATTATAGAAACGTCCACACGAAGACCATCGGCTGCCACCTCACTACTTGCCAAACGAATCAAGCTGAGAGAAGAACATGAGGAGGCTAAAAAACAAAGACATCAGGACTGACTAGATATGGATAATAACCTGCTAGCCCTTCTCGAGAAAATTGCCGAGAAACAATAAAGAAAAAACCCTTATAAGTATTAAAAGTATTAAAAGCCGTTGTTGTTATTATTTTTATTATCGTCACTACCAAATCCTGATCTTGAACGTTGATTACAACGCTAATGAGTTCAACGGTTAGATGAAAACAAACCAATACGTGAGGGCCGTTTCAATACAAATCGTTTCTACAGGTCTACATTCTTCTACAGGGTTCGATTGTACAGAAAATAATCGCGTAGGTACGTTTCTCTAGAAAAATGATCGCGTAGTTACGTTTGTATAGAAAAATAATCATGTAGAAACGAACCGACGTGGTTCATTCCTGTTGATACGTACCTACAACAACTATTTTTCTATAGAAATGTGCCTACATGATTATTTTTCTGTAGAGACGTACCTGTATGCTTATTTTGCTGTAGAACCAAACTGTAGAAACGACTCTGGAGAAACGATTTCTGTAGAAACTACCCTCTCAAACCAATTATTCCGAATTGCTATTATTATTACAAAACTTTTTATTTTACAATTATTACAATACATTATAATACAATATTTCCGACGAACAGCACAGGCATATCGAAAGAAGCTGCAAGTTAAAACTTGCAAATTGCCTTCTCAAGGTTCCGCACTTTGTTTTACAAGGAAACGTTGCGAGGTCGATGTCTCCGATTTTGATGAAATTTTGCATGTTTGTAGAATGGGTAGAAATATGCGACACGTATTTTTTTATATCGGCGGAACCCGATTTTTAAGGGTTGAAAAGCACCCTCGAAAATTGGGGTGTTTTTCGTTTTTCGTCGATAACGGTTTAACGGTACGAGATATGAAAAATCATCAAATTGCAACAACGTTTATTTTTTCATGTACTATACATTGGAGATGAGAACGATGCAGATAGCAACAAATTTCATATTGTTTATTGCAAAAATGCAATTTTTTCAACCGTATTTCCGAGAATTTTCAATCGATTGGGATGTAACTTTGCATACATGTAGAGAATGGAAAAGAGCGGATACGGATTTTTTCCCATATCTCACAATTAAGGGGTTGAAACTGCCCGTCGATTTTTTTTCCGAGAGCATCGTATAATCAGCTAGCCTTTTGGCATTTCGGTCTAAATTCCCGTCAATATATGTTCGTGTTATGACGCAATTGCATATTTGTAACATTCCAGCCCCCCCCCCCCCAACGATCCACCTCTCGAAAGGCAAATGTTCAAAGTTCTTACCGTGCGGCATGGACGAAAATTTGTAGAAATAAAAATGGGTTACAAAGAAAGTACAATCAGTCAAAATAGTCCATACACATTTTCTCGTTTTCGAAAAAAAAAAATTCCGAAGGGAAAAAATGTTGTATTCTTCGACTACTAGACGTTCATGATGATAATGATGAGTACCGCAACCAATGGCGTGTTGTTTATTGCAATAATTCATGAATTACTTGTGAAAAATCACCCTTCAGTTTCCCACTCATATGGGCCGAGGCAAGGCTCGCACGGACTGACTTCGTGCTTCGGAAAGCAACTGGATTACAATTGTATATTTACGAAGAAATTCCACTCCGCTTACCGTATCGAAGGCATTATCGGTAGAGATTACAGCGTTTTTGGGTTGCCGCTGCAACTCATGAACAGAATGATGCAAACATTTTAATCAGCTTATAACGCAGCCTAGTGTAATCTTTATCTTTAACTTTAATTTCACAAACAGCAAAACCAATGAACGAAAGGAATGAATCTTCGCAAAGAGCGACTACGGTGCAAAGAGCGGCTCTCATGATAACCTTGAAATCGCCTTATTAAAGATTAATAGCAATTCTGGTAATAGCGTGTGTCGTCGTTATTTTTTTCGTGTGTATTTATCCATTGGGTTTCAAGTTATATAAATTGGCCAACGATCATTATGCTGCAGTTACGACGAAGAAGCCAGCCATACATTTTGAGTTCGAAATACAAATAAAAATGTACGTTAATCCGGTGAATGTTATTTAACTTCTATCCATAGCCATAAGTGCTATGAATTTGCCTCGCACTCCAATCACTGAACAGGAAAAATAGTTCAGTAAGGATCTAGAAAACATGATCATTGAAGCGATGGATCAACCTATGAAAATGGAAGTCGAAACTGGTTTGGATTTTCTGTCACCAAATGAAATTCATGAAGCAGCCGCAATAGAAGATGATAGTGAAAGAGATTGGCACGGACAACGATACCTAGATCCATAAAATGATGAAAATGTATGTACCCAAGATATAGAAGAATTGAGTTACGAATACAAGACAAGAGCTGTAGATTACTGGAGATCCGGGGCAAATGGGAATAGAAAGTTATCATCTGTTCAAACAAAATTCAAAAAGGTGAAATCCGAGCCGCAGTTGCGCCGGTGGGTCCATAGTATAAATAAGGGTGGCACCTACAAAGAAAAGTTAACAAAGATAGCTCACTACACGTTAAACAATTTTATTGATGCTTTGGACAAAAGGCTGCCTGCCCATGATATAGATCTTCGACGATGGGCCTTACGTGCACGAGAAATTGTCGAAATACCAGCCGTAAATTTCCAAGCATCCGCTTCTTGGTTAAGGACATTCAAAAACCAACATGGAATTGTGATATGGAAGATTACTAAATATGTAACAAAACAACAATTATTAAACGATGATACACTTCAAAACAACGCTATCGAATTTATAGAAATGGTGAAAGTCTACATAGCCAACGTTGAGGCGGAAAACATATTTAATTCTGATGAGAGTGGAATCAATTTAGAGCTACGTACAGGCCGCACATTGGCGAAAGAAGGGCAGAAATCCGTTGAGACAGTCGTGCAATCGAAAACATCAACACACAGTTATACTATACAGCCTTTGGTTTCTGCGAGTGGCAAGCTTTTGGCACCTATGTTGATTGTTTTAAACGAACCTACTGGCAAATTTGGTCCTCGAGTGGAACAAACTATGTTCAGACTCGAAAATATATTTCTATTGGCTTCGAAATCTGGCAAATTGACGACTAATCATTTCAAGCGATGGTTCCAAGAAGTATATATTCCCAATACGGGTCCGAAATCGGTAATACTTCTGGATTCTTGGAGCGGCCAATGTCCAACTGCATTTAAAGGAATGGATATGCAAGGGAAAGATATTAAAGTTTTAACCATTTCAGCAGGTAAATATATTGCACCAGTTTCATTAGTTCTGTAGACAATTAGTCCATATGATAATTAGTAATTCCTGCAGGTACGACTGGAATGATACAGTCCATTGATGTTTATGGGTTCCGTGTATGGAAAAACTTCGTCAAATACTTTTCTGACGCAGTAATATTATACAATTACGACGTCAATCTGCATTTGAGAGACAATATTGTTAAATTACAATCTCTAACACACAACCAGTTTTCTTCTCCACGGTTGAATTTTGCTTTTCACAAAATGTACCGACATGCGATATATGCGGCGAAGCAGCTATTATCACTTGTGCGTGGGTTAAGAAATCTCTTTGTTTCAAACACTTTTATCATGACTATCATTATTGTAATAAGTATAATCCATAAAAAACATAGAATTGCAATGTTTTCTAAATGAGTAAGCGTGGGAACACTTTTCCGATTGTGTTGTAATCTTCAAAGGCAGTACGTGGCGGGAGAGAATTTCTTCGTAAATATACTATAACGAGTCCCTGTCCACTACCTATTTTTTTCCATCTCCTCTGCTCTCTGTACCTCTGACTCACGGGCCTGCGTGCCTAATTTATCGCTTCCTGTCCCGCGACTCTGCTCGACGCCGCGCTCCATTCTCCCGAGTCCCAAAGTGCATTTATTATCGCCTGCATGGTAATCCCGCCAGCTGCGTGGCCTACGTGACTTTTCCCAAATTCCTTTCCCGCGATCCTTTTTATCGCTAGTTTCCCATGCACTCTGCACCTAACCAAACAACCGCCTTTCCCGGAATGCAGTCACACAACTCCGAAGTCCATCCTCCGCCGAAGGTTCCAGAGTCCTCTTCTAATCGCCCCGCCTAATCATCCGCCTGTCTTTCCTGGAACTTAGTCACCCGTGTGCCTATTTTCCCGCCGAACTTTCCAGACCCTTCCCAAATTCTTTCCCACCACGACCATTTTCCCACCGTTCGACCCTTTAAAAACTCCTCCCGCGATACACTCGCGGCATTCAATTTGTGGCTCTGTCCCAGTGAAGAGCTGTTAACCTTCGTT
Source organism: Ophion obscuratus (assembly GCA_964007375.1). Classification (NCBI taxonomy): domain Eukaryota; kingdom Metazoa; phylum Arthropoda; class Insecta; order Hymenoptera; family Ichneumonidae; genus Ophion; species Ophion obscuratus. The sequence goes on along the minus strand of OZ023315.1, from coordinate 43,322,786 downwards.
GTTCAATTTCTGGTGTCAACCGCGTCTCTCGGGCCACGACCGCGCTTCGAAGCCGGACTGGCAGACTGTTTTGTAAACCGTGAAATAAAAAGGTTACCACAATTAAAACTCGTGTCATTTCTCGACATTACAAACTGGTGCTAAGTGTGGGGTGTGCCAGCCCAAAGTGTTAGAAGCTTGGACCGACCGACAACACCAAGAAGCAACAAGGACTCCAACAGCTCTGGACCACCAAGATAAAAAATCGGTGAGTAACCAATTTACTCAATATCGCCTACCTATCGAAATCGCGACGGACTCTGATACAAGCTCCGTAAACACCATGTCGCTCTCAAATGTAAACGAGACGCTCAAAAACGCGATAGGCAAAGTGTTCGACCGGCCAGGTGACAAAAACGGAGAAGTGCGCGAAGAAACGGGACAATTTTCGCGACCGCCGAGTGTTTTATCGGACGAACAATTCGAGGAAATCACGCCTAAAGAGACAATAGAACTAATAAAAGAATTCGACGGAAAAAATATCGGTGTCGAGGCGTTTATAGCATCAATCGAGGACGTGCGACCACAAGTGACGCGACAAGATTCGTGGTGATGCGTGGGTGACGCGGCGCGTGAAATTCAGAAATACGAGGTCGACACGTACCACCGACTGTACGAGGGACTCCTCATCCTATTCGGGAATTTTCAACCGGTCAGCGTCTTCCGCGATAAACGCTCACGTACGTTCCAAGGGAGGAACGAAACCGTATCGAAATTCACGAACCGATTTCTGGAGGTCCAGAATCAAGTCTTGGCCGTGCTCGCAAACTCTACGCCAAATGAGAGTAAGTGGAAACTCATAATAGAATATGAGAGAGAGCAGGGCCTCGAACAGTACCTGCTAGGCCTCCGGAAAGAAATTTCCACCGAAGTGCGCGCACAGCGACCGGACAACATCCGAGCCGCCATCGCCAAGGCTCAAGCCGCAAAGGCTTATGACTACATGCGGGAAATGATGACCCGCAGCCTCAACATCGCCGACCGAAATCCCGGCAGCGCCCCACGTCGACCGATGCCTCCGACTCCGAGACCAGGACCCTCACACTCATCCGGGACACCTCGACCACAGATTTCCTGCAACTACTGCAGAAGAATCGGGCACGTTGAACGGGATTGCCGCACCAAGATGCGTGACCTCCAAAATAGAGGCAACTCCGCCACCCAATAGTCGGGTTTTCGACGGGACCTGCCGCCACCTCGGCCCCCTCTGCGAGTCAACCACCTACCTCCAGAGGAAACGACAGAAGCCGAGACGTCGGAGGGATCCCTCGCGTTAACACCGTTGGATGCGCGAAACGAGTTCTCAAACTCGCCATGCGGGACATCCGAGGACCAGGGAGATTTCTACTAGACACCGGAGCCGCCATCAGCCTCATCAAATTAGGAAGCCTCAAAGGTACGTCCCTGGTCGACAAAAATGTGAACACAGAGTTCCAGATGGGCAACGATCTACACAGATCGTTGTTCGTAACGCAGCAAGAATTCGAGGGCCGAAAGCAAATATTCCACGTCGTCCCTGATGATTTCCCGTTGGAAGAGGACGGTCTGCTTGGCGTCCCTTTCATGGAGAAATATCAGACGTACATCGGCATCGGGAAAGACAATTTCCTGCAATTTGACGGAAAACGACTGAATTTCGAACCTCTATCCGTCACGGTCCCGGCGGGATCCATCCGCTTTATCTCCGTGCCAACAAACATCGCGAATGGACCAGCGATAACCAGCGAAGAAAATTCAGAATCCATAGTGCCTTGCGTGTTCGAAGCCAAGGACTATGAAGCCCGAGTGCCCGTAATAAACGACTCGGAAGAACCGAAACGGTTTATCGTGGATCTACTGCGTGGGCTACCTTTCGAGGAACCTACCCCTTCATCGGCGGAGGCGCGCCAAGACGCACCGGCGGACGCATTGAGGATCCACCACATCCAAGAGCACAATTCGGCAGATAGAATCCGAACGCTCAAAGAAAACGTGCGGCTACAGCACGTGCCACTCGAGCTAGCGGAACCGGTGTGGGACATCGTATCGTCCTTCCCCGACGTGTTCGCTTTACCTGGCGACCCACTGCCAGGTACGAAAGCGGTCAAACACCGCATTATAACCAGCGATGACGTTCCGATAAACGTCAAGCAGCACCGATACCCTCCGACACACAAAGAGGAAATTGACCGTCAAGTCAACGACATGCTCGAACAGAAACTGATCGAGCCCAGCGACTCACCATACAATGCCCCACTCTGGGTAGTACCAAAAAAATCTGACGCATCCGGGAAAAAGAAGTGGAGGATCGTCATCGATTTCAGGAAGCTAAATGAGAAGACTTCTCACGACGCCTACCCTCTTCCGTGTATCGACGAAATCCTGGATCAACTGGAGCGAGCCAAATACTTCTCCGCCTTCGATCTCGCATCCGGATTTCACCAAATACCGATGGACGAACGAGATAAGCAAAATACGGTCTTTTCGACGCCATCAGGACATTTTCATTACAACCGGATGCCTTTCAGTCTCAAAAACGCACCTGCAACGTTCCAACGGATGATGAACAACGCACTGCGTGGACTGATTGGCAACACGTGTTTTGTTTATCTCGACGACATAATAATCTACGGCAACACATTGGAGGAACACAACAGGAAACTACTGGATGTGTTGAAGCGCCTGCGCGAAGCAGACTTAAAACTGCAACCGGACAAGTGCGAATTCCTCCGACCAGAACTGGAATTCTTGGGACACGTGATATCCGAAGAAGGGGTAAAGCCAAATCCAAAGAAAATCGAGGCCGTGACGAATTTCCCAACACCGAAAGAGCCGAAACATATAAAACAGTTTCTTGGACTCGCGGGGTATTATCGCAAGTTGATTAAGGATTTTAGTAGAATTGCGAAATCCTTAACCGAGTTGTTGAAAAAAGATGCACCGTGGAACTGGATTGAAAAGCAGCAACAGGCTTTTCAACTCCTACGTACCGCTCTGACGACCGCACCCGTTCTGCAATACCCGGATTTCACGAAAGAATTCGTACTGACCACCGACGCTAGCAACCACGCAATCGGTGCCGTTCTATCACAGGGACCGATCGGGAAGGACCGACCGGTTGCCTATGCCTCGCGCACTCTCAACAAGGCAGGGCAGCGCTACTCCACCACTGAGAGAGAGATGCTCGCGATTACCTGGGCAACAAAGCATTTCCGCCAGTACCTGTACGGAAAACAATTTAAAATCGTAACCGACCACAAGCCGCTGATTTGGATACTGAAGGCAACTGACCCTCCAACCAACAGCCGACTGATGCGTCTACGGATGAAAGTCGAAGAATACGAGTATGAGCCAATTTATAAAAAAAGCTCTCTCAACACGAACGCAGACGCTCTCTCTCGCATTTACGCCGTGACCACCCGAAGTCAACAGCGATCTCAAACGGAAGACAACACAGACGAAAAAGAAAACGTGGAGCACACGAACGACAACAACGACAATCCAGCGGAGGAGGAAGAAGAAGAAGACTCAACAAGTGATCCACCGGTGTACATCGAGTTCGAGCTGACCGAAAACGTTCCGGTAGTCCTCGAAATCAGTGAGGACGTTCCGCCGAAGGACGTTCCCGCCATAAAAATATTGGACGCCCCAAGCGACGCTGAGGATCAACTTTTCATCAATTTCTCCGAGGACGAAATCGACTGGTTCAACCGAATCACAGCCGCCTTAATGAAAGTGAAGACGACCACGAAAATTTACCTCGGTTGTGATCACCTCCGCGCCCATCCGGGAATAAAGAACCGGATTAAACTGATGATTAATTTCATCTGGTCAACCAGAGAGGATCGCCCACTATTATACCTGTACGACAAGGATCTCCACGAGCCAGGTACAGAGGAAGAACGTCAATGCATTATTAAAGAACATCATGAGACGAAAGCCACCGGACACTTCGGGATAGCCAAGACTCTCGACCGCATCAAGGTCGTTGCTACGTGGCCGAATATGCAGCGAGACGTCGAAGACTACATCCGAAGATGCGACACCTGCCAAAAAATCAAGTTGGTGCGCGTGCGGCCTCAAGCCGAAGCCGTGATTACGGACACACCCGAACGACCGAACGACAAAATCGCATTGGACCTCGTGGGACCCATTCCCGAGTCTGCCGATGGGTACAAGTACATCATGTCAGTACAGGACCAACTGACAAAATATATCACGTTGATCCCTCTAAAGACGCAAGATGCACAAGCTACCGTAAATGCACTCGTCGAACATTTTATCTACAACCACGGTGCACAAAAGAAAATTCTCACCGACGGAGGTCGCAACTTCATCAGCCAGACGTTTAAACACTTGGAGAAACTCTTCAAAATCTCACACATGACCACGACTACGTTCCACCCGCAAAGCAACGGAAGTCTAGGTAGAGTCCACGGACCGATTAAGGAACAAATTAAGGCTCTCATTCACGACCGCCGCGAAGATTGGGACAAGAAATTAAAATTCGTCTCCATGGCTTACAACACGACGAAACAAGAAGGCATCGGACTCACACCTTTTGAGATGCAGTTCGGACGGAAACCGAACGTCCCGAACAGCATTCCCATTCATCGAACGAATGCTACCGTCGACGGATACTTCGAGGGACTACGCGCGGGTCACGAACGAATTCTGAAGAAAGGACGTGACCACCTGGTTGCAGCGAAGCAGCGTTACAAAGCCAACCAAGACGCTCACATCCATCGACCTGCTTCCATCTTCAACAAGGGTGACGAAGTTCTCGTTGCCCAGGAACGAGATAAATTCCCGCTGGCTCCAAAGTGGGAAGGCCCCGCGATAATACTCGAACGGACGTCCGATGTTAATTACGAGATTCTGCTTAGAAATAGAAAAAAATTAATCCATGTAAATAAGCTTAAGCCATATTTCAGAAACTAATTGCTTTTATGTTTAGGGACAAGATGTTGGCGTTTCTATTGTTGCTCGCGTCTACTTGCCTGGCCAATGAAGTTTTTCAAGTGAAGCCAATCTCTGGACCAGTCTATATGGAACATCTGGGCGACGTGGTAATGTTCCACAAGACCTGGACCGTAGTCAACTACATCGACCTCACCGAGATCAACGTGCAACGAGACGAACTGTTCAGCATCGTTAACAAACTGTCAATAGTATGTAACGCTACTCAAGGCAAGACGAGGTGTCTCGAATCTATTACAATAGAAACTGTACGAAATAGATTGCTCCGCATCGAAGACCGTAGAGTCCGTTTAATGAACATAATTATACTACACCCCGCGCCTTAAAAGAGGAGTGTTCAATTTTATTGGCGATATCAGCAAAATTCTATTCGGTACACTGGGGAATTCAGACGCTGAATATTATAATAACGAGATCGATAAGATTCATGAAGACAACACGAAACTAGCTGCATTGATTCGTAACCAAACTACCATCGTTAAAGCTGTAATTTCGACCTTTTCGGAAGTCATAGAAAATTTACGTAACGAAACTAATCACTTGCATAATGCATTGTACAACGTAGCTTACCGAACAGCAAACAACACTCGGGACATCATTATTAGTTCACAAGTAGCACTTCTAGAAACAATCATCGACGAATATAGCGAAAATCTCAACACGTCTTAAACGCAGTAAATGACGGTAAGCAAGAAATTGTGCACCCCCAAATTCTCAGCCCTATAGATTTGATTACAGCCCTCCGCACTATTCGAGAAAAAACGACTTCTAGTGACACACCCCCAGTACCGTTAGAGGAATCTGCCTATGCCGCCATAATAGAAATTAGTGAGATAAGCGTCATGATTGTAAACAACCGCTTCGCTTATGTTATTAAGGTTCCTGTCGTTGAAAATAGTGTATTGCATGCGTACCGCCTCATACCCATTCTTCAACAGAAAGCGTCCGGCGATTCATTCTACTACCTGAATCCACCCGACACAATAGTTGTTGTTAATAACATGAAAACTTTGTTCACACCTAGCAACGAGAACGACCTCTCCCGGTGCAAATCGCTAGGTCCGAAACTACTGTGTAAACGGCAGAACCCCGACTACACAATTAACAACCCCAATAGCTGCGAAGCCGTCATATTACAAACACCGTTCGACATCTCCGACTCACAATGTCAAATATTGTTCATTAACCTAGCGAAATCCTTATGGATTCAACTAAAAAATGGCAACTCACCCACTCCCGAAATTCTCCATATTGTCTGCGACGACCATAAAATTCGTCAAACCACCCTACGCGGAACTAATAGAATAACGCTCTCCGGAAATTGCCTCGGAGAGACGGACCACATTGTAATTAGACCCAGACTAGAAGAAAAACTCACACAAACTACCGACGTAATCGTAAACAAAACGATCAAGACACCCAAACTCGATGACCTCTTGAGCAATCACTCCGTATCTCTGGACGATCTACAACTGACTACTTTAGGGAAACCCACACATGTTGACGTAACACAACTGAAAGTTCTCGGACAGACATTGGACGAAATATCAGAAGAAGCCGAAAAGATTGGACGCCACCGACGCAACAAGACCCTATTCGAAACCGCGTACGATGGACTGAAATACCTTGGTTATGCATGTATTTGTATTGTAGTTCTAATGTTAGCCCGTAAGATAGGTCTATGTACATGTCTAGGTAATCTGATAATGAGATTTTTCGCCTGTACATTCTCACCCTGCATTAATGTGTACAACAATTGATTCCACACGAACACCACCGATAATGTCAACTACGAGACCCGCTATCCGCCAGATGAACTCATAGCTTTAGCCAATTTAAGTCGACCTCTCGATACCCGTTCAACTGTAAGACACTCCACTAGACGTAATCCGCACTATTCTAAGGCGTAGAAAAACCATTTACCGCTATATGGATTTTCTAAAATAAGGGGGGAGGTGTAACGAGTCCCTGCCCACTACCCATTTTTTTCCATCTCCTCTGCTCTCTGTACCTCTGACTCACGGGCCTGCGTGCCTAATTTATCGCTTCCTGTCCCGCCGCTCCGCTCGACGCCGCGCTCCATTCTTCCGAGTCCCAAAGTGCATTTATTATCGCCTGCATGGTAATCCCGCCAGCTGCGTGGCCTACGTGACTTTTCCCAAATTCCTTTCCCGTGATCCTTTTTATCGCTAGTTTCCCATGCACTCTGCACCTAACCAAACAACCGCCTTTCCCGGAATGCAGTCACACAACTCCGAAGTCCATCCTCCGCCGAAGGTTCCAGAGTCCTCTTCTAATCGCCCCGCCTAATCAGCCGCCTGCCTTTCCTGGAACTTAGTCACCCGTGTGCCTATTTTCCCGCCGAACTTTCCAGACCCTTCCCAAATTCTTTCCCACCACGACCATTTTCCCACCGTTCGACCCTTTAAAACACCTCCCGCGATACACTCGCGGCATTCAATTCGTGACTCTGTCCCAGTGAAGAGCTGTTAACCTTCATTGTTCAATTTCTGGTGTCGACCGCGTCTCTCGGGCGACGACCGCGCTTCGAAGCCGGACTGGCAGACTGTTTTGTAAACCGTGAAATAAAAAGGTTACCACAATTAAAACTCGTGTCATTTCTCGACATTACAATACAATTGTAATCCCGTTGCTTTCCGAAGTATGAAGTCAGGCTGTGATTGCGATCCTTGCCTCTGCCCATATTAGTGGAAAACTGACGAGTGATTTTTCACAAGTAATTCACGAATTATTGCAATAAACAACACACCATTTATTGCTGTACTCATCATTATCATCATAAACGTCTAGTAGTCGAAGAATACAATATTTTTTCCTTTCGAACTTTATTTTTATTTCGGCCCGTTCACGAGCTATAGAAAAAACGAAGTTTTTAAGGGTGCGTTGGACTCTTAAGAGTGTCGTTCCGCCAAAACGAGAAAATGTGTATGGACTATTTTGACTGATTGTACTTTCTTTGTAACCCATTTTTATTTCTACTAATTTTCGTCCATGCCGCACGGTAAGAACTTTGAACATTTGCCTTTCGAGAGGGGGACCGTTGGAGGGGGGGGCTGGAATGTTACAAATATGCAATGAAAAATGTTACAAAAAAAAAAAAACGCGTCATAACACGAACATATATTGACGCGAATTTAGACCGAAATGCCAAAAGGCTAGCTGATTATATGATGCTTTCGGCAAAAAAAATCGACGGGCAGTTTCAACCCCTTAACTGTGAGATATCGGAAAAAGAAAAAATCCGTATCCACATTTTTCCATTCTCTACATGTATGCAAATTTACATCTTAATCGTTTGAAGATTCTCGGAGATACCGTTGAAAAAATTGCATTTTTGCAATAAACAATATGAAATTTGTTGCTATCTGCATCGGTCTCATCTCCAATATATAGTACACGAAAAAATAAACATTGTTGCAATTTGAAGATTTTTCATATCTCGTACCGTTAAAACGTTATCGACGCAAAACGAAAAACACCCTAATTTTCGAGGGTGCTTTTCAACCATTAAAAATCGCGTTCCGCCGCTATAAAAAAATACGTGTCACCTATTTTCACCCATTCTGCAAGCATGCCAAATTTCATCGAAATCGGAGACATCGACCTCGCAACGTTTCCTTGTTACTGCTGCAAATTATTCATAATTGAATTTCTCTTATCAATTCCTGCATTTCGCATTTGCTGATCAGAGACATTGTTACGTGAAACATATTCTTCAGAACGCGAAGGAATCGTGATGCCGAGAAATTCATCTCCTCGTAGTGTGCAAATATTGTGAACCATGCAACATGCTACAATATACTCTGCCATCAAGTCTACCCTTGACATTGGTAAGCGATCCAATAAACTTCTCATGCGTCCTTTTAATAAGCCGATACATCTTTCTACGGTAACTCTGGCTGCTGAGTGGCAGTAGTTATATTGTTTTGCCTCGCCGTTAAATGCCCATCGTCCCGGAAAGGAGTCAGCAGGTGTTCATGTAGCTTATATGCGGCATCCCCTAGGATATGGGTGTAGGCAGGAAACTTATCTGCATCATTTAAATAATCTGCCACTTCTGACTGCCGAAAAACTCTTTGGTCATGAACAGAACCAGAATGTCCAGTGTAGCAATGCATGATTAAAGTTCTGTGATCACACACCAGCTGAATTTAAATGTGACCATCGATAAATGCCAATATTAAAATGTTTTTTAGATTCGTTTTATTTCGACCGTCAATCATAAATTGTGTCCAATGTTTTCTTTCGCCTTGCAGTCGGGTGTATAGACAAAAATATTTAGTTGTTTGTCGACGTTTCAACCTTCGATGAGCGCCCTCATCGGGTTGCATTTATATTTTTTCCGTTTTATATAATACATTGTTCGTTGTTACATTCGATCTCTTGTTTCATATACGGCTTGTTGGCGTTTTCGAGGTTATGTCCTCGTGTTTGTCATATTAACGTTAATCTTTTGTATAGATTTTCATTACCTCTGTTGAATTTAAATTTAAAAAACATCAATGATAATGCAAGCGCGTTGACTTACCTCATCGTGCACTCAAAAACACCAACAAGCATTATGAAAAAAAAATACCAAATAGTAGTAGTATATAAAACGGAAAAGAGAATACATTTAACCTGATGAGGGCCCTCGCGATGGATTGAAACGTCGACAAAAAAAACTGAATTTTTTTTACACACTTGACTGCAAGCCCAATGAAAATATTGGACAAAAAATGTATAATATAGCTTTATTGTGGCTCTATATAATATGTACGTACCTGCAATCAAATGGAATGGTACCCTTTGCGGTTTATATAATCTGCTGGGTTCACTTTTGGAACATGAATACGAATGTATGTGCCGTCAATGGCCCCGATGACTCCCGGAAATCCACTGGCTATTTCAAAGCCTTGCATACCGCTAGCAGCTTGTTCACCACTGGGCCATTGAATGAATCGGGTACATCTTGAAAACAGAGCATGTATGACTCTTCTCACAGCTCTAACAGCCGTGACTCTCCCCACGTTAAAGCGACCGCAGATCGATCTATAATAAAGCAGAGTTAATCGTTTATCCACTTTACAATGAAGCTGAAATTCGACAAGAAATCTTTTATAAATATAATTAAATGCTATTAAGAACATGTGAAAGGTATACCATGTGACGCAGGAGTGCGAGACAGATAGCTGAAATTGTTGGACTTGTCATTCCCAGATATCAATGATATTTTTAACAAAAGATGAGCATTAAGTTTTGCATCAATGCATTTCGCAGGACTCAACGCTTTGTTTTTTCCGAAAATCATAACCATCTATAATGAAGCTTCGTTCACAATTTTAGGCGGCCATGCCAATCTTTCACACGCATGCTAAGCTTTAAATAGGACTTTTTTACCTATATGTATCCGTAGTAGCCATGTTCCATAGCGCTATCATCAATTGTTGATGAGAAGGGATTATAGGACAGCCTTTGACTTTCTTGGTCAAATCGTTACCAATGACTTCGAGAAGGTATTCAAATGTAGCCTTCGACATTCTGCAAACAGTGAAAAAGAAAGCACATATGAATCCTTTTTCATTACGATTTTTTCCCCTGTTAACGCACTTGAAGATATATAATGTGTTATATTATATATTCACAATGACATTAAAAACTAACAAGGAACATCCCTCAGGTGTCCGCCTCCGATTTTGTTGAAACTCATATATGTGATAGAGTATCGAAAACTTTGAGACACGTATTTTTTTTTATCGGCGGAAAAACGAATTTAAGGGGGGAAACCGCCCCTCAAAGAAAAGCGAGTCGAGGGGTGATTTTGCAGTTTCACCCAGAAGCAATCCATCGATCGGAATGAAACAAAAACGAAAGTTCTTCTAATGAAAAGCGATGAAAAATCCGCTATGAAAATGTTAAGAAAAAATTTAATTAGAGGGTAAACCACCCCGCATTTTGCCTTTTTTCACTCCACACTTAAGAGGGTAGTATTGCAAATTAATAAAACAGGTGTCATTTCGAAGGGCAATTAAAATTAAAGTTGACGGGTTTTTGCGTTTTGGCGGCATAGCAAATTTAAGTGGGTAAACCACCCCTAACATAAATTTATTTATCATGGTCGTTTTTTCTGTGTTAAAAGTATATCCGCTGATTTTAAATATTTCTATAAGCTACACTTTAATGTTTTATCATATTTCAAAATTATTACATTAGTCTTAAGGGGTAACTACCCCTCTGACGAGAAACATCGTTAAAGTATCCGCTTTCGATTTCGTCGAAACTCATATATGTGGTAAAGCATTGCAAACTATTAACTAGTTTTTTTTGTATCGGCAGAAAAACGGTGTTAGGAGATGAAACCACCCCTCAAAGTTTCTCCCACAAGCAGTCCACCGATCTGAATGAAACAAAATCGAAAATTCCTTTAATATTAAGCGATGAAAAATCCACTACAAGAGTGTTGATTAGAAATATAATTAAGGGTCCTCCCCTCCATTTGCCGTTTTTCACTCCACGCTTAAGAGGGTTGTATGAAAATTAATAAAACAGGTATCATTTTGAAGGGGAATCAAAATTCAAGTTGACGCGTTCTTGGATTTCAGCGGGACATTAAATTGAAGGAGGTAAACCACCCCTAACATAAAGTTGTTCATGTCCATTCATTTAAAAAACCAGAAGATTTTGAAAATCCTGTTACCTTTGGTTTTGGTAAATCGAACACACATTGTGAAATACCCGGTTGCAATAATTTGGCCATTATCAGATGTGCATGGTGCAAAAAGTCGTCGTGTTTAAAGCATTTTTTGACGATTATCATTATTGCGGGAATTATGAGCCATAATTGTTGATAGACTAGAAAAAAAATATATCACAAGAAAATGATTTGACGGCATATGACTGCGATACTTTTCACAAGTACTTTCAATTAAATCAGCTGATATGATTCCCAAATTAAATATGTCAAAATATATTAAAAATATGTTCGTTAACCTACTGCAAAACCCTCAGTTTCATTAATATGTTTAATTAAATAAACGGTAAAATAATAAAAATATACATTCCTCCACAAAACTACGTCTCTGGCTGAATTATCGCTTGATCCAGGCGCATCATCGTTCCGAAATATACGAAGTGAGCCTTATAACTTATTCTGGAAATTATTATAATTAATGATTAGTAGAAGTGTACGTTTATTCCTATGGAGATGCTTAATCGACGTGCATATTAAAATCGGAAGTGTTTCGACACGAAAATATGAGTCTTATGAGTAAGGGGTAGCCCCACGTCCCCGCTGCCAAAGTACCGCTCCTAAAGCTCAAAACGAATATGCCTGTACACACAAACATAAAATTGATATTACCGATGAAATGAAAACAGTTTTAACGAAATTCGTGAAACCTTTCGCGAAACTTCAAACGAAAAGCAATTAGAGGGGATAGTTTAGCCTTAAAATGTAAACATTTTATATCGTAATCATTTATAAACGCGGGAGAACATTTTGAATCCGCGAATACATGTTAAACACAGAAAACACGAGGGTGATGAACAAATTTATGTTATGGGTGGTTTACCTCCTTCAATTTAATGTCCCGCTGAAACGCAAAAACGCGTCAACTTGAATTTTGCTTCTCCTTCCAAATGATACATGTTTTATTAATTTGCATATATCCCTCTTAAGCGTGGGGTGAAAAACGGCAAATGGAGGAGTGGTTTACCCCTTAAGTATATTTGTAATCAACACTCTTGTAGTGGACTTTTCATTGCTTAATATTAGAGGAATTTTCGATTTTATTTTATTCAGATCGGTGGACTGCTTGTGGGAGAAACTTTGAAGGGTGGTTTCATCCCCTAACACCGTTTTTCTGCCGATACAAAAAAAAACTGGTTAATAGTTTGCAATGCTTTACCACATATATGAGTTTCAACGAAATCGAAAGTGGATACTTCAACGATGTTTTTCGTCAGAAGTGTAGTTACCCTTTAAGACGAATGTAATAATTTTTAAATATGATAAAACATTAAATTGTAGCTCATAGAAATATTTAAAATCAGCGGATATAATTTAAACACAGAAAAAAAGACCATGATAAATAAATTTATGTTAGGGGTGGTTTACCCCCTTAAATTTGCTAAACCGCCAAAACGCGAAAACCCGTCAACTTTAATTTTGATTGCTCTTCAAAATGATACCTGTTTTATTAATTTGCATACAACCCGCTTAAGTGTGGGGTGAAAAAAATGCAAATTGAGGGGTCGTTTACCCCCTAGTTAAATTTTTTCTTAATATTTTCATAGTGGATTTTTCATCGCTTTCCATTCGAAGAATTTTCGTTTTTGTTTCATTCAGATCGGTGGATTGCTTCTGGGTGAAACTGCAAAATCACCCCTCGACACGCCTTTCTTTGAGGGCCAGTTTCCCCCCTTAAATCCGTTTTTCCGCTGATAAAAAAAAATACGTGGCTCAAAGTTTTCGATGCTCTATCACATATATGAGTTTCGACAAAATCGGAGGCGGACACCTGAGGGATGTTCCTTGTAAGAAAAACATAAGTTGGAGCAAACCTGAAATGGCTTTTGAATTCATGCTCCGCATAACGACGGACAACATCGTGGTAACCTATAATTCGTGGCCGAAGTTTTCGCTTTCCTCTCTCTCGCAGAGGTATTTCCCTCTCGTCATCCGAATTGGAACTCGATGAACTTTCAGACTCATACAATCTTTTTCGACGCAGCACCAACGTAGTTACAATTTCACTGACACTCAAAGTTGGAGTCGTCGACGTCGACTCACTCGACTCGATGGCAGCCATGTTTATGGCGTCTGGCATTCCATTGGGGTTTCGGGTCGCCCACAACGCGTTCCACTTATACTTTCGCCCCTGGCGCTTGCGGGCTCGAGCGAGTTAGTGGAATGGAAAATCTTGCGTACGTGGTCGCGGGCGTTGCGGGCGTTAAGAGGGAATGACACCTAATCGCGGTCGGTATGGTAGAACAATTATAGATTCCCAAAAATCTCTGAAACGGCTCTTCAGATCCCGTCGAAACTTTGCCAAACGACGTCAAATACATAGACGAATAGCTGTCAACCCCTCAAATTTTCTGAATTTGAGAAAAAAAATGTAGATTGGCTTATCATAAGCCAATTTATTTTTTTTCCCTCAAATTCAGAAAACTTGAAGGGCAGATAGGTATTCGCATATCTATTTGACATCGTTTGGCAAAGTTTCGACGGGATCTGAGGAGCCGTTTCAAAGATTTTTGGGAATCTATAATTGTTCTACCATACCGACCGCGATAAGGTGTTATTCCCTCTTAATTGGAACGCACCCAAAGGCCTTGACGAGCTCGCGGCGCGATGTGCCCCGTTCGGCAGCTAGTGCAGCCAGATCGCGCGTAAAAGTTACCCCCTCTCTAGTCTCTTACGCGCCCATCACACAATCATCGTAGCGCGTGTCCGTGAACGAGCGACGCTCGGACATTTTCGGAAAGAGCCGAGCACGGTCGAAGTTTGCCGACCGCGCCTTCGGCAGCTACACCAATGCATGGACGCTGAGCACGTTTATGTGCGGCCAAGCCGAAACGAAGCCTTCGAGGGAAAAAGCAATCTGAGCACGACTCGCGCGTGACGTCACCCGACAGCACGCGCGAGGCTTTTAGATGATTTCAATGCTTATTTAGCTCTTGATTCTCTGCGTTATTTATGTATACAAAAAGATGTATCGCGCACTCTGATCGCTTATTTTTCAGTATATACGTTAATTTAAATATAATAATAAATCTAACTTACAACTTATTTATCTTATATAAAATAGTTTACGTTTTACTCACACCCATCCTTATGCCAAATAAATTATAATTCATAAAAGTAAGCGGAAATATATTTATATTCGTATTATTATATTAATTCTCATACTTTCATCAAGCGATAAAGCATTATCCCCAAAAACAAGCCAATCATCCATCCAGGCGCGAATCGTAAGTAGCATAAAGTGCACATATTCTACAAGCAATAAGTTGGTAGCGTTCCTGGCTTCGGTCCGCAGGGGCCCCTAATGCAAATTTATCTCCAAATTTTCCACAATTTTTCATATTTTAGTCACATTTAAGATTTTCGGAGAAAAAATGATTTAAAACAGATTTAAGTTCTGGTCTATTTCCCAAAAACACATTTTTTTACTGAAAATTCATAATTTCTCATTTTTTCCCGGAAATTTCTCTTTTTCCGACCTGAGTGAACGGCTGCGGAGATATTCGGAGAAAAGTTATACATGAAAAAAATGAGATTTTCGTAAAAAAAAACTTATTACATTTTTTATCCCTCATAATACTAAGAAATAATGAATTCCCGAAATTTTTGCAAACATTATTTTCCTTAAGGGGTAACACCACTGTATCGGCCTGCCACGAAGCGTTTTAGACAAATAATACTTGGGGTAATTATTGAGCATATATTGAAGTAAATTGCAAACAAATTTTATGGGAAAAGTACTACGAAATGGCGACACTGCAGCAAATTCTTCCGAGACATGTTGAACTTAAGGTGCGGTGCGGCATGTAGTATAACTTGCGCCAATCCTAATCTGGACAAAATAATTTTTTTTATTAAATCTAGATGAGTGCAGCTAGTGAACCACGTAGGGGATTTTAGAAATATTGAGTTTTGAGTAACTGCCGAGTATTTCACTAAAAATGATCAATTTTTTTATAAGACAGTTATTTGTTAATAAATATTGTTTAAATCAACAGTAGAGTAACTAGGGGGCTTCTGGAACACATTGTGGAGGGGGAAGCCGAAGGGAGGGGTTCGGCCATGTGGTGGGGGAAGTGGTTAGTCTATGGAGAGGGGGAAGTGGGTGGTGGGAGAAGTGGGTGGTGGGAGAAGTGGGTGGTGGGAGAAGTGGGTGGTGGGGAAAGTGTGTGGTGGGGAGTATGCGGCGAAGGGGAGGGGTGAGGAGTCTATAGCAAGGGGAGGGAGGTGTCTGGCTGTCTCGCGAAGGTCTAGGGACCCGTTTGGGGAATTGGGGGAGGGCGATTTGCGGCTCGCGGAGAGAGGGCGGCGAGTGACGTCACGCGGGGAAGAGGATGCACAAAATCATGGGTCAATGCCCAAAAGCACGAGAGGATAGCAGCTGTAGGTGCGGGCCAAGGGGGGCACCGGCAGCCAGGGGACATTGTAGACGATGCGTCGTTTTTCTAAGGGGGCGTTATTGACACAGGTGAATCGTTTCCAGACAATGGCGAGAAATTGTGTCTCTAACATGCAGAAGTACATGTGAAAGCCAGCGTTGGTGAAACTCGCTTTAAAATTGAGTCAATAGAAATGTTAGATGTGAAATGAAGTCATCGCCAATAAAACTCATTTTATGCACCAGAAGTAACAGACTGGCTCGCTCTTCCAAAATTTTGCTGCATCCGGGCCTTCGGTGGTGAGGAGTTTATTGAGAGGGGGAGTGGGTTGTGGGGGAAGTGTGTGGTGGGGAGTTTGCGGCGAAGGGGAGGGGGTGAGGAATCTATAGCAAGGGGAGGGAGGTGTCTGGCTGTCTCGCGAAGGTCTAGGGACCCGTTTGGGGAATTGGGGGAGGGGGATTTGCGGCTCGCGGAGAAAGGTCGGCGAGTGACGTCACGCGGAGAAGAGGATGCCCAAAATCATGGGTCAATGCCCAAAAGCACGAGAGGGTAACAGTTGTAGGTGCGGGCCAAGGGGGCACCGGCAGCCAGGGGACATTGTAGGCGATGCGTCTATGATACACTCTCGGCAACTTAATGCAATTTTACTGCTAGATGTCAAATAAGACTTTGCAGATAAACTTTTTATGCAGCTATAGTAACGGAGGCCCTTATAAAATTACATTGCATTCGGTCTTGTATTCATTCCGAAAGATAACGTCGAGATGTTTGCATGTGCGAGTATGTATGCAGTGCACCCAGCCAAGAACCCGTGGGACTTGACGAAGAATGAGCTCGAACACGTTCCAAAGACCTTGCTCATAAAATATTGGAGTCGACACATTGGTATGCTGTGGGATCGTTTGCCGGAACATCATCGAAACGACAGTGAAATATTATCATATCTTCCATGCATGAAACATTACAATACACCTGAGATGTTGGATCATATTGATGGCCCCCCACCTCCGCAGCGGAATTGTGAAAAGTGTTGTGAGGGAGACAATACTATTAGTGAGAAGAAATAAACGTTCCTCGACACATTTGAAGTTTTTTCATCGATGAAAAATGGATTTCTCATTGTCAGCAAACCGGTGGAATTCTTCCCAACGAAGAAGCTGTCTCAAGGTTCCATTGTATTATCCAATCCCCGACATGAGGGCTGCCCACACCAAATTAGCAAAGCGGTACGTAGTGGACATCATGGACGAGTTCGCCGTCTTCTTACCAGCATGGCTCATGAAGGCCTTCAATCAGGATTCAAAGATGTTCGAGAATATATTGGAAATAGCTCGCAATGACGAACATGAACTATTATGGCGGACAATACAGCAGCATCGCATTCAATAAACAGTGAGCACACCATCGTGCAGGTCGGAAATTATGAGTTCAATGGTATCATCGGTTGCTATACCATCGTTGAGTTTTCAACATGCTCACAACATTATAAAGGATAGCTTTCATCGAGTATAAAAATGTTACAAGTTGCTGTTGGATGTAAAAAATGAATACAATCGGAAAAGATATATATCAAAATGTTCTTTATTTAAAAATACTCCGCTTACGCGGCGCTTCATATACGCTTAACTAGCTTTTCAGTGATTTTACATTCGCATTGGCGCAATTGTATTTCATATTGAAAGAATGATGGGGACATTCGAAGTCGGAGATTTTTGACAACTTCTGCAGCGAGGGACAGTCCAGGGTCTCCAAATCAACAATTTTGGTTGTAGGATCCGTGAATTTTGATATCCATGAACACTTTTCGAATCCCTTCACGTAGATGGTAGGAGCTCCTTGCATGATGGTTCGAATTATCGTTGTAGCTGCCTCGTATGGTATATCACCGTGATCCCATCGTAATCCGTGAAAATTGCGTTCCAACCATTTGTTTGTCTTTTTGTATTTGTCTGGCAACGAGTCCCATGCAGATGGTGCGTTGAAGATAAACGTCAGCGGTTCAGCCTTCTTGTCGTGGAGTTTGACGATGGAAATCTCCTTTAGTACAAAATTGTTGATGGGTCTCTTGCACCCCTGCACATCGACGACGAGCTCCATATTGACTGAAGAGTCCGCAGACAGTTGACAAGATTTATACCAATTTTTTAACCGCACCACTAATCGGATTGTATTCGACAATACGATCATGGAGGATTAAACAGAATGCAGCAGTTTTCGGCGGAATATTCGTTTTCAGTTCAAATTCGAGATGCACATCCACGGGGCCGGCCTTAAGAGAATCATTTTGCTTTGAGCAGTCAATGATGGCGAGTGGGGCTTTTTCCAAGAATTCCGTCTTATTTAGCCATGGTTCAGCTTCTTTGTTGTGATAGGTGAATTGGAAGTTTGTATACATCTCGTAGAGTAAAGCATACTGATTTTGATTGATATTTAGGTTTAGATTTCCATATGGATAGCATTGGGAGTTTAGGTATAGCTTGACATCGCTGATGTTGCAATGATCAAAGTTGCTCGCATTCCTCTCTTTCATATTTTTTCGCCCCGTCTGCAGCGCGAGAATGACATATCGTGGTTTCTCCAACTGATTGGAAGTCTTGACAGACCACACATGCTTAGAGGTGATGGGGAGTAGTGGATATTCATACAATTCCCACGTCCGAAAACTCATGGAAATTGGTGCATCTTTGGCGAGAAATTTCAATAGCTGAATTTTTCGTTGATCTGAGACTGTTACATACGGTACAAGCCATTCGATTTTATGCAATACGAGTTTGTAGTCTTCGGGAGCTGTTTGCATGATGGCATTATCATCAGTCTTTGATCTCGTAAGAATTAGTCCATGCTTGGCATTTACCACAATTTTCCGATAATCTTCAGCAAATCCGAGCAGCATGCTCAGTGGTATACACACATCAAAATTTCCCGATACATCAACAATCTGCTTCGTCTCTTCAACATCGAGCCATCCCGTGTTCTCGAGCATAGAACTCTTAGCTGGACTGAGAGACGAATATCCTTTAATTACACTCGTAATACCGACATTCCTATTACGATCGATTTCTATGGCATTCAACACATATCGCACTTCTTCAAACAAATGGCAGATGGCATTGTTGACGAGACTTGTAGCAGCGGTTGGCATCCCATCACGCTTAGATAATTTTCCACAGATGTGCAAGGAACTTTTGCTTGGCAGAATGGATAGATCTTGATTTTGAATGGCAATACGTATTTCGTCGCTGTTATTAAAGGTCGAAGATGCATATGGTTGATGAGCGTGAATTTCACAATGTATGATGGATTCGTCGAAGATTACGGGCTCCTGAATGTTTACGATTTCTTCTTCCATTGCACGCAGCAGATGCACAAAGCAGAAAATAAATAATGTTTTACACGCTGTCCCCACGCACTTTCAGACCCAAATTTTTCAAGAGTAGCACGTTTTGAAGTGTGAGCACTTTGGGTGCAGGCCGACGACTGATTGTTTTTACCCATGGTTGTTTAGTGTTATTAGTGACTCTATTAAAGACTATACCCATTATGATTTTATATGCAGCCGAATTGTGAGTACTTCACCGCGGAAATTCACCAAGTCACCGTCCTGATCCACTATTCGAAGTTGTATTGTGTCTATCGTTCGGCTTGTGATTGGTAGATAAATGACGTGTGATGGAACCTCAATGATTTTATATCCTGGAGGGACCGATGGGAAAAATTCATGAATGGTGTGCACTTTTTGTCCGTTAATATAGGCACCAGCGGTTATATTGCACTCAACCCGTAGGGCGTTCACTTTGAGAATGGCTACTGGAAGATCAGATTCGTGTCTTTTATTCGCTTCCAATTTACGTGCTGTGAAGCCCAGTAGATGTCCAATCGAATCTTCAGGCTCAAAATTTACACCATGATCACACTCGATTTCACTGCGCAAAGTATTATTATTAGGTTTAATGTTGATTTGCATGTTTTTCCGTGACAGCTCGGCTTGCGCAAATGTATCAATATCCTCTATTTCATAGCTACCCGTAGGTATTGTCAAGACTTCATCTCCCACGTAAAGTTTGTTGTGGTTAATGTTTATATTGGGAATAGAGTTGAATGTTAATAGTTCCACGAGACCGAGAGTATAATTTTTGTTTGGTGAGAGTTCTATAGGGGGAAAGTATTCCGCCTCGAGTATGGATGACGATCCAGATATGGTCAATGTTAATCTATCTTCCATGACGCTGGTACTTTGACAACTAAACTCTCAGCCTTATACTCCACGTATAAATAACATGTATTTGTCTTTGTATCGTAATTGTTGACAAAGAAATTTGAGACATAGATGTCCGCATTCAATCGTATCATATTCTTGATATCTCTTATAATTATAGTTCACGCTACCTACACCAAAATATCTCATGAGTTCAGATGGTGGTGGACGATCGCCGAAACTATCAAAGTACATGACTTTCCATCCAGTCTTTTTGTAGGCAACCCAGTGTGTGCCAGGCCCTACATTTTCATCCAAGTTCACAATCGCTGATTCATATTTGAGTGGCCCGCTCATTGGTAATGTATCCCGCATGTACACGCCACGGAAATGTGGAACCTTCACGACTCTTGCATATTTAAGTAGTTCGATGTCGGTCAACGGTCGGTGTGGTAGCGTTACTTGACGTTTTTTTTAGCTTGATATGAAGACCCAATCCTTGTTCATACGCTTTCAGATGTAACCCCCTACCCAAAGCAATCGCTTCAATTGTTCGATTATGTCGTTTACTTTCATTCAATTCACGTTTAGCCGCTTGAGCCGCATTTACAGCTTTGGCTATACCAGCCGCACCACCCGACAAAGCCCCAGCAGCGCTGAGACGTGCAAATATAGGTATCAGAAACGGCAATAAACCACCAATTTTATGAGGTATAGGTAGAACCCGCGGTGCGCGCACTTTGCCACCTTCAGTCTTTACCGTTACACGAGCACCCTTTAGAGCCGATTTAATAACTGCATGCGGATCATTACTTTGAATCATCGTCTTCTTCGCTGCATGAATAATTTTTTTCAAATAAACGCCGCCCTTACGTGCTGTCTTCATCCCCATGCCAAATTTTCTCTTTGTCTGCATAATATTTGACACACTCCAAACACTTGCTTTCTCGCCGATGCTAGCGTCTTGAGCGGTAACGCGATGCCAAGCTTGTTCGGCCAACACTTTATCTGCTGAATGTCTCGCTTCAAGGTTATCTGGATTTTTTGAATATGCAATGTCGTGTTGTTTACAAGCTGTGTCTAACGGATTAATTCCCGGATCAGCACGAGCAAGGCGCTTAGCCAGCTTTGTTCCCGGCCCACAATACTGGTACCCAGGCAAATGTAATTCAACAGGAAGTTTGTTGATTAGTTGGTTGACAAAACCTTTACCGCTCTTGCCATGAACGATCATGACTAAGGACAATCCTCGACTGATAGACAATCCCTATAAAATGCCTTTTTATATTGATTTTCCATTAGTCGTGTGTGGGATGGCGTCCAAGAAACAAACTTTCGGAGGCGGGCTTCCCGTAATAAATTTTGATAAATTTGTCAACGATGGAAGAATGAAGAGGCAAAAACGTCATGGAAATATATTGCCGGATAGCATACGCGCCGTTTTTTGTGGTCCATCGAATTGTGGGAAAACGAATGCACTGCTCACTCTCATAATACACCCCAATGGTTGGAGATTTGAGAATATTTATCTGTATTCCAAGTCGCTGCAACAGCCAAAATATATGTTGCTCGAACGATTACTCGAACCTGTGAGTGGCGTTGAGTATTATCCATTCAATGAGCATGAACAAGTTATAGCGCCAAGTGATGCACAACCCAACTCTATATTCATTTTTGATGATATAGCGTGTGAAAAACAGGATAATGTGAGAGCCTTCTTTTCCATGGGAAGACATGAGATTGTAGACAGTTTCTATCTTTGTCAGACATACACTCGTATCCCCAAACATCTCGTGAGAGATAATGCGAATTTTGTGGTGCTTTTCAAGCAGGATGATACGAATCTCAAGCACGTGTACAATGATCATGTTAATACGGATATGTCTTATACATGCTTTAAAAACATGTGCACGAAATGTTGGAATTCCGACAAGTATGCATTCATCACAATCGATAAGGATACCAATATTAACGAGGGTCGATATAGGCAAGGTTTTGATTATTTTCTGACGCTCGATAAATGACCCGTCATTGATTGCGAAAAGACAGTATCATGTACACACCGATAGCGACAACATGAAGAGCGAACAGCTGTTGAGGGAAAAATATGTATTGCGTGAAATCTCCAAGGCGAGCGATGCAATCAGACGAAAGCATCGAATACTCAAGATCGGAAGAGACATCGATGAGCAGAGAATGCAAAAGGTCTTTAAACCTATAGTGAGACCATTGGAACAATTAGTGTCAAACAAAAACAACGAGGTGGTCAAGATGGAAGTTAAAGATGAAAAAGTAATGGATAAGGATGTGGAATATTTTCTGAATGGTGTCGAGCCCCAATTCGAGAAAGAAACACAAGATTCTTTCAAGAGTGAAACACAAGACTCTTTTAAGCTAGTATATGACGATGATGATGACTCACCAACCCAAAATGTTGATGATTTAATCAGTGAATATCTTCTTTTATTACGTACAAATAGAAAGACAAGCTTAGATGTCTCATATGGTGTACGGAACCTCGCGAACAACAAATTAATGATTGGTGATTCTCCCATATTCTTCGATTCTCAAAATATTCGTGTGCGAAATTCAACCTATCCGAAAACTGTTGGATTAGCAGAGCTATTGTTTCAAAAAGTTCCCAACGTCGAAGCTCTGACACTGGATGACTTGAAAAACTATGAAAAAATCATTATCTCCACGAATGCTCACAAAAAATATTACAAGCCTAGTGAGGCTATACGACATATTGTCGGTCACAAATTCGATACTTATATCGCAAATATAGTTGATCATCATGAGCACATGGGAAAGGGTATGCCAAAGTATAAGGTGGCGAGAAAAAATACCCAATTGGATTACATTTATTGGGATAGTCCCA
The DNA here is from genome assembly GCA_964007375.1 of Ophion obscuratus. Taxonomy (NCBI): domain Eukaryota; kingdom Metazoa; phylum Arthropoda; class Insecta; order Hymenoptera; family Ichneumonidae; genus Ophion; species Ophion obscuratus. Next base: position 43,299,585 of record OZ023315.1, on the reverse strand, counting down.
ATGAGCTAGTAGATCGTCTTCGCCTACTTCTAGCATCACAAGCAGCTGGAAATTCGTCACATTCAAATAAAATTGTATCGATTGTTGAAGAATTGCGTGAAGCCAAAATTATTTATTAAGCCAACATTTGAAATTTCACGCATTATCAACATGAGTGTCGATGTGTTCGGACGCCAACTGAAAAAGAATATCGTCCTCAATAAGCAAGGTCCTCCAGGCAGACCGGGGATTGGGTTTAGAACTACCGCAGATGGTCATTATGACTTGGGGCAAAAACGATTGTGTAATATCGCCAATCCGGAAGAACAAGACGATGCTATCAATCTAAGTTCTTTACATAAAAGATCTCGAACGATTATTAAGAAGATACGTAAAGAAATAAATGAGAGTAACCTGTTGTTGGTTAATGGATTAGAAGCTACGATGAGAGATATTGCGAGGACGCTCGATGTAGATCTCAAAACTCTACAAGACTTGGTGATTCGCAATTCACACATCATTGCTGAACTGGATGCACGACTGAAAAGACTGGAAAATGAATGAGAAAAAGAACGCTCTCGTGCGGGAGCTGCACAAACCTGTTCGCTGAAACTATCCGCGTCGGCATGTGGACATCCGTGGTTTGGATGAGACCTGGCAAGCTGATCTCGTCGATATGTCGTCGTACACACATCAAAACTCCAAACATAAATTTCTCCTAACCGTCATCGATACTTTCTCAAAATTCGCCTGGGCCGTACCGATGCGGAGTAAGAATGGTAAAGATGCAGCAACCGCACTGAAGTCGATACTCGTAAAGGGACGCATACCGCAGAAGTTACACGTGGATCAAGGAAAAGAGTTTTATAATAGTGACTTTAAAACCCTAATGAAAAAGTACAATATCCACATGTATTCAACATATAGCAATTTAAAAGCTTCCATTTGCGAGCGTTTTAATCGTACATTGAAAAATAAGATGTGGGTACAATTTAGTATTCGTGGTAATTATAGGTGGATCGATATAGTTGATAAATTAGTAGCCGAGTATAATGATTCCGTGCACCGCACGATTAAGATGAAACCGCGAAATGTCAATGCTGGAAATGAGAAACAGCTACTACAACATGTCTATAATAAGGCTCCATTGAAAAAGTCATCGACATCAAAATTCGAAATTGGTGATAAAGTACGAATCAGTAAATTTAAGAGTGTTTTCGAAAAGGGTTACACACCGAACTGGACAACGGAAATATTTACTATATATAGAGTGAAAAATACAAAACCTGTAACATTTCACCTCAAAGACTATGACGATGAACCGATTGCAGGTGGTTTCTACGATCAGGAGCTACTTAAAGTTCAACATCCTGATATTTATCTCATCGAAAAAGTATTGAAGAAGCGGGGTAATCGAATGTTTGTAAAATGGTTGGTTTTCGATAGTACCCACAATAGTTGGATAAGCAAATCTGATTTGTAGCGGACAATAAAAATGTTTTAAATTTGATGATTCTTCTCTCTCTACTCATTCCAGATGACGAGGCCTTTGTGTCGCAAAGGGTCGACCGTTCTCTTCAGCGTAGCATGTGTTTTCTCGCTTGGGCAGTCTTCTCCTTGTGGCTTTTTCAAACCTGTCTCTTTCACAAAAATGTGTTAAGAAGGTGTGGATAAAAATATCGTGATTATAGCAAAGTACAATGGGGTTTTCTTTATTTCTCCAATTGAAAAATTGACAAACCAATTCATTATTTACAAAACAATTATTTACAAAGTCGATTATTCTTAAAACATTTACAAAATACATGCTACGATTGTATCCTAAAATGCCCCCATGGTAGCGTTTTCGTGGTTCCGGGTATGATATACCGTTTGTCATCGTGCGGGCTTAGAGCAATTTTTGTCTCGTTCATGGTGTACACTTCATGTAACTTCGATCTTATGCACGATTGTTGGCGAGTCATTTCGATTTGTTCGTTTAAACATTTCGTGTAATCCTCGAACGAGATCGTTCTTGCAACGATATTACTCTTAACACCTTTTACTTTCTTTGTATCGTCTTTGCCATCGACTCGCACCGCATACATTTTTGCTCTAAGCCCGACGAATTCCGTCATTATCCGACCATTATTTTCGTCTTTCATTAGTCCAGGGACTTTTTTGTTAACAAGCGGTATATCATACCCATTATCCGCGGGATAGTCGCTAGTATCGAAACGATGAATGTTGCGCTTTATGTCATCATACACATCCTCACACTCAATGTTGTATATGAGACTGTCCGTATCGGTGTACAACACCGTACATTTGTCTTTATACAGAGGTACCATATACTCATGATGAAAGTCATATAAACATGTCTTCGATATGTCGAGTATGCACATACCCACATATATCGGCTTATTGAATTTCACCTCCAGTTTGCGTAATTCGACAGCAATAAAGTTTTCTGAAAAAACGCTCCGGCTATGAAAATTTGGCTTTGCAATCATTGCCTCTGCACCGTATCTGCCCTCCTATCGTGTCAAAAGCTTAACGTCTACATGATTGCGCACATTTTCCATAGTTTTCCCAAACACTGCATTATTCATCAATTTATAGAGATTTTTTTCGAATTCATTCTTCGCTTGGGTTCGGAACTGTGTATTAAGCTCAATATATGTTCGTAGCCAGGGTGATTGGGAGAATTGCAGTATTCTGTGAATTTTTTTTATTTTGAGACCATGGCGTACACTCTGCTGCAGATTGCGATAATGAATAACATACCGTTCCTTGTTATTCACGGTTGCAAGCAGTTTTTCTTGTTGCTTACCAGGTGGTTTATCATGTGTTGAACAAAACGGCAAATCCATGTGCGTATCGTGTAGACATTCAGGGTACTCTAAGTCAACCTCAAGAATGTAGCCTGTCAGGGAATCTAGCGCGATCGATGATAAATCGAATGTTGACAAGTCATCGACCCATCGGAAATTAGCCTAAGGCAATGATTGACACATTGCCCATCCATACAAATTATTTACATCGAAATAAATCAAGTATGATGAAGACTTTGATGGATCGAACGATTCCATGTACTTGTTATTGGCATGTGCATACCTGTTTGAGCACTGACTCAGACCACCGCGTATACCCCGTTCAACAAATAACACCATGTCAACGTCGTTGAGCAATTCGAAGTTAATGTTTGTATGCTTTAACATTGCATCCCAGGTGTATCCAGGAAGAGTATAGTAATACGCGGGGTCGAGCCTGTAACTTTCGATGCTGGTATTACGAAAGTTCTCAAAAACGTCAGCCAGTAACAAAACATCGGTCTTCAGGTATAAGTCGCTATATTCACCTAACGTTTGAATAGAAAATCGATCCCATACATCCACCGCATGAGCGTATTCGTTCTCACTTACAGTGTCACCGGTCAAATTACTATAGAATGCATCTCGTGGTGGTAGGTGGCAGTCATCCAATCTGTTTACGCTATCAATATATTCATAAGGAAAGACACCCTTCCGAGTTAATAGCATAAAATTATCTGTCGATATGTCATGAAATTGTGACCGCGAAATGTTGAGTTTGTCCGTTGTCAAAAATGATGCCAGTTTATCCAAACTTGCATTGAGGAATTTGTGTGAATCGATGAAACGTAATTGAATCTGGTGTGACTTGTCTGCCGTTTGAACTATTTTCGTTAAAGAAATGTATTTTTCCTTCGTTATGGGAAGCACGTCGGTTTTTCCTTCGAACGCTGTGGCTACTTCCTTGATGATGAAATGTGCGTCATAACCAGACAAATTATGAAAAACTACAGGAATGAAAAACGACTGCTTATAATTCAAATTGCAATTAGAGTGAGCGGGGCCTCTATAACGTCCTAACTATAATGTCGTCTTCGACAAATGGTTTCTCGCATATATGACACTGAGTGACGCTTCGATATTCTGCCCATTCATCTGGTGTTAGAGGTATCATGGGAACATTATCCGATAAAATATCGTTGATGCGCAGAGCTAAATTTTTAAGGTTCTCAACGAACCATGAAACGCAGTCAGCACTGCGACGTGAGTGGTATCCTGATAATGAATTTTCATACGAACAATGTACATAGTACGCAATGCTAAACACTTCATGATGCTGATATATATTTTTGTCGGCAACCTTTGCCAGAACGCACTCGAGATCGGCGTAAATCACGAATGGAAGTCGCTCTTTTCGTTGAAAGTTTTTGAATGTCAGCCATTTGTCCATTGCACTAGGTAATCGAATGGCGCAATCATTCAATTTTCCACAATCCACCTCATGTGTTCGCAATTTGTTCTCCGTGTAGAAGTAGTGCAAACACCTGTAACAAGACGGCCAAATCAATTTTATATTATCAAGTACATAATTACTCATAGGCATATTTTCAAGTGGGGTTTTTACTCACCGATCGCAGATGTGTTTTACATTTTTTTTTGTTCAGCTGCCTGCTCACAAGCCTGGATAAATTTTTTATCCAAACAAAGTGTCCCAAGCTGTGGTCCGAGGAATCCTCCACGAATAACAAATTGATGTGTTTATCCAGCTTTTGGCTGCATACTCGAATCGGGACGATGTTTTTATTTTCGAATGTATACACGTTGATTGAAACTTTATTTTGCGATTCAAATTTTTTTATTTGATTGAGAGTCATTGGGAAAACAATGCCCTGAAGTTGCAGTACAGTTGAATAGTGTGGATATGAAGTTACTCGATGCACGTTTGTTTTCACTGGATGAAGAGCAGCCACAACTGACCACGCGAAACATGCGTTATCGTTCGACCTTATATTCACCACCGCTTTCTTCAGGTTTATTTCCCATGACAAAACAGTTTCACACCCAGCACGCATTGGATTATATTTATTGATATTCAAAGTTAAGTTTAATATCCGTAATAATGCCCACCCACTATCACGTTTTTGAAAGTCTTCGAGGGATGCTAGAGTTGGCTCGACAACTCGTTGTGTATACCACTCACGCAAATCAGATGTAGTAAAAAGTTCAAAGTTCTTCGTGTTGATACTTTTATTTGCACGTTTGTCACCTACCTCAAATTCACCATTGAGAACTGTATTCACTTTTACACTGAAGTGTTTGCTGGTAATGTCTTGCACATGTGAAAGCATCATATCACGTGCGTCTTCGAGAAATTGACGAGGTTCAATATGATCATTATTGATGACGCAGCCAGTCAGGATACGATTTTTGAACGCCGTATCAATTTCTCGCCAGATCAAACCGCGATCACTGTGTCCCGAGCCCGCATGTAAAAATCGTCTGCGTAGAACATTTTTTAAACCTTCCAAGCGAGCGATGCGTGCTACCAATGATTGCTGATTTCCGAGCGATAATCGCGGTCGCTTAATTCGGCTTTCTGTTTCCAACGACTCTATACACTGATCACATTGTTGCTCCCACACTATATACTCTTCCACCGAATTTATAAGTGTGGCTTGATCACGCAGATTTTGTTCTGATTGTGGAACAATCTCAGCCATTTCCACGCGAGTTAAAACGAAGTATTCGAGAGATGATGCAGGCAATGGGACTGCCCGATTCAGAGTGTGAGGCTTTGGGTGGTAGAGGCCGTTTTCATTCGGAAAAATGAATTTTTCATCTTTCTCCTCTATCTTAGAAAAGTGCCAGCTTACCGTAGTTTACCTCCCTCCCCTTGCTATAGACCCCTCACCCCCTCCCCTTCGCCGCAAACTCCCCACCACACACTTCCCCCACTACCCACTTCTCCCACCACCCACTTCTGCCACCACCCACTTCTCCCACAACCCACTCCCCCTCTCAATAAACTCCTCACCACCAAAGGCCCAGATGCAGCAAAATTTTGGAAGAGCGAGCCTGTCTGTTACTACTGGTGCATAAAATGAGTTTTATCGGCGATGACTTCATTTCACATCTAACATTTCTATTTACTCAATTTTCAAGCGAGTTTCACCAACGCTGGCTTTCACATGTACATCTGCATGTTCGAGACACAATTTCTCGCCATTGTCTGGAAACGGTTCACCTGTGTCAATAACGCCCCCTTAGAAAAACGACGCATCGTCTACAATGTCCCCTGACTGCCGGTGCCCCCCTTGGCCCGCACCTACAACTGTTATCATCTCGTGCTTTTGGGCATTGACCCATGATTTTGTGCATCCTCTTCCCCGCGTGACGTCACTCGCCGACCTCTCTCCGCGAGCCGCAAATCGCCCTCCCCCAATTCCCCAAACGGGTCCCTAGACCTTCGCGAGACAGCCAGACACCTCCCTCCCCTTGCTATAGACTCCTCACCCCTCCCCTTCGCCGCATACTCCCCACCACCCACTTCTCCCACCACCCACTTCCCCCTCTCCATAGACTAACCACTTCCCCCACCACATGGCCGAACCCCTCCCTTCGGCTTCGCCCTCCACAATGTGTTCCAGAAGCCCCCTAGTTACTCTACTATCAACTTATCGAAAATCCCCTACGTGGTTCAGTAGCTACACTCATGTAGACTTAATAAAACAAAAATCTTTTTTTGAGATTAAAATTGGCACAGTTATACTGCGTGCCGCAGAGGTTCGACATGCTTCTGAAGAATTGCTGCAGGTCACCATTTTGAAATATTTTCGGATGAAAAATTTATAGCAATATACGTAAATATATGCGCAATAAATACTGCAAGTATTATTTCTTTATCACATTTTCTTCCGCCAAAAAAAAAATCAAACAATACCGAGATTTTCCCGTGATTGTAATTAAAACGATGACATATTCGGAAAAATTTGGAAAAACTCGGATGTTTGCATAAAAATAATTGTCCGCAAAACTCCGAATTCTTCATATTTGTTCCAATTCATAGAAAAATTCGGAAAAAATCGGAGTTTTTCGGATAAAATTGCACTAGGGGCGCGGGACCATTCCCCGCGCTCAGTGCTTTTTTAAAAATTATTATTACTATTAATATTTATTTTATTAGTTATAATTTTATTTTAATTAGCTATCTTTTAGTGTCGAAAAATGTATCGCGCACTCTGACCGCTTATTTTATTTTTTTGTACATTAATTTAAATATAATAATAAATCTAAATTACAACTTATTTATGTTCTAAAAAATTATTTGCGCTTTACTCACACCCGTCCCTATGCCAAATAAATTGCAATTCATAAAAGTAAGCGGAAATATATTTATATTCGTATTATTATATTCATTCTCATATACTTTCATCAAGCGATAAAGCATTATCATATTGTATTCGGCCGCGAATCGTAAGTACCAGAAAGTGCACATATTCTACATGCGATGAGATTGTCCCGTTGGTAGCGTTCCTGGCTCCGGTCCGCAGGGGCGCGCGATCGTTCCCCGCGCTCAGCGCTTTTTTTTTAAATTATTATTACTATTAATTCTTATTTGATTAGTTATTGAATGAATATTACAATACGAATATAAATATATTTCCGCTCATATACTTTCATCAAGCGATATCATTATCATCATAACTAATTAAAATAATGATGATAACTAATAAAATAAGAATTAATAGTAATAATAATTTAAAAAAAAGCACTGAACGCGGGGAACGATCCCGCGCCCCTAGTGCAATTTTTTTCCGAAAAACACCGATTTTTTCCGAAAAATTTTCCGAATTTTTCTATGAATTGGAACAAATATGAAGAATTCGGAGTTTTTTTCATCTATAACTTTTCTCCGAATATCTCCGCAGCCATTCACTCAATAGGAAAAAGAAAAAGTTCCGGAAAAAAAATAATAACAAGTTTTTTTTACGAAATTCTCATTTTTTTTTATCTTTAAATTTTCTCCGAATATCTTCGCAGCCGTTCACTCAGGTAATAGGAAAAAGGAAAATTTCCGGAAAATAATAATAATAATAAGTTTTTTTAACGAAAACCTCATTACTTTTCATCTTCAACTTTTCTCCGAATATCTCTGCAGCCGTTCACTCAGGTCATAGGAAAAATATAAATTTCCGGGAAAAAATGAGAAATCATGAATTTTCAGTAAAAAAAATGTTTTTGGGAAATAGAGCAGAACTTGAATCTGTTTTAAACCATTCTTTCTCCGAAAATCTCAAATGTGACTAAAATACGAGAAATTAGGAAAAATTTGGAGAAAAATTTGCACTGGGTGCAAATTTTCCGCACTGACTTCGGTCAGTGCGGAACCGACTTCCGACCTGACTTCGGTCCGCAGGGGCGAAGCCAGGAACGCTACCAACGGGACCATCTCATCGCTTGTAGAACATGTGCACTTTCTGGTACTTACGATTCGCAGCCGGATGGATGATTGGCTTGTTTTGGGGATAATGCTTTATCGCTTGATGAAAGTATGAGAATTAATATAATAATACGAATATAAATATATTTCCGCTTACTTTTATGAATTATAATTTATTTGGCATAAAGACGGGTATGAGAAAAGCGTAAACTATTTTATATAAGATAAATAAGTTGTGATTTAGATTTATTATTATAATTAAATTAACGTATAAACTAAAAAAATAAGCGATCAGAGTGCGCGATACATTTTTTTGTATTGTCACGTACGACGTTATTCTCTGATTTTTTGTGACCAGCACACACATAATTGTACACGTGCGAGAAGCAATAGAGTCAGCTATTTTTATTTTTCACCGCAACCAAAAGTATAAGCGTTCCAGATACATATCACAATTGTATTGCTTCTCACACCATAAACACGTGTATCACTAGACCATAGCGAAGATATACTCCTTCCTTGTTTATCAACTGGGCACAATACCTAATGCATGTATTTTCGTGTAGCGAGTCGCGCCGCTATTTTTTCCCGCTCTGCATGAGAGCAGTAATAAAAGTTTTCCGGCCGAAGCCTCAAGCCCTATGATAGGGATCGGCAAGGCGATATGGTAGAGATCCAAAATATCCAACCTTCATTGCTTCTCAGAGGAGGTCGAACTCTCGGATAATAGACGAAAAATAGTTCTTCTCTGTGCCTAAATTAAGAGAGTAGCCCTTCTGGCAAAGTCATCTCGCCCTTATAAAACCTCCTTGTCTCTACGACAAGCGCGCAGTATAGCCGAAGTTTTTAACGCCGATACCCTGTTCGTAATCCAGGTCTTCCGTAGAAGAGAGTGATCCGACAGTAGTATCGGACGTATATTATAAGTTGTTCAGTTTCAACCAAAATTTTCACGCGTCGTTACGCTGTCCGAAATCCGGGTCTTCTGTAGAAGAGTGTGATTCGGCGTAATTATTAAAGTCAATTTATATTGTTTTATAATCAAAAAGGGTCATACGACCAAATATTTCAAGTACAAATTATTGTTATTCCGCGATCAGATCTCTAGAAGATTGTGAGAGTACGCGTGTGTGTTTAAAGAAATATTCAACGAAAGCAAGAATACGTTATTGTAAAGCGATGACACCGCTCCTGATTGTCAAAGGTATTTATCACATTATAAATTTACTTGGAATGAACCAAATTATTATTTCATCGAGTGTTAATTAAACTATTGTGTGACCCAAGACATTGAAGTCCCTCTATTATTAATTTCCTAAACCCATAAAAGAAACAAGATCTCTCGAGGTCTCACAGCAAACGTTCCCACATAATTATTATCCCGAAGAGCACTCGTGACTCATTAGGGTAGTAATCGGAGTAGAGCGTTTACCGCTCGACGCTTATAACTCTAGAAATATATATCTTTTCTAAACGGCTTCGGAAGTAACAGAAAATTTTGGTGACAGCGGTGGGATATGCTGAACATTTCTTTTAATTTGTGAAATTTATTTGAAAATCAAAATAAAAATAAAAATTAATGCAAAATAAATTAATTAAATGAATAAATAATCGAATCTTTGAGTACATTTATTTTTTTTTAAAGAAAAAAATAATAAGAAGAAAAAAATGGCAAATGCCGAAATGATTGCAAATCTCACTCACCATCAAAACATCACTGATGCAATGTTAACAAGTATGGGTGAATGTATGGCACTCCAACAAACACTGCTTCACGTGCCAAATTTTAATAGCAAAAATATGCCTTTAAAAGCTTTTATTCAAGATGTTGAAAATGGTCTTACGTTTGTGCCTGATGGCTTACGTAACGCCTTCTTCAAAGCCGTTTGTTCGAAATTGAAAGAAACCGCTCGCGATGCAATCGCTGATAAAGAAATTAATTCGCTTCAAAGTCTATCGGACGCCTTAAAAGAATATTTTTCGCCAAAAAAATCATACCCCTTCTATTGTGCGGAAATTCAAGCTGTCAGACTAGGACGCGACGAAACAGTCCTTGACTATTACACAAGAATCAAATAATTGCGAACGAGTGCGACAGCTGCTCTTAAGGATAAATTTACTGAAGAACAATCAAATCAAAAGTTGCCAATGCTCGACGGATTGGCCTTAGAATCTTTTAAAAGAGGGTTATCCGACGATCTGTTATACGCAAATAGTGTTCAAGATCCACAAACATTAGAAGAAGCTTTTCGAGTAGTCCAACTTATTGAACAAGATATGCAGGGTGCGAATGCAAGAAATTCAAATTCATTACGTTTCACCCAAGCTCAGCCATCATATCAGAGCCCTCGAAACGTAGAATCACGTCATGTATCTTTTTATCCTCGGGAAGAAAGAGATCCTAATGATAAAAATCCCAATTTTCGAGGTAACTTCCAACCAAACTTTCTGTCTCCAAATAATCGAACATTCGAAAAGAATTCAGATCATTTCCAACAGCGGCCATTCATAAGAAGGCTTTTACACAGAAATTTTCCGAACTTCCCCCAGAATCATTTCTACGCACCACAAGCGTACCCCCCTATGCCTTACATGCCGCCTATGTATTCACCTTGGCCGGGCTATCCTCCTAATCATTATCCACCTTCCTACCCTATATACCAAAATCAGCCTCTTAAAGACGAAAGATACTCTCACGGAGAATTCGACGAAACGAAGACAACCTCTTTCCAACGCACTAATTCAAGCGAGAATTTAAACTTGAAACCCACCCGTCGAATGGACGCATCGACGAGCGAATCAGAAACTCAGCGTCCCTCGACTGTGAAATTCCTTACGGTAGACGATATGTTAGATGGACCGACGGACAAAGACGGTCACCAATAATAACGTTACGTGCCCCCGAACTCGAAAATGGTTACGGCCGTTTTCTTATTGATACTGGTGCCGATATAAATATAATAAAATTGAGATCGATAAAACGACGGTGCATAATTGCAACACACGAATCGCTTACGCTATCAGGTATAACACCCGATAAAATATATACGCTAAGGTCGACTGAAATAACCTTTTTCGAAAAACCAGAAAAATTTCAAGTTCTCGATGAAAATTCTGCCATTCCCGCAGACGGAATAATTGGGATCGATTTCCTTCAAAATGAAGAAGCAGAAATATCTTTTCACCATAACACACTTGTTACTTCCTCAAAGCCAATTACACCTATTCCTTTTGAACCAGTCAAAGGAAGTCAACCTCGAATTTATCATTCACCAATCGAGTTACATAAGAAAAATAACAATACTATTCTTAACCTCAAGGCCCGCAGTCGTACCCAAGTGTCGATAAAACTATTAAAAACAGATTTGAAAACAGGTTTTCTACCCCGAGTACCGACATTAGATCACGTTTTTATTGGAAATGCCGTTGTTTCAAATAACAATAACATATGCTATGTGTATGCAATTAATGCATACGAAGACGATTTACAAATTGAGCTACCGCCACAAGAGATATTGCCATTCGATTATTACGAAAGTGAGGAAGACTTTTTCGACCACGACATTAACGACGATATTGACACTCATACGCATAAAACGTACGATGAAAGAATTAAAATCATTCAAGAATCTCTTCGCTTGGATCATCTCAATACAGAAGAACGACAACACATTTTCGATCTTGTAAACGATTTTTCACACGTATTTTATCTGCCTGGTGATAAACTACCGGCCACGTCAGAGATCAAACATAGCATACCTGCGATCGACGAATTACTTGTGACAATTCGACAATACCGATACCCTCCGGTACATAAAGAAGAAATTAATAAACAAGTGAAGAAACTTATCGAAAATAATGTAATTACCGACTTGGTTTCTCCATATAATTCGCCTCTATGGATTGTTCCCAAGAAACCAGATTTAAAGGGGAATAAACGATGGAGGATGGTTATCGACTTTCGCGCATTAAATGAAAAAACAATAAGCGATGCTTACCCTTTGCCTAACATCGTTGAAATCCTTGACCGGCTCGGTGGAGCAAAATATTTCTCGATCTTTGATTTAGCCTCAGGTTTTCACCAAACAGAAATGGATCCCAAGGACCGACAGAAAACAGCCTTTAGCACCCCTAACGGACACTACGAGTATGTTAGAATGCCTTTTGGTCTTAAGAACGCACCTGCTACTTTCCAAAGATTAATGGACAGAGTACTACTTGGTTTACAAGACACTGAACGATTTGTTTACCTCGATGACATTGTAGTTTTCGCTTCTTCCCTAGAGGAACACGGTATAAAGGTCCGCAGACTTTTTGCTAAACTTAGTAACGCCAATCTTTCATTACAACCAGATAAATGCGAATTTCTTAATACAGAAGTTATCTATCTCGGACACGTGATCAGTGACGGAGGCGTTCGTCCTGATCTTAAAAAGACCGAAGCAGTCGATAAATTCCCGATCCCTAGGACAGTAACGAACATCAGACAATTCCTTGGCCTAGCGGGTTATTACACAAGATTTATAGAAAACTTCTCGAGACAAGCTAAGCCGTTGACAGATATATTGAAAAAGGGTGTAGAATTTAAATGGGGACCAGAACAACAGAAAAGTTTCGACTACTTGAAAAGAGCTTTATGCTCCACTCCAATTTTGCAATATCCGAATTTTGAAGAACCTTTTATTTTAACGACTGACGCATCAAATTATGCAATCGGTGCAGTATTGAGTCAGGGAAAAATCGGGGAAGATAAACCAATCGCATACATGTCGAGACTATTAAATCCAGCCGAGAAAAATTACGGAACAACTGAAAAGGAATGTTTAGCCGTGGTATACGCAATATTGCATTTCAGACCTTACTTGTACGGACAAAACTTTACGCTCGTAAGTGATCACGAACCGTTGAGATGGATTGATTCAGTAAAATTGCCAGTTCAGCGATTGATTCGCTGGAGAATAAGATTACGCGAATACGCATACACATTTGTATTCAAACCAGGGCGACTTAATTCAAACGCCGTGGCCCTTTCCCGAAATCCCGTTACCACCGATACGATTATATTACCAATTTCATCTTCCGCTAAGAAAACATCAATGACAGTAACTCCACGGATTGCAACTTCCTCTAATCCAATAATTAAGCGTGGCCGACCATTGGGCAGTAAAAACAAACCGTTACCCACTCTTTTTGAGAAACCAAGCATTTCTGGTGCAACAATCGGAGAAAGAGTACGAAATCGTAATACTACCCCCAAAGTTCCAGCAGTACCTATCAAAACCTCGCGAACCACGCAAAAACAACATTTCTCTGCAATCCCATCAAACACTGAAAGGGCACCTCCTACCGCACGTGCCCGGCACAGGGCATTTCCTAGCCTTGCCCCCAAACGGACATTGCCACAAGTATGTTCAAACGAGCCATCATCCCGGCCGATGAAACGGATGACAGATGTTTTAAAATTTGATTTTGACATCGACGAAAGTCTTCAGACTGACGAACCTTCCGAAAACGAAAACTTACCCAAGGTCTCAAAGAATAAAAATATAGTTGAAATAAATGACAATGAAAGCCCGAATTCAGACAATAGGGATAAATATTGGTGGGATCATACCCACGGAAATTCAGGCGCGAATCAAACATGTGCCACCCAAACCGACGAACATACTAACTTCGATGACGCTGACGATGAAGTAGCGAACTTTGGTGAATCCGCAATTACGTTTCGACATCCCACGGGTAGGTCGACTCCCGCAATAAATAATAACATACAAACCAGTACCGATGAAGACGAATCTAATTCACAAAGACGACCTCACTCCAATAAATTAATATCGAATCCCGATTCTGCAGATAGTGATAGCGAAATCGAAATCGGAAACGCGGAAATTGACGAACCTCCAGATACAAGGCTCAACAAAACGGTTTCAAGTACAATTCCACCTGCATTGTTTTACCCTAATATGGAAAAGGATGAAAAGAGAATACAAATAAGTATTACTAATGAAAACTTAACCTATCACAAAGGAAATTATTTGCACTTTATTTCGCCCGATTGTGAGTTTACAACTATGATTTCACGATTGCTTATTGAAACGGATAAAATTTGCCCACAAGACATCAAATGGAAAAAGCTTAAATGCAATCAAGTCTTAGTTACGACAAAAGGCAACAACAAAATTTTTAGTGCTGTACTGAAAAGTAAACACTTTGAAACTTTTTCAATCCAAGACCTGAAAAACGTGCTTCATACTGTAAAAGACGTGATAACCGAGTATCAAATCATATCATTACGAATATCAAAACCGGGAGACATGCTGGAAACTTACAGTCACGCTTTTATAACGGAAATACTCGAAGAATGTTTAAACGATTGCGATTGTTCTATTGTCCTTTGCCAAGGTAACGTTGTAATACCAGACGAAGAAATTAGACGCGAAATAATTTCCGAGTATCACGAGAGTTTAGTAGGCGGACATAAAGGAGTAACTAAAATTTATCGACGTATGCGAGAACGATTTTATTGGCCTAACCTCAAAGCTGAAGTAACGGAATACGTGAGAACTTGCCCCAGTTGTCAAGAATAAAAACTGACTCGGATTAAAACACGCGAGCCTATGATAATTACTGATACGCCAGCAGAACCATTTGACAAAATTTCGATCGACACAGGGGGACCATTGCCCATAACGCCGAACGGAAATCGACATATCCTCACCATACAGGACAATCTGACGAAATATTGCATAGCTGTACCCATACCCGATATAAAAGCTGAAACAATTGCTGACGCTCCAGCTCGTAACGTCATAATTCATTTTGGAACCCCAAGAATCATTCTGAGAGATCAAGGCAGATCCTTTGTTGGACAGGTGTTTCACCATCTTGCCAAACTATTTAAAATCAAACACGTTACAACTTCAGGTTACCATCCCCAATCCAATGGATCTTTAGAACGAAGCCACATTGTCTTGACTGAATTTATTAAGCATTACATTGACAAATACGAAGACTGGGACAAACTCATCCCTTTTGCAATGTTCTCCTATAACACCTCAATCCACGAATCTACTAATTTCACTCCTTTCGAACTCATATACAGTAAACCTGCCCGCACCCCAAGCTCTTTTCCTTCCGCTGAGAAAATCGAAACTTATGGCGAGTATTTGTGCGACCTTACATCCCCATTGGGTGAAATGCGACAACTCGCTTCCAAATCCTTGTTAAAATCCAAATATCTTCACGAAGCTAATCTCAAACCGGGAGATATGGTGTACGTAATAAAGGAACCGCGAAGAGGAAAATTCGACTGTCATTACACCGGACCATATTTGATAACTGAACTCCTCAACAATCATAATGCTGTACTAGGAACAGAAACTGGAAAACGTATAATTAAACATTTAGACAAACTAAAACCTTGTATACGATGACAATTTATCTTACTACTTTGAGTGACTTACTAATATTTTATAGTTGAATATCACTAATGTTATATTTTTTTATGTGTGCATCAATAACATGTTTTTCTTATTTTTCAAAGGATTTCCAAAGGAACAAAATAAAATATATACAAAATAACTACAATTCTCTCCACGCTTCCACTCGGAAATTGTGTTTCACCCGCTCATCAAGACCAACCAATCTACCACGAACGACTTAACCTCGCCTCACGTCGACTGAATGACACCTCATCATTTCCAACAAAACTTAAGGTCGACGAACAACAAGCAAGCCACATCCATCGATGCATTGGATGCTGTCCAACAAAGACAATATCGCTGACAGCGCTCAAACATTAAAAACTGCAAGAATGCCCACGGAAGCGATGGCTGCGAAAATGTCGAACTGGTCTGCTATACTGGAGTACCAAACCATCTTCCATGATGTCGTTCGAGGTGGAAAACCGTAATAACCATACGATAACCGTATGCCCATTAAAACAAACAAATATTGTCAAAATCGAAAACCATAGACAGAACGTTGAAAAACCTATAATACATAATAATACATTACCGACATTAACTAATAACTATAATGACAACGATAACGGACGCAAATTAATGCATATTAAATTTCAAGAAAAAATGATATCGTGATTGGAAGTCAGAATATTTAAACTTTCTATTATATACCAATGGATTCAACCCCGCTATTGCAGCCTTCACCTACCCTCTGTTCCGATCCTTATATCCAAAAACACCGCAGAATGTCAAATCAGTCTCCAACATATTTCGATGCGTATTCAAGAACATCGAGTAGAGTATCGGTTTCAAAAAAAGGGTACATAAAGATGTATATGTATATACACGTTTATACATATCCTTATATGTCCGGCCTTGGTCGAAACATTGACGGCTACATACAACCTCGGTTTGTAATCCGCTGAACAATCGCAATGTCTAGATGTATGTTCCATGAGGAGAGCATTGTCAGAAGACATATATGCACATCAGATGGAATTTACAAAACCAATACCGATCGATCAATAACAGAACTTATTATCAAAACCCTCATCAGATGTCGATACGCACGAAATATATTGTCACGCACACCAAGGATGACGAGTCTATGGAGAAACTCTATCAGAACGACATTCATAATCCATATCCTCTTCGAAAACTCAGTACCCTACTCCTTACGACCCTGAATTTTACAACCAGATGTTAAAACGATATTTCAAACTTAGAATCAATGATTCTTGTACCATTTATACATATTCCAATACAGCCATATTTTAATATGCATAAATTTGAAGTCATCGAGGACGATGACTAGTCTAAGTGGGGAGGTGTCACGTACGACGTTATTCTCTGATTTTTTTTTGACCAGCACACACATAATTGTACACGTGCGAGAAGCAATAGAGTCAGCTATTTTTATTTTTCACCGCAACCAAAAGTATAAGCGTTCCAGATACCCATCACAATTGTATTGCTTCTCACACACCATAAACACGTGTATCACTAGACCATAGCGAAGATATACTCCTTCCTTGTTTATCAACTGGGCACAATACCTAATGCATGTATTTTCGTGTAGCGAGTCGCTCCGCTATTTTTTCCCGCTCTGCATGAGAGCAGTAATAAAAGTTTTCCGGCCGGAGCCTCAAGCCCTATGATAGGGATCGGCAAGGCGACGTGGTAGAGATCCAAAATATCCAACCTTTATTGCTTCTCAGAGGAGGTCGAACTCTCGGATAATAGACGAAAAATAGTTCTTCTCTGTGCCTAAATTAAGAGAGTAGCCCTTCTCATCAAAGTCATCTCGCCCTTATAAAACCTCCTTGTCTCTACGACAAGCGCGCAGTATAGCCGCAGTTTTTAACGCCGATACACTGTTCGTAATCCAGGTCTTTCGTAGAAGAGAGTGATCCGACAGTAGTATCGGACGTATATTATAAGTTGTTCAGTTTCAACCAAAATTTTCACGCGTCGTTACGCTATCCGAAATCCGGGTCTTCTGTAGAAGAGTGTGATTCGGCGTAATTATTAAACTCAAATTATATTGTTTTATAATCAAAAAGGGTCATACGACCAAATATTTCAAGTACAAATTGTTGTTATTCCGCGATCAGATCTCTAGAAGATTGTGAGAGTACGCGTGTATGTTTAAAGAAATATTCAACGAAAGCAAGAATACGTTATTGTAAAGCGACGACACCGCTCCTGATTGTCAAAGGTATTTATTACATTATAAATTTACTTGGAATGTACCAAATTATTATTTCATCGAGTGTTAATTAAACTATTGTGTGACTCAAGACATTGAAGTCCCTCTATTATTAATTTCCTAAACCCATAAAAGAAACAAGATCTCTCGAGGTCTCACAGCAAACGTTCCCACATAATTATTATCCCGAAGAGCACTCGTGACTCATTAGGGTAGTAATCGGAGTAAAGCGTTTACCGCTCGACGCTTATAACTCTAGAAATATATATCTTTTCTAAATGGCTTCGGACGTAACAGTATACATTAATAATGCCGAGAATCAAGAGCTAAATAAACATTGAAATCATCTAAAAGCCTCCCGCGTGCCGTCGGATGAAGGCACGCGCGAGTCGTGCTCAGATTGCTTTTTCCCTCGAAGCCTTCGTTTCGGCTTGGCCGCACCTGCACGTGTTCAGCGTCCATGTGTTGGTGTAGCTGCCGAAGGCGCGGTCGGGAAACTTCGACCGTGCTCGGCACTTTCCGAAGACGTCCGAGCGTCGCTCGCTCACGGACACACCCTACTATGATTGTGTGATGGGCGCGTAAGAGACTAGAGAGGGGGTAACTTTTACGCACGATCTGGCTGCACTGGTTGTTACACTGCGAGTGGGGGCGTCGTCCGCATTCAGAGCTCGCCCGCTCATATCTTAGCCACGAGGCTCTTGTGATCGCAAAGCTGCCTTAGGCATAGACAGTTATCCGATGTGATATGTGTTGAATAAAAGTGCCGAAACAATCGAGAAAGGCTCAAAGAGAACTTTGAGTCTTTCTCGATCGGAATTTTTTTTCACAACACATTTTACATCGGATAAGTGTGTTTCGGCCTTTTTTTCAACACATTTCACATTAGGATGGGGGTCAAAACTTTGAAAGGCGAAATATAGAACGATAAAGATTTCGAAATGACAGAATTATAAACTCAAAGTAACGAACTGTAAATTATTCAAAATTTAATCCTTCGACCGATGTCCAAATTGAATAGCTATTTCACCAAAGGATTATTTATTCGAGAGCTCATTTATTCGAGAACGTGTATTCAGATTGTCTGCAGTTTGAGTCATACAAATGCAGATTCAAACAATCTAGAACATTCATATCTCCGAAATAGAAAGAAATGAGTATCTAATATTGGTAATACCACCTATAGCAAAAAGACATATATCGAGCATACAAACTTTGAAAGCCGATCTCAGATAGGCAAACGAGCGATGGTCCAAAATAGCGAACACCGAAATAGCGAACATCAAAGAAGTGGACGAGTTGCGTTATAATTTTCTGCCGGTTTTTGCTAACACGCACGAGATTCTTTTAAAGTCTTTAAGAGGGGATATACATTTTCAACGATCAAAAAATCAATTCCTATTCTTTAAGGGATAACACCGCTCTAGGAATTTGGAAAAATCATTTTCTTTTGTGCAGACGACGCGGATTCGATCCCCGGTAGCCAATGTCTCTTTTTTAATTAAACATATATGAATTAAATATCATCAATAATGCCTGATTTGGCGAGAATAACTAAAGCGAGAGTGAGTTCGAATTTTTGAATATAAAATGAAAAAAAGTCAATTCACCAGGGATCGAACCCGGACCGCAAGCATCGTTAATCCGTCACGCTGCCAACTCAGCGACGACGCTCATTGAGGATAGAGAAACATTTATGATAAACGCTTATCCATAATGTTTACTGTTGAACAAAAAACGCCGTAACGACCGCGGCAAAGGCTCAAGATTTCTTTTTGAACCTTCCGCGGTCGTTTCGGCGTTTTATTTTTCAACACGGGTCATCGTTAATTTTTTTTACCCGCTTTCTCGGCATAAACGGCCAACCGAGGGGAACAATGATCTCGATACATGTTTTTCTCTTTGAAATTCATTTAAGGGGTTACCCCCACTTGCGATTTTGAAAAAGTCGATTTTTTATTGCATTTTTTTGAAGTATCAGTATCTGAGAATATGTCCTGAAAATTTCAAGTTGATCCGAACAAAATTGACTGAGATATGAGCGTTGAAAGAGAAGAATCCGTTGTGTAAACGACCGGAAATAAAAACTTTAAACGCGTTTTTCTCAAAATGGCATTTCTGAAGTCGGTGACCAAGATTATTCGAACACTAATGAACCGATCTTCTTGAAATTTTGCAGGCTTATTTAATACATAAAAATATAGTCTTTAATCGTTCGATGTTTTTCGTTAAAATCGAACCATTAACTTTGACTTCCGCCATTTTGTGAAAAATGAATATTTTTTTAAATCCTTCGATTAAAGACTAGTTTATACTTATATTTGACTAAATCCATCCGCATTTTTTTTTCAGATGATCCGCTTCGCCGCAATGTTGGTCACCGCAAACCGTGTATATAAAAACATTATTTCATTGACGGCCATTTGCCACTAAACAATGTAATATTTTTCAATAAAAAAATTACTAAAAGTTCTTCAAGATGTGTTCTTTAAGATGGTATATTGATCGATTAAAAAAGTTTTGTAGTTTTCTTTAAAAAAATTCATGAAAAAGGCCTTTTTTGCGCTACAAGTGGGGGTAACGCCTTAATGCATATTCCAATCCGCCGTACGGCCACACATACACTAGGCCAAAGAATAAAGGATATTGAAAAAGTCCGCCAATTTTAGAGTCATTTTCAATTAGCTGTAACTCCTCGAAAAATGGTCGTACAGGAAAATAAAACAAAAAAAAGAAAATTGAAGGTGTGTATCTCTTGTTTTGAGATCTTGAGCTCAACATTTTTTCGCATCAGCCAATTTTTAATAGCCATCAAAAAACCAAAGTAAAAAAAATTTTCAAAATGTTTGCTCCTCTTTCACAGTCTGCACGGACTGGAATACATTTTTTTGAATGATCGAATTAAAAGGATCATTTAGCTGGATCCTTTCCCTTTATTTTGAGCGGTGAGAAGGCTCTGTACGATTTTTTCTCGTTGAGTTATCGATATTCAAAACAAAAATGACACTTTTGACTTTGATGACTGATTACTCGGAGACTAATGGTCGCACAGAAAAAAAACAGAGGGTTTTAGAAACTTTGAAGTATTCTCTATAAGATGCTATTATCATTTTTTTTCAAGATTTTTTTATGCGGAAAAATGGATTTAAAGAAACCTGAAAAATGGCATATTTACGAATATTCTTTTAACTAAGGATTATTTTGCCAATATCGAAGAGATCAAACAAATTTCGGTTTTTTATGACCTCAAAGTATCCTAAAAAATCCCTCAAAAGTTCAAACCCCTGCTTTTTTTAAAATTGTGTTCCGAATCATCGAAATTGTGGTTTTTGCCAAATATCGATTACGGGCTAAATATACCACCATTTATTCGTCTTTTGAGAATCACAATTTTTTGGCATTGATCCGAATTTCCGGTGACAAAAAATGTTGATTGTTGAACAACGGGAACAAATTTTTTTTTAATGAAAAGAAAAGAAATTAATTAAAAACTTTTTTTGACAAAAAAAAATAATTAAATAAATCGAAAAAGATTGTTAATTTTTTTTAGTCCCTTTCGGCTGTCAATGTCCCTGGAATGATGACTAATGGCGGTCTAGTATTGATAGATACGCCTGCCCATACCATCACAGAACCACCATTAAAAGGAGTAATCGGCTGCGTGTATTCGTCGCGATCACGTTCTCCAAGGCGGCGCCACACATTGGAGCGCCTGTCACTACCATGAAGCGAAAATCGCAATTCGTCAATGAATAAAACGGGGGTCCACTGTCTCGGACCCCAGTTTTGATGACGATGAGCGTAGGCTAGTCGGGCCCTACGATGCCTGCTATTTAGCATAGGCACTCGATTTGGGCGACGAGAATGTAGTCCTGGCTCATGTAAACGATTCCGGACCGTTTGTGCCGAAATGAATCCGTTGAGCGATAGTATGGGCATGTATGACGGGCTCTCGACGAGCATGTCGAACTATGGCCCTGTCATCTCGATTGGTAGTTATTCGTTATCTACCTTGTCCCGAACGTTGCGTATAGTTACTAGTCTTACGAAATCGGGCATAGACACGACTGATTATCGATTGACTAACGTCCGTCATATTGGCAACTTGCTGTTGCGTATAACGACCATCACGCAAAAGCGTGACCACACGCTCATTTTCGACTGTAGACAAATGTCGCCTCATTAAGATTTTTTTTCGAATACCAGAAGTCTCTACTTTTGTATGACCTTGAAAAAAAAAACATTTTTTTCTTAAACAAAACTCACACCATAAGGTGAATGCTGAACAAAATTTTGCAAGAGTTAAAAACGTGCAGCCGAAAAAACAGTGATTGATATAAGGGCATAAAGTTTTGCAACTAAACATTAAATCAATACTAAAAGAAAGGTAAATACAACAGTCAGATGAACGTGACACGATTGTTTTTGAGAGATGTGAAACTTTGCATCCCTCAGTTATGAGTCTCGATTAATGATCGTGGGACGTGTGCGTAGGGTGTCGTACCCTTAATGTAAATTGTACACACGCGCACACTTAAAGAACTGTGAATTCCAATAACTCTAATCGCTCGTCGTATCATGAAAAATGTTCAGCGCTATAAAAAAAATCTAACAATTTTTGTTCGATTTTTTTTTAATTAATTTTTTTGTAAAAAAAATGTTTTATTCATTTTTTTTCATTAAACAAAAATTTGTTCCCGTTGTTCAACAATCAACATTTTTTGAACCAGAAATTCGGATCAGTGCCAAAAAAAATTGTGATTCTCAAAAGACGAATAAAAGGTGGTAGATTTAGCCTTTAATTGATTTTTGGCAAAAACCACAATTTTGATCATTCGGAACACAATGAAAAAAATCGCAGGGGTTTAAACTTTTGACGGCTTTTTTAGGATACTTTGAGGTAATGAAAAAACCGATTTTCTTTTATCTATTCGATATTGGCGAAATAATCCTTAGTTGAACGGATATTCGTAAATACCATTTTTCACGTTTTTAAAATCCATTTTCGCGCATAAAAAAATCTTGATTAAAAAATGATAAAAGCATCTTATAGAGAATACTTCAAAGTTTCCAAAACCCTCTAGTTTTTTTCTGTGCGACCATTAGTCTCCGAGTAATCAGTCATCACAGTCAAAAGTGTCATTTTTAGTTTGAACATCGATAACTCAGCGAGAAAAAATCGTACAGAGCTCTCCCACCGCTCAAATTAAAGGGGAAGAATCCAGCTAGATGATCCTTTTAATCCGATCATTCAAAAAAAAAAATATTAAAGTCCGTGCAGACTGTGAAAGATGAGCAAACATTTTGAAAGGTTTTTTTACCTTGGTTTTTGTATGGCTACTAAAAATTGGCTGATGCGGAAGAATTTTGAGCTCAAGAGCTCAAAACTGGAGATTCGCACCTTCAATTTGCTTTTTTTATTTTGCTGTATGATCATT
The DNA here is from genome assembly GCA_964007375.1 of Ophion obscuratus. Lineage (NCBI taxonomy): Eukaryota > Metazoa > Arthropoda > Insecta > Hymenoptera > Ichneumonidae > Ophion > Ophion obscuratus. The sequence goes on along the minus strand of OZ023315.1, from coordinate 43,276,264 downwards.
TTTCGAGGAGTTACAGCTATTTGAAAATGACCCTAAAATTGGCGGACTTTTTCAATATCCTTCAATTCTTTGGCCTTGTGTATATGTCGAGCTCGATCGGACGGAAAATCTCGGTCCGTTCGCCTGTCGAGTGAGCGAGGGGCAGATATTTTACTCCCATCGAGCTACCCATTCGTGTTCACGCTGACTGCGATATCGACTTGAGCGGTGATCACGACTCACGCGGCTACAAGGGAATCTGCAACCTCGACAGAGGCGATGCTCACAAAATTATATTCCCGAACTCGCCGCCGCGATTTAGTGCCATTTGCAAGGCACGTCGAAAAGGGGAGCGTTGTACATCTCCCTACTAATCTCTGTAAGCTACGTGCGACAGAGACGGAACAAATAAGTAATGAGAAGTGAGCTGTGGATGAGGCGGAATGATACTTGAGAAGTGGGATGCGTGCGAGAGAGATGTAAAATGATATATACCAGAAAGATCTCCGTAAATGCGTAAAGATAGCAGAATATTTTTAATATAGCAATGCCCAATGAACAATATGCATTAGTTGCATAATTAACGGTGAAAACGGTCGCAAATCATAATAATGCAGTACGTAGTGATAGAAAAATATTTTCATTATACCGGTGTTTAATTGTACAACGATCGGTAGAAAATGTCTCAAATAATACTGATGTTTTTTTTCTTGAATAAAGTTTTATTTTCTTAGGTAAATTAATCCCTGCGGTCAAAGAACAATGCTTTGCGATCTGTTTATATTAAAACTCGCAAACAGCGAACGGTAACGCGGTAATTCTTACGATAACGATATTTAACCCAATAACTCATAACATTTTTTTACCGTCAAACGCGTGACTGGGATGTATATGCACCCTGTGATTTTCTTTGTCATTAAACCAGTCCTACGGGGATAAATGGACTTATTGGAAGGGTCTCGCTTCCACAATGTTTATCTCTGCAACGCTGCAAGTCCGTTTTTCAACTTTGCAATGATTTATCTCTCATCTGTATAAACTCGGAAGTAGTATAGCTGTGACAGTTCTAACCTTGGTCCTCTGAGGGGGGTGCGGGGCGGGGCGGTTTACGCGGGGTGGGGTATGACGTCACGCGGGGAGGGAGACTCGGCGGAATGGCTGACGTCACCCGGGGAGGGGGAAATCTTTGAAGCGGAGGAGGGGGTATATATCGATTATCGATTATACGATAATCGGATTACACGTATGCATGAGAGATAGAGAGAGAGAGAGAAAGAGAGAGAGAGAGAGAGAGAGAGAGAGAGAGAGAGAGAGAGAGAGAGAGAGAGAGAGAGAGAGAGAGAGAGAGAGAGAGAGAGAGAGAGAGAGAGAGAGAGAGAGAGAGAGAGAGAGAGAGAGAGAGAGAGATAATCGTTTATTTAGCCATCGGCTATTTTAAAAATACATCAATTTTATCCCTCATAGTGTTCTTTCGATTGGAACATATATCTTCACATATTTGCACAATTCTCTTTTGAATCCGTACATTGTTCTCATTTCTTTTACCGTTTTCGATACCGCATTGTACAATTGAAATCCGCTATATACTATTGACTTCTCGGCACTTTTTGTTTTACAATACCTTATATCTAATTCATTCTTATTCCTCGTGTTATGTCCGTGTCCATCTTTCACTTTTCTCACTTCTTTATTCAAATAGTTAGGCGTAACTCCGCTCAACATTTTGTGGACCATAACGCAAACATTGTAGTACATTCTTTGATATACACTCAGAAAACACAAAGCATCCAAACATGGCTCGAATCGGTGTGTATCGGTTGCACCGAAGCATCGCTCTCATCGCCCGGTTTTGCTCTTTTTGCAATAAGTTCATACTGTATCCGGTGAAGTTCAACATTACACTACTGCAATAATCAAAATGCGGGGCTATAATTGTTTTATATATTGTTACTCTAGTATATCCTGTTATATATTTATTTATTCGATACAACCAATTCAGTTTTTTGGCGACCTTCTTAGCTATGTACTCTGCTTGAGCATTAAATGCCAAGCTTTCGTGTATCACGATTCCCAGGTACTTTGTTTCCTCTACCTCCATGATAGGGTTTCCTTTTATTTGTATATTACGTGCATGCCGTACTATTATTTTTCGCGGATCACGAATCAGCATGAAATGTGTTTTTTGTACATTGAGACTTAAAGCATTCTTTTTTAACCATTTCGACATATTGTTGAGATCATAATTTATCTTACTTTCTATCGCAGTCGTCTCCTCTGAGCTTACATATATGATCATATCATCCGCGAACATTTTGCACGAACAGTACGTAAGCTGATCTTTGATATCATTTATATAGATTATAAATAAGAGTGGCCCCAAGACTGATCCCTGGGGGACACCTCGTCGTACTAGTTCTTCTGTCGAGAACGTTTGTTTGTAGTTTATTTTCTGTTTTCTATTATTCAGATATGATTGCATCCATTTAAGCACTGTTCCTCCAATTCCATACCCACGCAGTTTTCTTATCAATATGTTTCTATTTATCGTCTCGAACGCTCGCTTAAAGTCTATGTACACTACTCCTATCATCTTCCTCTCATTCATACACCCTCTCCATTCTATTAATATTTTCTGTATTGCTGTTTCACATGATGTTCCTGCCCGCAATCCCGATTGTTCGTCTATTATTACATTGTTTTTATCCAAATAGTATGTGAGTTGTTCTTTGACCACTTTCTCAATGATTTTTTCATAAATCGGTAGTATAATGATAGGTCTGTATTCTTCCGCTTTTTCACTACCCACTACTTTTTGTATTGGTATTACAGTAGAGGTTTTCCAGTTTTCTGGAAATACCCCCTCTTCTAGTGATTTGTTTATTAGAGTCACCAATTGCTCCTTTGCTATTTTCCACGTCAGGTTCATAATTTCAGTCGTTATTCCCTCTTCCGTTCGTTTTTTGTTTTCAAGGTTCACATCAATCTCCTCAATTTCTTTATGTTCTACTTTTCTGAATTGTCCCATTTTTATTTCGTTATTATTTGTTATGTTCTATGTGTCATCTTCTACTTCTGAAATTTCCTTTACAATATCGTCAATACTTTTGATGAAAAAATCATTGAATTTTTTGGCAATTTCTGCCGGGTCGTAACACCTAATGCCCTGGAAAACAATGTCTTTCACGGTATCCATCTGTTTTTTTGTGCCTATTATCTCTTTCATTGTTTTTTCTACATTCTCTTCGAGTCATTTTTATGTTTGTCAATATTGTCTTCATAATACTGTTTTTTGCTTTTTCTAATTTCTTGTACCACACTGTTTCTTTTGGTCTATATAGTTCCCAGTCTTCATTGCTCTTTGTTAGTATAGCTTTTTTATAAGCCTCATCTCTATTTTTACTTACGACTCTAACGTTTTCAGTAACCCAGGGTTTGTCTATCCATTTTGCTTTCATTACTTTTTTGTTACCGGTGCTATTTTATTTATTGCGTTTTTAACTCCTTCAGTATACGTATCCGCATATTCATTAGTACTGTCATCATCGTTCAGTCCAATCTGTTGTAGTTCTCCTTTTAGTACCGCAGTATATTATTGTACGCCATCCTGGCGTACACTAAAGTTTATGCTGCCGTCTTCGCTCCTGCGTCTTTTCTAAACCTGGAATAAAACACAAAACGCATTAGAAAATTTTAATATATTAAAGATACACCATTCGTACACCTTGCGTACCACATTTACTCAACACTCGCACACTAGTGTACAATTCATACACCATTCGCACACCTTGCGTACCACATTCACACAACCCTCGTACACCTCGCGGGAAAGTATTTTTAAGTTAATAAGTAAAATCTTACCTGAGTTTTCTGTAAGGTCCTCGCCAAGCTCCTCGCCGAGTTGATAGCTCTCCAGGGATAACCTAAAACAGCCTCCGGTACAAAAAAAAACATTAGGCCAACCGACACACGTGTATATACTTATTTACTTTTATTTTGTTTTTATTATTTTATCTTTTCTTTTAATCTGGACAAGTGATACTTGTCCAGATTCACACTTACCAGACTCAAAAACAATTTCCTTTTGAAGGCCGAGCCAGGCGAGGACCGCGAAGAAAAGATGCGGGCCGAGGTCGCACCAAATATACCCTTCCGTTAATAAAAGCACTAAACCCTCGTATTAATAAATTATTTTAATACATTGCACTTTATAAATAAACTTCGAGGTGACGAGCTGTCAAACGCGACGATGTATACACGCGGCACACGAATCGAAACCTCGTGTTATCATGTTACCCGAAATTCATGCGACTACAACGCCGCGACGGGTGCGCCGCGAGTTGTGAGTTTGTCCAGAGGGACGGGCGACTCCGGCGCCGCGCTCGAGGCGCCCGACTCTCTTCCAGGTACGCGCTAGCCGATAAGACTGGGAGCGCGGACCGCCTCGAGCTTAGTAGCAGTTTCTCCCGAGCTATCTTCTACAAACAGGTGAGTACGTTAATTCCAAATAAACCCTTCCCTCTCCGCAATCACTGAATAAGTGATTCCTCGACTCCAGCCCACTGAATAAGTGGCTCCTATCACTGAATAAGTGATTCCCCGACTCCCGTCCACTGAATAAGTGGCTCCTATTACTAAATAAGTGATTTCCCGACTCCGAGTGGCGCCTATTCTGAATAAGCTGATTCCCCGCTATCACTGAATAAGCCTCCCCCCTCGACATTGGAGTTAAGGGGCGTGGCCATCGAACGTAAAATACCGCAAGGGAAGGGAAATAAAATCACCCCTCCCCCGCCTCGAACCGGGTCGTTCGCAACACCTCGCGTACCCCGATTTTTTTCCCTACTAGTCGTTACCTTTGCGTATTTTTATACCCGAGTAAACTTTCATTATAAGACTTAATGTAAATATTGCAAAAAATAACCCCCTGTATCATATATTGATTTTTACAGAAGAATTTTGATAATTAATAAAATTATTCATAATGGCAATTAATTCGGTGTTACGCCATTTCGGTTCTCCTCCTAGACTACAGATCAACCCAAAAATACAATGCCTCGAAGCCAAGGAGCTGTAGAGAGGAGACGCAGACGACGAGAAAAAGAGAATTGCGAACCGGATGGTGGAGTGCGTGTAACTCAGTTGAGACCCGATCCACGGGGGGACCGCCGGAAATGGATGAACTTGGCCACTCTCCGTCGGGAAAGGGAACAAACACCTCCACGAACCTTCGAGGCTGGTTTTAAGGTTCCTTTACCCCCTTCCTTAAAATCTCTCCAGTTCGCCGCACCCCTCCGACAGCACACTGAACTCGGAAATTCCATACTACACCCTATTCCTGCTTCCTCGATTCCCCAGTCCCCTGATCAACCATCCTCCCCCGACCTCTCGACGGAGATCTCCACTCCGGAGGATTTCGAGAGGAAATTCGCGGAGGCTCTCCGGGAATATTCCATCCCTCTCGAACTCTCCCCGATGGGGAGAACTCCTCCACTGGCTCCCAGTTCCCCAGACCGCTCCTCCTCTCCGAGCAGTGACTTCTCGGATCTCGAGATCAGGGAATAACCCCCCCCCCCCCTTCCACCACCCGGCTAACGACGGATCGGACACCTACAAACTCCAAACTCGCAAAACTGCCCCCCCCCCGGCCCTTATTAGGGCCACCATAACAATGTAGGAAAAACTTGAAATCGCTTGAGTTATTTCTTACCTAAATTCTCACCTAAGCTGCAATATTGACTCGTCACACGTGGTGGTAAAAAAACCCTGCAAGTCGAGTATTCTTGCCACCCGCCTTCCAAACATCGTACATACGTCAATATATTTCTTTAGTCACTTGTGTATAGTTTCGTGTCCCAATTTCTATTTCAGTGTCGTCATTATAATTGTCAGTAAATAAATAAGTTGCTACTATTTGATGGTCTGTGATTTTTGGAGTCAACATTACGTCAGTGTGTATATAAAATTGGAGAATACAAGATCAATTATCGTTTCCGAGTTTTCCGTAATTCTCGTCAGTTTTTTAACGTATTGTTTTAGTCCTAGGCATGTCAAGTTACGTACCAGTCTTTTTGTATAACAGTTGTTTTTTGACATATCGATATTAAAGTCTCCCACTATTATTACATGCCCTTTGTCTATTATATTTTCACTCTCCTCAGTGAGTACTTCGATAAATTTCACATCGTCAGTGCTTGGCGAGTGGTACGTATTGCATAATATAATTGTTTCTTGATTCCAAAGTATCTTTGTCGTGTTTATCCATGTATTTTGTTCTATATTTTTATTTGTTATTATTTTATACTTTGTCTTTTTTATGTAGGTTAATACGCCGCCCGTCCTACTATTACTACTATTACAACTTATTACATTGTAGTTATTAATATTTAATTCGCAGTCAGTAATTTCCTCTATCACATGTGTCTCAGTCGAACATAAAATCTTTGGTTTATAACTATTCACCATATTTACAATTTCATTCTTATTCTTTAAGAAGTCCTGAGTATTTAGTAATAATACATACGCTTTTTTATTTTTAGTCATTATTTCCTTTCGTTGCTATTCGCTCTCATATTGGATATTCCTTCTTGCTCTTTCTCTCATTTGTTTGTACGTTTCGCAGTTTATGTCATATGCATCGTGATCCGTGGCTATGTCATTAAAATTATACTTTTCGCTCATCCTTAAACAGTTCATACACATTTTATGTGTTTCCTTACATTTCTTCTTCTCCGTTATCCTCTTCTATTTCGTCGTCCCTTCTTCTTTTTGCGCCTCTTTCTTCCGTCTTGTCTGCTGCATTTGTTCGTTAATCCTCGTTGTGTATCTTTATTTGTCCATCACATTTCACCATTTCGTTTTTGCTGTTAACTGTTTTATGTAGTGACGCACATGATGGGTGAAAGTATTTCACACATTTTTGGCATTCGTGGCACACAGTTTTAATCTGCTTACCGCACGGGCACTTTTTTGTCTTGTACTTGACATTTTAACTGTTCCTGCCGCACCTGTTTACTTTACATGCTCGATATATAGAGTAGCCTCGATTTTCCCGCTATTTGTCACACCACTACACCACTGTCCCGGCGTAGGTGAAAAAAACGTGCGAAGATGTCCCCGCTGGTCGTCACACCACCACACCGCTGCCCCGGCGTAGGTGAGGAGAGACGCGCGAAGTGCTCCCGCAGCCGGCGAGACCGTGGGCTATATTCACTCTATAGTTTTCTGATAGATCTATAGTCCAGTATTAGCGTGAGATATAGCCGCGCTGGTCGGTGATCCCGTCTCACCCGTGTACTCTTGTTGCTGTGGAGAATTCCTCACACAGCGATTTTTGTTGTTCTTGACACTTGGTGGAGTTCGTGTTGGTTTTCAACACATAATCACCCGGTATAGACCATGCGCCGCTAATCTGAGCAATCGAGGCGACGCCTCTTGTGACCATGCTAATCCAGATATTTTCGGATTTTCTACTGTCCAAAAAATTGTTATAATAACGTCCGGGTATTTGTCCCAAAGTTGT